>VZRW01008332.1:0-16437 GCA_013398125.1 Aegotheles bennettii
ACTCCCCTCCTCAGCTGGACAGAACAGAGGGGTCAAGATATGGACAGGGAGATCATTCAGTAATTACTATCGTGGGCAAAACAGATTTGACTTAGGGAAAATCAATTTAATTTATTGTCAATCAAGTCAAAGTAGGGTAATGAGAAAATAAAAACAAATCTTAAAACACCTTCCCCATTCCCACCTCGCTTCTTCCCAGGTTTAACTTTGCTCTCAAATTATCTACCTGGTTCCCTGACCATTTGCAGTAAGTAATATTCTTTTGGAAGAAGGCTGTCAAAATTGTGTGAAATATTTAGTATGGTAATATCTAATGTGGTAATACATGACACTTGAAAAAGGTGACTTTCTGTGTCAATGTACATCTGATATTACAGCTATAGATCCTGGAAAAGACCATGACTTTGTAAGCTACTGTATGATGCGGAGGAAAAAACTACATGGATGGATTTTAAAGGAGTTGCATACTAGCCATGTTAATCTATCGTCCATTATAATAACAAACTTCACTATTTCAGGTCTTATGGACAGGAGACCAGGTGTTTGGTTAAACTTTTGCAGTCTCGCTGAAGAAATGAGATTATTAAGTGAATTAGATTGTGTCTCCTTGAGGTTATGATTGTCTTAGGCGGGTTGTTAAACATTACAAAATTTTAAGTAGCAGTAAATAGATGAAAGTGGTAAAAAAACATGCAGGTACATATTGGGTTCCAGCTGCAAAACCAGGTTGTACCTAGTTGTGCAAAAGAATCAGTTAGTTAGCCTATGGTTTCAGCTGAACAAACAGACTGTATTTAACCCAGATGATATGTCATCCTTTTAGGCTGATGATGCTTTTAGTATGGCTATCAGACTACATTCAATTTACCCTGATGCTTTTTATCAGCGAGGGCTGTGTAGAATGCAGCTTGGACAAGCTAAATGCATCCAAGATTTCAATCGAACACTTGCCCTTTGTCCATCACATTTCCAGGTAATGTAAAGTCTCCTGATAGTTTGTTTCTGTGAGGTATTTTTGGGTGGGTTCAAAGACTGGCGGGTTGTGCGTTTATGGACATATTACTTTGTAATCTGCCAGCAAGCACACAGTAAGCATTAAATAAAAGCAGTGGCAAGCTTTGTATGATGTATGTTTTCATAAAGCTTGTAAATTCTGACTTCTATGTAACCCTTGTTTTATAATGCTAAACAAAGCTTGTTTTACACTATATCATAATTCTGTCTTCATCTCTATAGGCATATATGGGTCGTGCTGCTTACTATGGAAGTAAAGGTAGATACTCTAAAGCAATTCTGAATTGCAATGAGGCGATCAAAATTTTTCCTAACAGTGTGCGAGCTTATTTTTACAGAGGAACTTTAAAGTATCAAAATAAGGTGGGATTGTCTTTATTGTTGTTCTTTTGCATTCTCCCTTAAGACTTCATGTATCTTACTTGACACATTATAATGGTGAAATAATGGTAAAAGTGTTGCTGTTTGAAACCAGGAATTCCACTTGATTATTCTACTTTCCATTCCTAATTGAAGCTCCTCTCTGGTTGATATACGTAACTGACAGTGAGTGATGGGTTGGATAAACTACTGAGCATCTTCTATCTGGTTATTCTCCTCTGAAGTTCCACAGAATAGATTCTTACCTAGTGATAGGCAGAAGTACCAAAACTCTGCCTATCTATATCTACTATTAAGATATAAAATGTAAGATAGTAAAATTAATGATTGATTATGTACTTGCAGTATATGGATGTGATGTAAGAAAACACTAAGACTGTTTATTTGCCTGGTCTTTGCACAAATATTGCTTCTGAAGATGTGCTTCCACTGCAGTAAGGACTGCAGTAAGTAGTCCATAGAGGATGTAGTGAAATGATTGGATGCCTTCCAGTACTGATGAAGAACCAAAATGTAAAACTATGAAATAAAATTTTACAATAGGCTGTTATTTGAAGAAGAATGTGTAGTGCCATGAACTCTGAATTACAATTGATACATAGTGTTTTTTCATTTGCAGACATTTAAAGCTGCAACTGAAGATCTTTCAAAAGCTATTGACCTCAACAAGACCTGCATTTTGGCATATTATAACAGAGCCGTCTGTTATCATCAAATAAAGGACTTCAGAAAGGCATGGAATTATTTTTTTTTTCAACATCACATGAGCACTCAGTTATTCATATTAGCTAGTAACCTGCTATTGACAATTAGTCAAAATTTCTGACCTCTTGCAATGACTTCCTGAATGATCTTGCTCTTCAGAAAACTGTTTTTAAAAGGCTTTTTAGTCCCTACTATCATATTAATTGCATTTGACATCCCTTTGAAAATATAAGAACGATATCCAGAAGAAGACTACATCAAAACAGGGATTTGGACTGCATCCAACCCTCATTCACAGCCCAGTATTTCTGGATGTATTTGTACTTCTGTCAACTTGCCTGCAACCTGCCTCTACATGTTTTTGCTTTCTACCTTTGTTAAAAAGCAAAGGCACAACAGGGCACACAAAGACACCATGCATCCTCAGAATTGGAACACAATCATGTTGAACTGTCATTTGCTGAGGCATGTTTTCTGAGACAGGGCTAGTTCCTATGTATTTCAAATCAACCTTGGGCAAAGGCCATTTGTATTTAGAGGTTAATTGGCCAAGAATGATGCAGATGGGTAAAGAAAAGCAGGTAATTACAGAAATTGAAGGTAAAAGTTTAAGATGTGAAAGTGACAGTTCCTTCATAAATAAGGTATTATAAAAGTGGTTCTTTGCTATCACTCTCCAGAAAAGCCACTTAAAGTACAACGGAAGATGCAGAAAATATGTAGTTTCTCATTGACAGAAGAAATTTACTAGATCTAACAAGAACTGGATTGTTTTCTCTAAAGCTGTTTCTTATGTCAAGCTTAGTTTAGAAGTGACAAAGAATAAAACTTCTCTTCAGTGGCTTGTAAATGGAATACTGCAATCAAGGACATTTTTCTCATATTAGCTTTAAACTCTATAGTTAAGAATACTGTGTAAGTTCATTCTTCAGGTGAAAAAAAAATTTGGGTTAGAACTTCTTCAGATTAAGCATTGTTGAAATACTGTTCCGTTTTGATAAATTTGAGAATTGAGGCTTCTTCAGTCTACCTAGTCATGCCGCTATTTACTCTTTCACAAAATTTACACTCACATTTAGTTCATACAACCAGTGCTTAGATTTTTCAATAACAATAAATCATATTTGAAGATACTGAATTTTAAAAGTACCTTACTTTGACATTCATTCATGGCTAATTAATCTAGAATCATTTGTTTGTTTGTTTGTTTTAAATAAAAATTTGGACATAAAATTTTTAGTAGAAGTAATGAAGTTTTATTTCTAACTCTGAAATTTATATAAAGACAAAGTAAGTGTGATTGCTAAAATAAGTATATTTGCCTTACCTTTGCTTCTATAGTCTAGGGATAGGTATTTGTGTAATTATAGAAAGCTCCAAATTCGGTTAAATTCAGTCTGGAAACAGTGAAACACTGAAATGGCCACACTGAAGTCTGTACATATGCAGATGATTTGTAGGAATTTGAAAGCATGTCTTTTAAAGTTTGGAATATCATTGTATCTCCATGAATAAGATATGGTTTACAATACATTTTATGTTTTTGTAGGCTTTGAAAGATTATGGAATTCTTCTTCTGTTTGATCTGAGTAAGGAAATAGCTCTTAAAGTCTTAATTAACCGTGGACTACTCTACATGGAACTTGATGATTATGCGAATGCATGTGAGGTACAAAATCCTTTGAGTATTTAGAGTAATTTAGAGTTTTCTGTTAAATGTAAGCCATTGCTGATATAAAGACCAGTTTGATAGCTTTTATATTCTTCTGAATTAGTTTGTACCCAGTTGTCATTTACTCAATACCTACTACTAGTCTGGCAGTGAAGATATGAATAAAATGGAGCTTTACTTATTTTACAGTTTTATGCTTTCAGAGTTAAACATGGGAGTTGCACAAAATTTAATAAGCAGAACTTGTTTTTTCCTTTTTTTTTTAATCTTGAAGTAATTTATATTGGGTCCAAATGAGTACTAATTCCTTGCAGAAACCTAAGTAAATGGAGGTTCTAATTCAGTGGGCTTCTGTTCCTCTGTGTGTGTGTGTACACAAATGACCATTTTTGTTGAAATGTCAGGAAGGGTCATACCTCAAGATAATTTTTTTAAATGTAAGAAAATAGTATGGGTTTCTGACACTGATTCGCTGTGCCAATGACTCTCTCACTCCGTGGAACTACATCTGGCATAACTATAACAGGCTTGAAACCTAACAGTGTCAGACATTACTCTTTCACACACATGGGTATTTATTTTTGAATTTTAAATAGTTTTAAATTATTCTTAAAGTTTTAATTTTTCTTACCTAAAAGCAGGGGCATTTTCACTATAACTGATGGATTCATTGTTTCCAGGCTCATGAATGACTTATCAGCTAAACCACTCCTACTGCATGCTAGTTGATTTCCCATGCAGAAGCCTAAAGTGCTCCCTTACATCATAATTTAAATGATTGTATATGATTTTAAAAGCACCCGTACAGTTTTTACAATCGAATTACATATATCAAAACCACAAGGATTTTGAAAAATGTTCTGAATGTTACTAAAAGGCAAAAGTCAAAAGTCCTATGCCTTTCACTGGAACATCATGCATAGAGTCTCCCAATGCACATATGAGTTTAGTTTACTACATTTGTCAAAGTAACAACAGAAAATAACTAGATAATTTTATACTGGAAGAATTCTACTGAAACTGCACATAGCCAAATATATATGTCTTTAATAATAGCAGCTGAGATACGGTATTTCTATTAAAAACAAACAAAAAATACCTTTCTGAAGGGTTTTGTTTCTGGGAATGTTGCCTCCAGCTTTGTAGGAAATATCACAATACCACATAACTTTGGAGATTTTATTCTTCTATCAAAATCTGGGATAAAAAATATGAAAACAGTTAAATCATCTCCAGTACTTCTGAACCTATGATGCTTTTGTCAGAAGTCCCTTTTTATATATAAGTATAAAACTGTTTAGCTAAAACCACAGTTGTAGATGGAGTGAAACAATAGCAATTTGCATGTTTTGATGTCTGTCCTTTTCAGGACTTTAAAGAAGCAACGTTACTTAGTCCAGATGATAGCCAGATCTTTCAAGCTATTGGAATCTGCTACCAGAGGTAAATTATGTAGTTTTGTTTGGTGCAGAGTAGAAAAATGAAATAATTCCTGAGCTTTATATTCCTGTTCACCTTTTCATATTGAGTATACTGAGAACTGGGGTAGGTGAAAATGTTAAAGAGGAATGGAAAAAAGATAATTAATTTTTTTTCAAGTTTAACAACTGGTATTAAAATCTTCTGGCATCAAGAGACTATGGTTCATGACAGCATTAGGAGGAAATAATAAATGAAAAAATAGAACCAAGAGAAGGACTGAAGAACAAAGAATTATGAGGTAAACAGAGATGTTATTCCACACCCTCAGGTGGAATATGAAGTAGCTATAAAGTCCTGTTGGTTTGTTCAGAATTAATTTGGATATAATTTCTGTTTAAATATGCACTTTGATCTTTAAAGAAAAGCAAAAGTATCAGTGGGCTTTCTTGCCTGAATTTTTAATTTTGAATTTCTGAAGTGTAGTTTCATTTAGATGAGATTTATTTAGAAAGACTGAATTATGTACGTTAATCACTTAAAACAGATATAAATTAGAATAAGTAAGATGCACATTAGTATTTTAGTCTACTTACCATAGTGGCACTTGGACTTAATAGCTCCCATTTCATACAAATATCACCTGTGATAAAAAGGAAATTTAAATAGCTATCTGCCTATTAGTTTAGTCAAATCTATTTTATTCTACAGTTACTTTGCCAACTATCCCTGCTTAACCTAGTTACTGCTCAGGCAGTGTGGAGGTGGACGTATTCAGGATTGTAGCATCAAAACTTCTTGTATTACTATGCCTGTAGTAAGGGCATAACTGGCTCCATCTTTCACAGTGTCTGGGTGATGTAGAACTCACACAGGAATGCTGAATCCTGCTTCTAAGAACTAAACATATGATTTTGGTGCCCATGTCTGTATTCAACTGTCAAAAAGAGTCACTAGTAACAATATAACTCAGCTGTATAACCTGTTTTAAGATGCACTTGGGATCCATCCTGCTGTCTCTAACCTCCTGGCTGTCTATCAACACAAGTGGAATGAGGCCCTGATTTGTTTTTGCAACAGGTGTACTTTTAAAAAGCATTTGGTTTACAATCCTTAGAGTTATTTGTTATCTAAATATATTTAAACTTTCCTCTTTTGGTAAAGAAGACGGGCTGTGCTTCATGTAGATACAGGTAGCTTATATTCAAACTATCTTATCTTTCAGTATCATCTTGGTAAAATGATTTTGTACCTCGGCATGATGAAATTTTTGCTTTATGTGTAAAGATACTTACTAGTATTCATTGACACTTCAGGTATTTAATCCTTTTTATTTATACTTATTATACCTCAGATGCATCCAGTTTTAACTAAGGATGGAGTTCCACATTTGGCTTACTCTTAAATCAGAATGGTCTATGCTTAGAACCCTGAATTGACTCTTCTTACAAGCTTAGCGTAGTTTGTTTAAGTTCAAGAAGTGGTGTGAGAAAAAACAGAAAGAAGGCTTGTATTAGAAGTAAATTATTAATGGCTGAAACATCTGTGCCTGAACAGACTACCAGAACCATGTTAGGTCATGACATTTGGACAGCGTGAATGACTCAGATCAAGCCTCTCTGCTGAGTATGACTGTTGAAAAAGGGAAATCTTGGCCCAGAAAAGAGTTTTGATGTTTTCTTCCTCAAGCCAAGGAATTAAAACTGAAGTCTGCAAGGTCTTACATTGACTGATTTCACTGTTCTAACCATCAGGGAGCACATACAGAAAGTAAACTTAAGGAAAAACACCCAAGTGTCCCTTTCAGTCAGAATTTAACTACTTTCAATGTGTATTATGGCATAGTATTTGCTGATCATTCATAAATTGAGAATTTAATTTATAGAATTTTTAAACAACAAACATTAATACCTCTATTTTCAGACTTAATGAGTTTGGTGAAGCTGTGAGATCATTTGACCAGGTTCTCAAACTAGATCCTGTTTCTGTGGATACCTATGTTGGACGTGGAAATTCATACATGGAAAATGGACATGAGGCTGGTTATAAACAAGCACAGAAAGACTTCTTGAGAGCAATTCACCTGAATCCAGAGTGTATAAAAGCCAGAATTTGCTTAGGATACAGCTTGCAGGTAACACACCAAAATTAATTGTTCAGTACAAGAGAGACATGAACATACATATTTGGGTCCTGATGGAATGCACCCGCGGGTGCTGAGGGAGCTGGCAGAAGTAATTTCTAAGCCGCTCTCCATCATCTTTGGTAAATCATGGGCAACAGGAAAAGTGCCTGAGGACTGGAGGAAAGCAAATGTCACTCCAGTCTACAAAAAGGGCAGGAAGGAGGACTATAGTAACTATAGTAACTATAGACTGGTCAGCCTCACCTCCATCCCTGGAAAGGTGATGGAACAACTTATCCTTGGCATAATCTCCAGGCATATCAAGGATAAGAGGCTAATTAGTAGCAGTCAACATGGTTTTACCAAGGGTAAGTCATGTTTGACCAACCTAATAGGCTTCTATGAGGAAGTAACTAGGTGGATGGATGATGGTAGAGCAGTAGATTTAGTTTATCTTGATTTCAGTAAGGCATTTGACACTGCCTCCCACAGCATCCTTGCAGCTAAACTGAGGAAGTGTGGTCTGGAGGATCGGGTAGTGAGGTGGATTCACATTCTGTGATTCTGTGATACTGTCACTCATCCAGTGAAGGAACACTGAGGTGATTGAGGGCTTGAAACATGTCATACAAGGAGAAGGGAGAGAGAGATGAAGGCTCAAGGGGGAATCTTTTAAATGGGTATAAACATCTGATGGAGGAGTGCAAAGGAAATGGATCCAGTCTCTTAATGGTGTCCAGTGAGAGAACAGGAAGCAATGGGCACAGACTGAAATACAGGAAATTCCATTTAGACATCAGATTTTTTTATTTTTTTTTTGTACTGTGGGGATGAACACTGGAACAGATTGTGCACAAAGGTTGTGAAGTCTCCATCCTTGGAGATGTTCAAAAAGTTAATTTTACGTGGTCCTGGGCAACCTGCTCTAGCTGACCCTGATTAAAGCAGAGTGTTGGCCTAGACAATCTTCAGAGATCCCTTCAAGACTCAACCATTTTATGATTTTGTAATACAGAAATGGTAATACTTTCAGCTAAAACCATTGTGACAGATACGTTACATAGTTGCAAAGACAATGAGTATTGCATAATTAATAAGATATTAGAATAATTTCTTTTGTAATTTAGTGAACTGTATTTGTAAACATAAACATGCATCCATTCTCTGCTATAATTTTTAAAGGGGGGGGCATTAGTATGTTTGGCATTTCTTATATTTCTGATTGTAGTTACATTGCAATTAATTTTAGGCCCTTGGACAGCTTCGGAGAGCTTGGAGCCAATTTACAGTTGCCATTTTCATTGATCTAAAATATCATGCTGCATATGATGGACGAGCTTCAGTCTGTCTTCAAATGGGTGAAACTTTTGCTGCATTTCAGGATATAAATGCTGCATTAAAGGTAGATGTTTGCTTAAAGTGATGTTACTAAGATCAGCCTGTTGCTATGAAGCCAGCCAATACTGTACATGAATAGTTGCCAGTTTGGATTAGAAGGTGCAATTCAGTTTTGTTTTTTTTTAAAGTAAACGTATCTTTGAAAAACAAAATAAATGACTGTAGAAATGGGAATTTTCGCCGAGTAAGAATGCATCTTCTATTTCTTTCAGCTCACTACCACTGCTCCACTGCTAACAAAAAGGGGTGTCATCAATCAGTTAATGGGATATCTACCCTGTGCCATGAAGGACTATCAACAAGCAATTTCTGTTGACCCAAACTATGCATTAGCCTATTTCAAGGCAGCAAATATCTACTTCCATAATCGACAGTTTTCACAGGTAAGTCTACAGTCTGTATTTACAATGTCTTCAGAACTTTTTTCCTTGAATAAATACTGTTGGTGTAAAACTGCCTGTAAGTATACTTAACATGAAGGTTTCTTACATTGAATTTCATGGTCCTCTACTAGGAAATGAATTAATCTGTAGGAATCAATAACAAATAATTTGCCTAATATTATGTATTTTATCATTGATATGAATGAACTAATATTCATGATAGCTAGGATACATATCACAAAAATTTGTAAATAAATGAAGTACCAAAATCCCACTGATGTTTGTAACTCGCTCCAGCCTACCACCCATACCTTAAATAACTTGCCCAGATTCATTATAGCACCATGACTATGAGAGTGAAAAGTATCTCCCACTGATGAACTTTATCCAAGAAGTCAGATCTTCCTCCTGCTGCCACAGCAACTTCAGAGTTTTATATCACCTCATTCTGCTCAAGTACAGTGGGTATTTTCAAATACAGAAGAGCTGGATACTGAAATTCCTCTTGTGAATTTGAAATCTGCTTGAAGGCAAGGATCATTGATTTTTCTTTGTGTGAGGAGGCCCTTGAAATGAATTTTCCTTTGGTCTTCTTGTCACACTTCCTGGGCATTATTTGATTTGTCTCTTGTGGTCCAGCAGCTGTAGAAACCCAGAACCACCATGGATACTTCAGCACATTTAATCTACTTGAATTAATCCTCTCCTAGAGTTGCATTTGAAAACACCTCAGTTTGCAGTTCACTTATTGAGGAATTCATCATGTATAGTACAGGCTTGTCATATGATTTTAAACCTAGATTGTTTGTACTTCATACAACACAAGAAATAGATTATGTAAGAAAACAATTTCATGTTCTTGTGTAGAATCACATAATATCTCAAGTTGGAAGGAATCCATATAGACCATCAAGTCCAACTCCCTGCTCCTCACAGGACTATCTGAGACTGAACCATATGACTAAGAGTCTTGTCCAGATGTTCCTTGAACTCTGACAGGCTTGGTGCCATGATCACTTCCTTAGGGAGTCTGTTCCAGTGACCAACCACCCTCTCAGTGAAGAACGTTTTCCTAATGTCCAATCTGAACTTCCCCTGCTGCAGCTTCATTCCATTTCCTCGTGTCCTATCACTAGCCACAAGGGAGAGGAGATCAGCACTTCCCCATCCACTGCCCTGCTTGAGGAAGTTGTAGACTGCAATGAGGTCACCCCTCAGCCTTCTCCAAGCTGAACAAACCAAGTGACCTCAGCCATTCCTCGTAAGTCTTGCCCTCAAGGCTGTTCATGATCTTTGTCACTCTTGTCTGGACACATTTTTAACAGTTTGTTGTCCTTCTTATATTGCGGCACCTGAAACTACACACAGTACTCAAGGTGGGGCCACACCAGCACAATGAAGAGTGGGACAATCACTTCCCTCAACAGGTGTGCTTTGCTGTGTTTGATGAACCCCAGGACATATTTGGCCATTTTTGCTGCCAGGGCACACTATTGACTCATATTCAACTTGCCATCAACCCAACCCCCCAAATCTCTTTCTGCAGGGCTGTTCTCCAGCCTTCTGTTCTCCAGTTTGTATGTATAACCAGGTATCATGGTTTTAGCCAATAATAGCATGACAGATGTTCTCTGTTATCTCTCCAACACCCTCCCTGGGGAAGATAAGAAGGGAATAATGGAGAGAAACTTTAATGTTGGGAAAAAAACTAGAATAGGTTTAATGAAATAACTAACTAGCAATAACTAACTAGCAATAACTAACTAGCAATAACTAATGTGAATTATATACAAAGATACAAATGAATATGCAAATATTAAACCCATGCTCTTCAGATGGTAATTACACCCTATTGGAAAAGTCCCAAAGTGAACTTAGCATCAGATGAGCATGCCCAAGCCCAGGGTTTCAGTGACAGTCTGTAAAAACCTTGGAGTGGCCGTGTCAGTCCTACTCAGGGAGGCAGGTGACCCGTCTCTGTGCGCAATGTTCTCCAGTGAGAAAACAGGATGTGGGAACACCAGTAGCACAGAGACAGATAACAAACAAGCAACCCCCAATCCTACCAGCATAGGAACCAGAAGAGTGTTCTCTTAGGAGCCATTTTATACTGAGCACCATGGGAAGGAATACTGTGATTTATTCATTTGGGTCACCTGCCCCATCCTCGCCTCCCCATAGGCACAGCTGCTCCCCCTCCTATTGTAATTACCATATGCACAGGCTGCAGTAGCTGGGGGTGTCCTGGGTGTTCTCAGGTTAGTACAGAAAATTTTTATCCTGGTGTTCTCAAATCAGGACTACCTTTTCCCAGTTGGAGAATCTAGCACTTGCTCTTGTTAAATTTCTTATTATTGGTGACTGCCCAACTCTCTAGTCTATCCAGACCTCCCTGTAAGGTCTCCCTACCTTCAAGGGAGTCCACAGCACTCAGTTAGATTCCTTGTTGCTCTTGAGCATTAGTTAGACTTGGATCCAAAATTCCTTAGAAGTTCAAGGTCAGTGCCCTTAATATGGCTTCTACTTTGAGCATGTAATCTCTTTTCTTACACATGACTGGTCTTGCACAGGCTGTTCTTCCTCTTAACTGTGTTTCTGTGACTCCCTATACTGTCTCACAGAGGTTGTCTGATTATGAAGAAAGAAGTTCAAGATTAGGTGTTGCATTATAAACTGTTTTCTGTGTTAATTCAAATTGACCTTTGTACGTAGCTAATTTCTTCCGTGCTGTAACTGCAGTTCAGCATGAACAGCTGTTCTTTTTTCAAAAGTCTGTCTGGGTGGTTGACCTATTTGTGGGTAAACATGCTGGTGCTGTGTCTCTTTTCTGTGCACAAAGAACACTAAACAGAATGATTAAAGACTTAAGAATACTAACAGTTTAAAGAAACAAACTGGAGTTTACAAGTTGTGCATAAGCCATTTCCTCAAATCTTAACAGTGTACTTTGTCTTCCATTCACGTGTTTTGTAGGCCTATTGCTATTATTCCAAGGTGTTAGAACTTGACCCAAAAAATGAATCTGCTATTATGAATCGTGCTATTACAAATACATTACTAAACAATATTGAAGAAGCAAAAGAAGACTTTGAGAAGGCAATTTGTCTTTGCCCATTCTCTGCAGCAGTATATTTTAATAGGGCAAATTTCTATAATGGATTAAAGCAATATGAACTAGCTGAGAAAGACATTTCAACAGGTAATCTTTATTTAACTGTCATAATTACATTTGGTAACATATTAAAAATTAGTTGGCTTTATTTTTTACTTTTTTGAGAATGGGTTCTCAAAATGGAAAAAAATGTAAATTAAAATATAAACTGTTTCATATAATGTGTGAAATAATAATATAATTATTATTAATGTGTGAAATAATAATAGAGCCCCATTATAAATGAATTTGTGGCAAGAAGTTGTGTGAAAATAGTATACTTAGCAAGACAAAAAATTTTTACATTTTTCTGTGTATGTCAATGTGTTGAGATATCTAGGTGCCTAGAAAACAGCATTCAGGTTGCTTATTTTATATATAAACATGAAATGTAATGAACATGCTCTTTGTAGAACAAGATTTGAAACTTCTATAAACTTTTTTATTCGGAATAGACATGGTTCAGAGAGATGAATCCAACTTTCATCCTGATCTTAGTAAAAACCAAATCTTTTGTTCAGTTTCAAACCAGCTGAGATACATGATCTCATTGCTACTTTTGTCCTTGCTACTAACATGAGATTCAGCAACTCAAGACACAGGCAAATTTGTCCCAGTAACTAAAATTATGTTTATTTGAATTAATTTTATACTAATGTGGATGGTGTTTACCTAGACATTAGTAAAGCCTTTGACACCATTTCCCACAGCGTTCTCCTGGAGAAACTGGCTGCTTGGGTCTTGGACGGGTGCACTCTTTGCTGGGTAAAAAATTGACTGGGTGGCCAGGCCCAAAGAGTTGTGGTGAATGGAGTTAAATCCAGTTGGCAGCTGGTCACAGGTGGTGTTCCCCAGGGCTCAGTATTGGGGCCAGTTCTCTTCAGTATCTTTATCAATGATCTGGGTGAGGGGATTGAGTGCACCCTCAGTAAGTTTGCAGACGACACCAAGTTGAGGGGGATTGTTGATCTGCCTGAGGGTAGGAAGGCTCTGCAGAGGGATCTGGACAGGCTAGATTGATGGGCTGAGGCCAGTTGTGAGGTTCTACAAGGCCAAGTCTTGGGTCCTGCACTTGGGTCACTGCAAGACCTTGCAGTGCTACAGACTTCGGGAAGAATGGCTGGAAAGCTGTCTGGTGGAAAAGGACTTGGGGGTGTTGGTTGACAGCCAGCTGAATATGAGTCACAAGTGTGCTCAGGTGGCCAAGAAGGCCAGCAGCATCCTGGCTTGTATCAGGAATAGTGTGTCCAGCAGGACTAGGCAAGTAATTGTCCCCATGTACTCGGCCCTGGTGAGGCCGCACCTCGAGTACTGTGTTCAGTTTTGGACCCCTCACTACAAGAAGAACATTGAGGTACTTGAGTGTGTCCAAAGAAGGGCAATGAAGCTGGTGAAGGGTCTAGAGCACAATTTTTATGAGGAGCATCTGAGGGAGCTGGGGTTGTTTAGTCTGGAGAAAAGGAAGCTCAGGGAGACCTTACTGTTCTCTACAACTACCGGAAGGCAGGTTGCAGTGGGGTGGATATTGGTCTCTTTCCAAAGTAATAAGCAATAGGATGAGAGGAAATGGCCTCAGATTGTTCCAGGAGAGGTTTAGTTTGGATATTAGGAAAAATTTCTTTACTGAAAGGGTTGTCAGGCACTGGAACAGGCTGCCCAGGGAAATTGTGGAGTCATCATCCCTGGAGGTATTTAAAAGACATGTAAATGTGGTCCTTAGGAGTCCTAAACTGGAGTAGATTTCACACACTGCAACAGACCATGGTTTAGTGGTGAACTTGGCAGTGCTAAGTTAATGGTTGGACTTGATGATCTCAAAGATTTTTTCTAACCAAAACCATTCTATGTTTCCATAAGAGAAAATTTAGTAATGTGGCTTTGATTTGACAACACTTGATTGTACAGGTAATGATCTTTAGAGAAAGAGTAACTCTCTTCAAATTTTTTTGTATTTTTTTTTTTTTAGAAATTAGTTTACTTTTATAGTGCAATTTGTCAGAATACTGTTTTTTACTTTGTGGATTTCATGACAAGTATTTTCATAGTGTTAGATGGTGAAAATTGACTAGACAAGGGAGCTGATTGATTTTCAACAAATTTTCTCTCTAAGCAGAATTTTAAGATAGTAGATTAAGCTTTCCAAGGAGTACCTAAATCCTTTTTATCCAAATGACAATCTGAGAAAGATATTGGGTTCATTGCCATGTTCCAGAAGTTGTGTGGTGGTAGTTTTCTTTTAGATTTTGCTTGTGTTTCAGAAGAAACCATAATTTCTGCTGTTGGGGCAAAATTAAAGTGGAATTCCTAAATGGCATCAAAAAGAGAAGAAAAATCTGAAGTATAAATAACATAAGAAAGTTACCTACATTTTATTGTAAAGTTAATATATGTAATATGTTTTCTCTTATGAAAGCATGTCCGAAGAAGAATTTGAGCACTAACAAAAGTTTCTCAATCATATTTCTATTTATAATAATGTGATAATGTTAAAAAAAAGCGCCTAACATAGTATTTCTTGTTTTTACAGCATTGTCAATTCAGCCTAATGATGCCTGGATGTACAAATGTAGAGCTGATATTCGTGGTAAATTGGGTTTCAATAAAGAAGCTGTAGAAGACTACAAACAAGCAATCAGCATGCAAGAACAGATTGATTCCATGAGAAAAGATACCAGTTCTCATACCTCTTGGGTTCTATTTACAGATTTCCCAGACCTCTAATTAAAAAGAAGTTCAACATGCAAGAAAAATTTATAATTTATCTTCTTTTTAGATATTTTAGACACATTTTATTTCCTTAAATAATATAATTACCTTGATTGTCAAAACTAGCCAAAGTTATGTAAGAATAGAATGATACATTTATTTTTTATGAATGATAGAATGTTCTTTATTTGTTAGTGTCAAGAGATCATTGATCGTGTTTTGTGAAAAATGAAGAACAGAGAAGAGAAATTTAGGCAAAAGATCTCAACCATATTGGTTATAGAAGGATAAAGGAGACTACACTCCACCTTCCTCCCAAATATAAATGCTTCCAGTGATGCTAATTATGTATCTCCAGGACCATCTGGGAAGTAATTCTAGGATGGCTACCAAATGCTTGTGACTGCTAACTAGGTCTCACTTCTTGATATTCCTTCTATACCTCTTCATAAGATTTCCTGTTCTCTGTCAGTCACATGGTAGGGGAAAGCCATTGTTCAAGGTCCATCTGTTGCAGTGTGTGAAAACTACTCCAAGAACTGCAATTTGAAGAGAACATGATTGAGTTTGTCAGTAAAAAGTTGAGGTTACTTGCTTCCACTTCAATGTACTGCACTGTGCCAGCTTAAACATGCAGGTAAAATGCATAAAGAATGGATCATAGTTTTGCGTTCTGAGATGTAAGAATGGGCTTAAGAACAGGCTCTTACCTAAACATGGAGATTGAAATGTGAATCTGGGTGACCAAAATTTAAAATTTTTCAGGCCCTACACATGTACTAAATTAAACCTCCAAGTTTGGCATAGTACGGTGAAGATCGCAAAAGGATGAAGCAAAACAGATGTCAATGTCTCAGAAAAGATAAAAAGAAGGAACCTTGAGGTCTTATTCAGCATGCAAGCAGTCCTGTGGTTTGAGACAGTGGGAAGATTTCTAAATAATAGCAGTGGTAAAGGAATTGTATATGTAAATTCAGTTCAGTTTAGATGTGAAATGCTATCAATTTTTCCCTTGAAAAAAGGCAAAAGGAAAAGGTGAGAGGCACCTTTGCAAAACAATAGAATCACAGAATCACAGAATCACAGAATTCTAGGGTTGGAAGGGACCTCGAAGGATCTAGTCCAACCCCCCTGCCAGAGCAGGGTCACCTACAGTACATCACACAGGAACGCATCCAGGCGGGTTTTGAATGTCTCCAGGGAAGGAGACTCCACAACCTCTCTGGGCAGCCTGTTCCAGTGCTCCATCACTTGCACAGTGAAAAAGTTTTTCCTGATATTCACATGGAACCTCCTATGCTCCAGTTTACAACCATTGCCCCTTGTCCTATCATTGGTCGTCACTGTAAAAAGCTTGGCTCTATCGTCCTGACCCTCACCCTTTACATATTTGTAAACATGGATGAGGTCACCCCTCAGTCTCCTTTTCTCCAAGCTAAAGAGACCCAGCTTCCTCAGCCTTTCCTCATAAGGGAGATGTTCC
>VZRW01008332.1:25782-47515 GCA_013398125.1 Aegotheles bennettii
GGGTTGGACTAGATGATCCTTCGAGGTCCCTTCCAACCCTAGAATTCTGTGATTCTGTGATTCTGTGATTCTGGGAGCTGAAGCCTGTGAATGGCAATGGGAGAGCAGATTGCTGGTGCCTGAGCAGCTGAACGTGTCTCTGATACCTGGGTGGGGAGCAGGGCTTGAGCTAATCCTGCTGGGCTCTGGCACATCAGTCTGCTCCTGGATTGGCCTGGGACAAACTTAAATGACAGGAAAAGCCCTTGGAGGTGGACGAAAGTGAACCTCTGTTTCCTGTTCATCCTCCAACTCACCTAGGTGCTGCCCAGAGCTTGGTGGGTGCAAGGAGGCTGGAGTGAGCTGAGGACAATGAGGACAGGGAGAGAGTGGGAGCTACAGAGGCCGGGGGAGCAGGAGAGAGACTTGTTTTGGGGCAGAATGTGAGACTACATTCAGCCTGGTGAGGGCATTTCAGCAGGAGTAGGGTGTGTGTTAGAGTGGAAAAGCGCTGGCTAGGAAGGCGAAGCCCCAGGAGCTGTGCAGAAACACCCTTCCCCCAGTGTTCCCCTGGCACCAAAAGGGGCACCTGGAACCTGTGTCTGTGAAATACCTGTCCCGGGCACTTGACAGGTGCCACCTCCTCCCCCTGTGCTCCCAGCACAGCCTTTCTATGCCGGTGCTGCTGAGCAACTCTATTGCCTTTGTGCAGGTGATCCAGCCCTCCCAGTCTGGTCCCCCCAGGTGCATTCCCCAGCTCAGGGGGACTCATGCGGTTTCTTTCCTGAGATCTCCTCTCCCTAGCATGGCATCTGCCTGGCTCTAGAAGGCATAGCTAGCCACCTCTGCAGGGCTGGTCCTCAGCCGTTCTCCATGACCCTGGTCAAGTGCCCGAGGAGCCACAGCACACCCAGTGCTGCACCTCTCCTAGTCTTTGTGCTCCTTGTTCAGGATTAGGTCTGCATTGAGGACTATCATAGCTCACCCAGCCTTCAGTCCACACATGGTCTCAACTCTCAGCAGGTTTTGCTTCTGCAGATTTTGTGCATACATCCTGGCCCCTGTTTCACTGCCTCTGGAGAGCTCCTGGGCTTTTCTGTCTTCCAGTATCTATCCAAGGGCCTGTACCAATGAGGCAGTGCTGGGGAGGAAAACCTGTTCCTCCCTGCATGTGTCAGTCATGTAGTGAAGTGGGCATTGTGGAATGTGACGGGTTGTTTTTTAGCTCTGTTGTGTCAGGGCTTGTGGGAGGTGAGCCTGAGCCTTGGGAATAGAATCATCTGCTGAGACCTTTTGATCTCCTGCTGAGCCCTTTTGGGTGGGGAGAACACTGAGAGAAAAGATGTGGTAGAAGGGTAGAAGGGGTAGGTGTGCCCAGTGCCCCAGGGAGGTGATAGCCTCTGCAGTATTTGGGGAAACCTCATCCAGAGCCATGGATAGCCTCCTCCAGTCTCCCTCATCTCTTCCATCCTTTCCCCCAGCTGCTTCTGCTGTGAGTACCACCTGCAGAAGGTGCTTCAGGAGGAGCATACCACATGCATCATATTCACAGATCTCGCGTGCCCCTTCTGCAAATATGTCTGGTTCTACCGCAGCTGAGTCCAGATAGGAGACCCTTGTCTCTTCCACCTCTCAGGGATGTGGTGTGCCTTGCAGCTGCATGCTGCTCATGCCGTTATACTCTTCTGCAGGGACAAGCTCTTTGGGAGGGGCTGAGATTTTTTGCCTGTCTCTAGTGCAAGGAGATATTTCTTCCTGAAATGATGTGCATGAGGAGACTTGCACCTGACATATAGGTTCCTTCTTCCCTCTCACCAGGACTAAAGGAGGGGGGGATGGTCCAAGAGCTGTGCCAGGCTGGACCATGGCCCCTCCAGTCTGGCTGTCCCTTGAGCTTCTATTGTCAGGACCCTGATTGAAACTCCAGATCTCACTGCCCCTGACCAGTGCCAGTGGCCTCCTGGTGTAAGCCATAATGGTGGTCTGATTAGAAGTAGAAAATTAGTGAACAGAAGAAATGGATGCATTCATCATCCCTGTCTCTAGTCACCGATCCTTCTGGAATATTCATCCTAACTTGATAAAACTGATAGAATAAGTGATAAAACTTTTTTTAAAAAATTATCTTTCAGGTTAATGCTGCTTTAAAAATCCATATAGAAAGCAGTAGACAGGTTTAGTGTGGATCATTTGATTGCATTTTCCCAGACTTCGTAACAGATTTTTTTCCTCATAAAGCTTGATGAGAAATTCTTCAAAGATCATCTTTATGTATTGAACACTGCCCTTACTGATTGGCTTGCTCATTGTGAGAGCAATGTTTGCAAAATGAAACTAAGAATTCACTCTTCCATGACTTCACAAGTGTCTTTATTTTATGGAATTATGGCAGCAAGTGTGGAATATTAACTACAGCTGTAGAAGGAGGTGTCCTGCTTAATCTTCATATCCTGCATAGTCTTCATAGCCAGTCTCCATCAGGGCAGAGTTGGAAAGTATAAATAAGAAACTATTTGTACTTAAGAAACACAAATGGTATCTAATTTGTGCTTTTAAGTCTTTTTGAATGACACTAGTTTATGTGCTGATTACTCTGACAAGTTTGGTGTCCATACAGTTATCAACTATAAATTTTGTGATTTAATGAGAAATTCACACACTAGTCTTTAAATAACCAGTTATGTCAGAAAACTGAAAATTATTTAGCTAGAGAGTCTCCAAATAGTAATTCAATTGTAATTAGAGCTATTCAGAAGATATGAAGTAAAGAAAGAAAAGCTCCATCATTGAAGACTAGTTCTTTAGTAATTAAACTGTGTATCAAGCAGAACAAATGTGTTAAGGTAGTCTTGATAGGGAGCTAATTAATACAAGAACCATTAGCCTTGTTTTCTAACAATAACATTATCTAAAATTCCATCCTTCTCTCCTGGCTTTTTTCTGACTTGTCTAATCTCATTAAACATTACAGTGTTTATTTCTGTATCAAGGGACACTGCAAATAGTCTGTCAGATTTTAAAATGTAACTGTGAAACTTCTGGTGCATATATTTAAAATAAAAAAAAGTAAATAGGACATGTATATATGAAAAGCAGAGGAGATAGAGGATTGTTTTTGTGGGGATATAAATCAAAACAATGTGGATATGCCTCTGTTGTATTTTGGCTTTTTTCAGCTTTTTTCAGCTGTTGCTCTTCATCTCAGGATGGAGTTCTTGCTTTCATGGCTTTGCAGAGGCTTGTGTAAAAGGACTGGGTCAGTCAAAAAGGGTCCTAACAGACCTATTTCTGATCAGGAGTGGCCATCTTTTGTGACAGATCTTGTAGGGAAGAGCACTAACTAACTGTCTTCTGGAAGTCTTCAGGAATTGCAACTCTTGGTATAGCTTCTGTGCTAAGATAGAGATGGAGTTGGTTGCAGTAAGTCATAGATTAGGCTGCCGTCTGCAGCACTGCTGAGATCCCAGGTGACAGACACTGTGCTGCTTGCTTGCATCTAGTGATTACTGTGATATGGATTGCTTTTAAGACCTAAGTTATGCCTTACCATCTTTGACAAACTGCAAACTCTTTTTTTTTCCCTCTTTGTTGCCATTATCTGGATTTGGGAGTGCGAGCATCTGCAATGTTGAGCCATAACCATGTAGATACATTCATAAAGAAACTGCAGTTAGGCACTATTTCGGCACTTGAAGTCCTGCGGCCTTAGTACTTCTCTTAGCAGCCCTCTCTGTGAAACATTTCAGAGTGTATTCTGGGAGAACATCTGTCCATTTCTGGACCATGTGCAGAAGTGCTCTAAACCGATCAGCTTTGTAAACAGAAGTGCTTCTGGCATGGCATACTCCACATGGCATCTCAGAGATTCTCCCCCAGATAGAAGGGAGGCACAGAGCCAACTCAAGACCTGTTCCAGTTGCTGGTAACCATGTAACTCTTATTTTGAGAAAGGGAAGTGAATGCAAATGAAAGAACACAAGTAGCTTCTTGTCTTGAAGAGGTGATAACGTGTGTCTGGTGAGATTGTGCAGGCTGCATGCAGAAATGTTGGGTTACGATGGCTGGTGCAGATGTTAGTAGTGGTACTGATCTGACTGTCTGAAACAAGACTGGAAACACTGAATGGTGGAGCTGCACAGCCAGCACAATGACAATGAAATGTGAACAACATGGCTGATTTACATACTAAGATATACAGGTGAGTGAGGGAAATCAGGCCTGTCCAGATGCAGGTGACTATTTCTACCTGAAACTTGGCCATAATAGTTATATACACACCCTCTGTCTCTTTTCTCTGCTTTTTTGTTCTGCTTCAATTTCTCTTGTATTTGTTAAGCTATAGCAAAGCTTAAGAATAACATACTCTTGCTGCATTCAAAAGGGTGAGGTGGTCTGAAATATTGCAGAAATAAAGGCGTTCTATTTTAGAAATGCTGGCAGTATTTTCTATCAGTTGCCAGGAACTGGGGTGGCATGTAGAGCAGCCAGCTTAGTTCAGCCAGCAGGTTCATGGCAACTGCAGCTCTTTAGCTCTGGTTATTAGTTCCTCCTCTAAGTTTTGGAAAATAACGACAGATGGATTACTTGTTTAGAACGAGCAAGGCAGCCAAGAGTAGAGCAGAGCCAACTGTGCTGATATCCCAGTCCCTCCCCAATGATCCATTAGCCCAGATACTGATGTGCCTGTGTTGTCACATAGGAATGAGAAAACACAGTCCGACATGAATGGTGAAGCTTTCCCACTTGCTGTTCTGGGAAACAGTTGCCAGGATTTCCCAAAACAATTTTTCTTTAAACAAAATATAATTAGAAAATTAAACTGTTGAACTTAAAATGAGAATTTTCTGAATACTCTCTGAGATAAAAAGGAACGAGGATAGTTCAAAATGTGATAGCAAAATTAGATTAAAATTAATTTCTCAAAGGTATCTGAAAGGATTAGAAGGCTAATTCTCATTTTCAAAAGCAATATATACATTTACATACCTCAAAATATTCCAGCTGGGGACTGTGTATTTAGGTGTCTATATAAATCTGAAACTTTGATATGTAACTGATTGCTAATTTAACTCTCATTTAAAGACAGTATGACTAGGGTTATTCAGAAATTTTCTGACAGAAGATTTTTCTATCAAAAATGTTGTTTTTGTTAAACCGAAATGTTTTGTGGAATTAAACAATTAATCTGAATTCTATTTTGATGTCTACAGAACAGGTTGATTTTACTTTGCTTTGAAACCATTCTTTTCTGTTTTGAGAAGTTGTGTTTTACTTTACTATAAAAGCTGAAAGAAGTTTAAATGAGGTAACGTTTTAATGAGTTTAAAATCTTGGTCCATTAAAAACAAAATTTCATTTGGAATTTCACTTCTGAAGGATTTTTACATTTCCTGTTTAGTCTCTGAACTGTAAAAAGATTTCAGATTGATTTTATTCTCTGTGAAAACAAAAAGTCTAGTTCTCCTCTCAGTCAGTGTGCGACTACTCTCTTTTGAAAATTTGACTCAAACTTATGATTTTTCTCGCACCATATTGCCAGTAAGTGATGGATGTTTTATTGGTATTCTGGACATGGTTTTTGTGTGCTTGTAGTTGTATCTGGAATCTATTGGCAATTTCTAGATGTACATTTTTGTTTTCCTCTGAGTACTTTGTTTTACTGCAACAGAACATAGCTCTGGTGGAAGAGAGAGATTTAAGCAAAATGCTGTCTGAAGTTCATTTCACTGTTGTGTGATTGCGCACACTTTAGTGAATTCTTGGACATGGGAATTGCAAGGGAGCAAGCTGAAGAAACAGAGGCTTTGGAAACCACCACCTGAGAGATGGCATAGCTGATTTTAGAAATCCCAGCTGATGTCAGTGACCCCAGGCAGAGTCTCCCCACACTGTGATTCCTAGCACTCTTGGTTGTAAGAGTGGGGTGCAGAAGTCTGCGTAATATGCCTGGGATTAGCTCTGGTTCCACCTCACGTGAGGAGATCTGAGTCTCCTGTGGAAGCACCAAGTGTGTCTGAACTAAGCTCCACTCACTTAAACAGCTTCATTTCCAAGGCAATGTGCTGTTTAAAAATGATACCATCCCTCCTCACCTTGTGAGATACATTGGAAGCTTTCATAGCTTTGCTAGTAGAAGTAGATGGTGGGAGCAGTTACTCTGCTACTTCAAGTAGAGATAATAATTTCAGCTATACTATTCTGACTTGCACAGTTTACAGGTGACACACCATGTCCCCTTTTCAAGCAGAGCTGAGGAGATACATAAGTGAGGGCAGGAATGGTTTAATGCAGCTTGGCCAGGTCTGGGTGAGGATGTCTGGCCATGCTATGAAATCAGAAACAATAAGAAAAATGAGAGCCTGAGCTACATCAGCTGATGCAGTGAGAGTGCTTTGGCTGTTCTGACAGAAAACACTCCTTGATTGGTTAGCTTATTTGAAATTAATATTTATTGTTCCTGGAAATTTAAAACACACTAAATTAGACATAGATGATGTTAAGTAGTCTTTTAATCAAAAAACAGTGTTACGAATGATGTTATGTAATATGAGAGGTCATGTTTTAACCTTTCCCTTAGAATAAAATAAGGCTTTATAATTTTTATGTGCAGCTCTGTATATATGATACATTCTGTATAATGCTTGTCAAGGGTGAGTTTTTCAAAGCCATTTAGGAAGCATTAATTTTGATGAGTGAGTAAGTCTTGCCCTAGATAGCTGTTCAAATTTGTCAGGTTCCTTTTAGATGCTATAGACTGTGTGATGGGCAGAATCAATGATGCTTTGGAGATCAAAGGGGATTTTCCTTGCTTCAGTAAACTGGGTGCAGACACTGGATGTTGGAGTTGATACCAAAATTATTCAACTTCTTCTGTACCATCCCTTCTAATGTTCACTTTTAATTTCACTATAGACCTATGCTATTACCATTTCTAGGTCATTCGACTGTTCATGACTACTGGCATGAAGATTCATGCCAAATAGTATCTCTGCAGTGACTTTTATAAATGTTCTCATTTCCCGAGCATTAGTTTCTTCAAGTAAGTATGAATGTCTATGGATAGCTTTAAAAAGTCTCAGAGCAGAAGCAATACCAGATAATAAGTTATTTTAGGTTGCTCTTTACAAAATAACTCATCAAATAACATGGCAATAGTCCTTCAGATGTTTAACATAATTACCTAAATCAAATCAGCATCGTCTCTTCTGAAGTTTGTAAAAATATTTTCAGACAATCATTTCAGTAAAAACTATCTAATATTCAGTCTTAATATGCTAGCAAAAAAAAAAGTATCCTTTCAGAATTTACATACTCCTTCTTATATCCTGCTTATTTGCACATACACACATTACTGTTTATTCTGTAGATAGCTTTCACAAAAGATTAAGAAAGATATTTCTCCAACAATACCTGATTAACTTTTTCAAATACATACAGCTAGCTCCTTTATTCTCTGCTAGTTCCACTAACATAAGGCCATGATTTCTGTGTAATGACAGAAGTACCACTTCTAGACTGGAATTTTCTTGAAAGTATAAATGTGTCTGGATGACTCAAAAAGGGCAAGCATGCAAAAACCTAGCACAAGTCAGAAGTAATGAATTTGCCAAAGTATTTATATCTTTGTGCTCTTCCTTTCACAGGACTTTCAGGTATTTTGTATTCCCTGTGCTCATGCCAGGAAATGTAGCAAAAATTCCTCCTGTAGCTAATTTCTGTATTTCATTAAGCTTGTTGCATTACCTGGCAACTTCTTAAATATTAGTGAGGATTTGGAGAAATTGGCTAGTGTGCTAATTAGGTGGAAATTGGAAGCCTTATCAATTAATACTTCTGCTATAAACAGTGTTTGTGGCATTACTAATTTAGAAGAGTCTCAGAGTCTCTTATGTGGAGTCTTTCAATAAGAGAACAAATAGAACCTTAGGGAAGTGTAGCCATATGTACAATTCAATAAACATGTTATATATACACTGTACAAAATGAAATTTTGTCTTTGAAGGCTGAATGAGATATTATTCCATATCTTCCAAGTTTTAAGATGTTACAAGTAGACACAATGTAACAAACTTTCTTTGAAATGTGTGCTTCCTCCCTTTAAAAATTCATTAAGATATTATGGCGTCTTTCATAGCCAAGGTACTCTATAGATGATCATTTGTTGATTGTAGTTGCTCTTCTGATACAAAGCTTGAATGTGTTATAGCTAGAGAGTCAGACATCAGAATGCTATATCAAAACCTTGTCAACTTTCAGAGTTCTTTTTCTGCCCCTCTTTTTCAGTCTAAAAAACAAAACAGTGATCACAATCATGTTCAAATACTATATGCAAATTAACATATGGTAGTGACTTGGAGAATTGCTCTCCCTTGAAAAAAAATGAGAAAACGAGGGAGAGAAAGCCTGCCTTTATACCATGCCTCGTTCTTTACTGAATCCAGAGGCTTGCTGGATTAAGCTCTGGGTCTCAGTGTCATTTTCTGTCCCTCTGTAAATACAGGCTTGCAAAGTTTTGTGCAGTCTGTGTAAAATGCATATGATGTGCTCCTTAACCCTTCTGCTACCTCTCAGGTGTTTACCCTGCTGGTCCAGAGTGTGTCCATGCAGTGCTCCCAGTGTCATATGCACCTGGTTGGCAGCTGGCTTCTTGTACCTTCTCTAGGAGAGCCCCTCTGGAAGCCTCCTGTTCCAAAAGCCTATAGTCACATGGTAGTTACAGGAATAATATTAGGATAAATATTTAAAACAGACTGTAATTGTTACCTTACTGGATGCTATGTAAGAGCTTGTGAAAATTTGTGAGCTAATTTTCCCTTAGAGTGTCAACTTCTTGGACATAGACTTCTCTTTTCTGTAAATTGGAAAGTAGGAAAGCATGTAGGGATCAACTACTACTTTGCTTTAGAAGCTGCTGTAATACAAACTATAATAATAATAATATCTGTCTGTAATAAAAGATTTGATGAAAATATTTGTTTATAGTGTATGTTGTAGGAATAGTTGATATTTTGTTTCTACATGGAGTTACTCACTAGGTGTCCTCACAGGATCAGAACTCATTGAATAATTTTTATAATCAAGTTTGAAAGTGGTTATGTTTGCCTAATCCTGAATGACTATGAGCTATAAAGGGAGATTAATGGTGCGTATCTATCTCTGACTCAACTGGGAGATTAAGACAGACAGACAGAGATGGTCAACTTTATATAAATTTTTACACTTTGGGTTTAAAACTCTTACAGTTTTTGCTGGCTTTGTATAGAATTCAATCAGAATACTGATCTAATATAAATAATAAGTTCATATATAAGTAAAATGTAATGTAATTACTTTCTGACCGGAGAGAAGGAAGTGTGATGTAATTAACAGTACAGAAACAAGGACTTAACCAAGAATTTGAAAGCCTTACTGTTCCAGAAATACACTTCAGGTAATCACATGGAAGAGGAGAATGCAGGTAGTCTCAAAATTAACTTGTTAGTTCTTCAGGAAAATGTTTTATGTTCCTTCCTCAGAGGTAAGTGTAACAGATTTGCTTGATATTGAATGAATAATTGTTTCTCTATATCTGTGTCTTCTGATTATTGGTTACTTGCTATGAGTATAGCTAAACTCTCACTGTAAGGCACCCTATCTTCTATTTGATTTTATGCCGTTAGTTACCCTTCTTGGGAGGCTAGTAACTGTCTTTCCTAAGCTACTTTGTTAACAAAGATTTTTCAATTATAACACCAAAACTGAGCATGATGCCAATTAATTGAACCTCCTCTATAACACAGGCCATAGATGTTTGATAAAAAAATATAAGCAGTCATGTACAGTTACAACTGCACATCTAGAGCTGCTGCTTTTGGAAAGCATGGAATATACCTCAGGCAGATTTTTGGCTCCAGCATGTTGCAGCCAGCTAAAGACTAATTTGATCCTTGATACAGATTCATGCTAAACAGGTTCTTTTTCCCAACACAGGATCTAGGAAAAGGGTTGCTATGGAGCTGCTAGACCAGCTCAGTACTTTACAAATTAACACATTTTTTTTCCCATTTTATTTGCATTTCTAAAACAAGGACCTGAACTGCACTTTGAATTACCACTTTTTAGTTGGGATGATCTACCCATAATATAGTAAGGAATAATGCAATAAAATTGTCTTTACTCAAGTTCTTAATTATTTAAACTGATCAAGTTGTTTTGACAGTTGCTCCCTAGAAGGGTCATTTGTAAAACATAACACACAAATATCTTAATGGAACAGAAGTTTGACATAGCGGAGTAGCAAATCAACTGGGGCTTCAATAGATGTAACTAGACCAAGGATGGTTTTGTCTCAGAAAAAAAGACAGAAATTGATGGAAAACACAAATAAGCAAATATTTTGAAACTCAGTGAAGAAATTCAGCTCAGAGTAGTGAAAGACTAATACTTTACTGGGAGATAAGCTATTGGATATACTTAGCATGTGAACTACTTTGAGGTAATTGCTTGTGTATAACCAGCAATGAACAGCACATGTATGAATTGCTCTGCATTCTCACATGGACTTGCTGATCTCCCTTGAAACATGAGTTCAACTCTGGTCAAGAAGTGACAACTCATTACCTTCATTGCAGCTTCATGTTTCCTGATACACCATGCTTCATATTGGGCTTTTTAAATGAGCACCAGTTGCCATCCTCCTTGTTTCTTGCCTCAGTGTTATGGTTGATGTCCTCCACCTTAGTGAGATTTATCCTTCCACTGTGGCTGTGCATTTTAATTATCCTGGGCTGTTCTAGATAGGTTGGGGATCTAGGAACCGAATTAGCATGTTCCTATATATGCTAAAGTAAAACTAGAATTCATAGTGCTTTATAATTTAATGGTGAATATGAGTAAAAAGGAAAAGCAGTGGCAAATCTGAGGGAAACTGTTATCTATGAAGTGTTAAGTCAGTGTATGGGATCTCTAAATTATCCTGGGAAAGGGGACAGCAGAACCCTGATCTAGAGAAAGGCCAAGGTGTTATCTGTATGTCCTGATAGAACTGCAGTGTTTCCAAACAGAAATGGAAGCAAAAGGAAGCTGTAGGTACATGGCAGTGCTCTGTGCCATATGCCTGTCTGAGAAATAAACATGGGAGTTGTAGTTATCTGAAAAATAAATTAGAGTTCTCAGTGGAGAAGCTGGAAAAGGCTCAGTAAGGAGACTTCAGGTAGGTGCAGGCTGAAGAAGTGGTGTTTGAAAGTTGAAGCATAAACTGTCAGATTTATAAAGAGGGAAAAATAAAAGTTTGTGTCTATGGCTATGTCAGTGAATGCAGGTGAAAGGAAGAAGCTGAGTAGTTGCTGGAGCAACTCTGAGTTGAGTGTGCATTAGCAGTCTACTGCAGAAAGGCAGAAGTAAAGAAATTCTGTCTTTTGTACTCTATAACTCAAGGACTCTAGGAAAGCAAGCACTGGGATATCTCATTGGTTGACATCTGTGCTGCTCTATTCATGTCAGCTTTCTCGGGGGTTTTAAAATCCATTAGTACCTTCATGGCAGTAGAAGCAGAATTTTGTCTAAACATCCAATCTCCTGTTGAAAAACTAGTGCATTTATAAGAGGTAACTTTGCTATCTTCTGTCCTGTGTTGTGTCCAAATGTTGACTACAGGTGCATCATCTCTGTTATCTGTTCCAGTGACAACATGACCCAGTGGCTTCTTTTCAAAACAGAAGCTAATCAGGTAATTTGTTTTCTGTTGATAGCAGCATTTGTGGGTGATTTTATTTAAGATCATAGAAACTTCTCCACAGGATTTCTTTTCATGGTATTTTGATTTCTAAAGCGTGTTTTCATTAGTGTCTTCTGAACAAGCAGGTTAGGTCAGCTCTGCTTAACTGCTGTTCTGCTTGGGAAACCAAAGGAGAGGCTGCACACACATGATAGCTTAGTTCCCCATGTGTATTCATGATTGCTGACACTGCAAGAGGCTGGTTCATTCTCCACTGTAATTTGGAGGTGTCTCCAGAGTTTCTCTAAATCGTAGATGGCAGCACACCTATTATAATGTCATTTTACAAATAAAAATTGCAAAAACAGAACATCTGTTTGATTTCAATACCTCCTATGTGAGAAATCCTGGTAGACGGTGGCAGAAGGAGCCAAGTACCCTGACTATGAATACAAAGCATATGAAAAAAGTGTTATTTCTAAACCTTTCTTCCAGCAATCTTCCATGTTATCTAGCCAGTATTTCAAATATGTCTAACAGCTAACAGAATTACAAATTTTAATATCTGTGTTTTCCTTACCAATGCAGTGTGCCTGAGTTAGGGCATGGAGGATACTATGCAATCTTGGGTCAATACCCAGAAAATATATGAGGAGTTGTGCCCTTGATCTAGTTAGTAAAAAACTTTATTTATTATGATGCATGATTTGGCATTTATAACCCCCCAAAGTCTCCCAAAATGAACTTTGTGGGCAAGAAATTCTGCAAGTAGAGGACTGTTAAAGACTTTAGAGAGCAGAAGCAGCTGCAGTGAACCTACCTATGATAGGATAATGGAAAACCAGCAATCCAGACTGGACTTTCCCTGTTTCATGTGGACTATCAGTGTATTCCAGTGTTTCTTTCCTCTAGAGTCTCTCCATCTCAGCTTTGGAGCATACCTGGGCTATCCCTTTATCTGCTCCTGTTTATCTCCCACCGCCCTAGGTAATACACAGATTTTGACAAGCACAATGTTTGCTTTTATCATACTGAGCTCCACCACTGTCCTTCTCCCCATCTTTTATGTGTTTAGATGAGGACTGTGACTGCCTGTAATTCTGTTGGGAAAGTGTAAGCAGACAAGTGGTCAGCATGGAGAAACAGGCACAATAAATATACTTACAGCAAATTACATTGAAATGGAAGAAACCAGCGCATATGAATCTGTCAGTAAGGTAGAAGTTTTACTTTTTACATACACTTTTTGTTTCCAAAAGCATAACCAGACATTAAAGAAGCAAACAATATCCAGATGTAACATTACAGTATTTTGCATCTTCTCTCCATGTGCTCCTGCCGAAAAGTACCTTTCAGTTTGTGATCTTCACTATAGTTAGCAAGGTGTTTTAAACTTCAGGCACAGCAGTAAGTTGAACTGACAGTTGAGAACCTGAAATAGCTCTTCAGATAGGAAATAGCATGAGGAATTAGTCTTTTATTTGCAAAACTGTTACTGTGCTTATGTTATCTTTTATGATGCTATAAATTCTACCATCACAACAGCTATGATGCCTGGACAATCTCTGCTGGTTATGCACTGGACATGGCTAAGGGACCTCCTGAACAACCCAGGTAAGACCACAAAGTGCACCACAGCCAATGGTGATGTGAGAAAATGAGATTGTTTGTTACCTCATCTATGTCATATTCTATTGGGCATGTGCTGGTATGCTAGAATTGGGGTGTGGACATCTATACACAGCCTAGGCCCTACAGACCACATTTTCTTTTTTTTTTACATTTCTTTCCAAATAAGGCTAAATGGAAATTGTTAATCTAGCGAATATTGTATCTGTTGGTGTATTTTTTTCCACTTTGAAATACACTTAGTAGAATATATGGTATTGTAGTAATTTAAATTACCGCTCTAATGGCCACATTAATGCTGTGTCAAGTGGAATGATCTCTCCTTGGGGCCTCAGTGTGAAGCTTTTCATAGCACTGATGTTTTGGTACATTATTTAATTTTAGGGTTTTCATCTTTTTGTCATTATTGCTATCTTTATCATCATTAATCCATCAGTTTCTCAGCCAACAAAACAGTTCTTTTAGCATCTACTACAGGATGTTCAGTGAGAAAGCTGAGACACTAAGATTAAAATGTTACTTTTCAAGTAGAGGTGCTTAAACTTTAGACTTTTAAATTTGTATTTGAGATGTCAAAATGCAGTGACCATCAGACATGCAACAATATTAACACTGGTGAAACTGTGAAATTTAAAGCACAAATATGGGCATCTGCATTTGAAAATGTTGGTCCATCTAACTTGCTCAAAGCTATTCAGGACATCTCTGGCTGACCTGAAAAGTGAACTTGAATCTCTCACCTCACACTCTTGTAGTTTATTTACTGCAGCTGTCCCTTCCTGCATTGATGTTTTCTAGGTAGTTATATCAGATTCACATCACTGTACCGCTTCCTATATTTTGCTAATTAGTCACCAGTTTTTCTTCACAATAGTCTTCCACAGACAACCTGAATGTGTCTGTCATGTCACTACAGTCCTGATATATGGGATACTTTGGTCACATGCTAGGAATGGTCTTTGGTTCTCTGCACATCACATCACAGGTGAAGGAAAACTGGAGAGAAGAAAGAGGGTAGCAGTGCCAGTGTTTTGAACTTGAAAGAACGGCTTTGAATTATTAATTTATTTTTCCCAGTATATGAAGTATGTTCCAGTTCTGAAGATTAAATTCACAGGCAGTTTATCACATCTTCCAAATTGCTAATAAAGATAGTAATCTGAGTTTAATGCTGAATCATCAAGTTTCATCTAGGTAGGTAAACTAGACCAGGGTTTCCAATGGGTTTATCTCTGGAATGAGATACTAGGGTACTGTGAAAGTCCCTGAAGGCTCATAAATGCTCATAAATTTGAATTCATTTGACTGGGGTTTTGTAGAGGGTTTTAGAGAATAATTTTGATTCTATTAAATTTATTTTCAGGATCATTTTCCAAAATATCAACAAAATTGTTTTGTTTGTTTGCCTCCAAGAAAGCTATTTTTAGAAGATGGATGACTACAGTTCTGGGAAAAATAACTATTTTGGCATAATAATCACAATAAAAAAAAGGAAAAAAATACTTGACTTGGTTCAAAAAAGATTTATTTTGTTCTTAAGAAACAAATTTAGTTTCAGAACAACCCAAGTAAATCCTTGTACTACAGATACCTTTATTTGGGGGATAACATTAACCCTTCAAGACATATGTCTTTAGGAAATGACATCACTTTTTTAATGAACTTGGAAAACATTGTATTTTTAAATAACTGAAACCCATACAACTCCCACTCTACCTGGTCAGTCTTGCAGAGAAATCCTTTCTTTCCCTTTTCACATACTGCTTGGAGGAAAAAAATATGATAAACATAGTGAACAAAAAATATTACCAAGTTCTTTCCACATTGGAATGGAGAATGAATTAAATGGTGACCTGGCAGTCAGAAGTACTTCTAGTATGTCTTTCACATGTTGAAAATTAAGGTCAGCTTGCTCAGCTTTCTGTTAGGTTACTGTGACACAGGAAAGAAAGTACAGACATAGCGTCCAACTGCTACTGGGAAGCCGTAGATGTAGCATACGCACCTGGTTAGAACATAGCATACTCTAGGCACAGATGTACTTAGAATTGGGTTGTGCTGGCACTTGCCATGAGAAGCAAAATATCAATTGTCTCATCAGCCTGTTTGCATAATTTCTTTATAGTAATGACATAAAATGCAATGCTGAAATCTGAAATGGACATTCAGCAAATAATCAATATTATTGTTACCGTGCTTGGGTACCATGAACTGGTTTTCCTCTATTGCTCTCACTCTTAATCTATTACTATTTTAGAGTACTTTTATTTCCTTTTAGTCCTGCAGTGTTTCTTGATAGGGTACCCCTTACTTCTCCACCCAGCTACAAATCTGTGAGAAAATGAAAACAACCTCTCTGACACGCCTCTGAACGGTCTTTTGTGCTTTGCTGTAGGCTGAGTTTATTGCCAGATTTCACTGGACCTGTTTGAATATGTCCTGGTTTCCTAATAAGATGAAGGGACTTGTATTTTTTGCAGGCTGAGACACAGCTACATTCTGTGATGTTAACAAATGTTTTTAATTGATTATGTGGGAGGAGGAAGGAAGCATTTTCTTTTTCTTTTTTTTTTTGTCTTTTTATGGATAAACTATTCCTTGTTCACTGTAAAATACATCTGTCCTCACATGTTCTGCAAGGCTTTCTGGAACTCCGTGATATTTTTTGATACACATAATCTCTGAGGGAACAGTTTTCCATGCCAGCATCCATGCTTTGATCTGAAGTTCAGTGTCGGTAGTTTGATGCTTTAAACTACAGTGTACAAGGACCAGTTATGTAGTATGTGGAGAAACTTTGATCACAGCAGTTCACCTACCTTTCTTTTAAGTGGAATGACTATTTTTTACACAGAAGAACATCTAATTTTATGTAAGAGACATGATCCAAAACCTCCATCCACTTGTGATGACATTAGCAATTTTAAGTGATTTTTTTTATTTCCAAGCACTACAATTTCACTAAAAATCAAACACAAAATCCTCAGAGTTTAGGTTGCTTGAAAAGAACCAAAGGACCTAACTTTAGTTGGTGCAGTAAGTTGTTCTTTCTCAGTATAGATAGTATTACAACAATCTCATTGGAGTTGTGCTGCTTCTTGTTTCAGGAGAGAAGCTCTACCTACACACATCACCTAGATTTCACTGTACCAGTATACATCTGAAACACACTTCTGGGTAACATTCATGATCTTTAATTTTTCCAGTTCAATGAATTATGTAGTTGGGAACCCAGTAAAATTTTGTTGATTTGTTGATTATGGAAGAGGTGTTTTCATTTATATTATTGGAGATTTTTTTTGCTTCCAGGAAGAGTTGTTAGCTAGGCATTTCCTTTCTATGCTACAGTAAATAGAAATATGTGCAATTTAATTTGTTTTGGCTTTGTATTTGCTGCTGACTTTAAAAATGGATCACTGAATTATTTCATTAATAAGTATCCAAATTTGGAGTGTGCATAGACGACTGGTGAGGAGAGCCAGGGTTGACCTGCTGTGCAACTGTGAGCATGCATGGGAAGTGCCAGGATGCTTATAGCTGATTCTTGGACTAATTGAATATTTTATGAAATCAAGGACAACCTATTTGTTGACTTAAAAATGGAACTGACTCATATTTTGATGGATTCAAGTTTCCTGTCACTAGGGTTTCCTGAATGGCTTAGTTTATGATTGTTTGGAGGTCAAATATTGAGGATATAACCTTAAAAAAATGCAAACAAACAGGAAGTCAATAAGGATGAGAAAGAGCAAGCCTGTTATTTGGGAAGATCTGGCATGAGGCAAGGACAGGACCTAATTTTTGATGTTTACTGTTCTTCTGTGACTTGTGAATCACCTATGTAAATTTTATTTATAAATAAAAGGAAAATAATTTTAAATGGATAGCTGTTGATTGATCTGTCCGGTTGTTCCAGACAAGCCCCAAAGACATTACAGTCTGTAGCTGGTAAAATGATAAACAATGATTGCTTAAAATTCTATTTAGGAATTACCATCATGCTGTACTTTGTCTAGATCTACTTATTGACTGTCTGGTCAAGGTAAATTACATCTTCTGCAGCCCAATGAATCACAGTTTGTTATTAAAAATCAATATTGGTTCTTACCATCTCTCATGTCCTAATTGTTTCATGCTATGTTGTGGGGGTAAGTCAATGGCATATAATGAACCAGCTACTCGATAGCTTTAGGATTAACCACACAGCCATATGTACTGGGAGTCATCTTGAGGGATAGGAACAAAGAGACAACATCGTCTGCTTCCAGCCGGACACCGGCAGTGATATGGAGCAATGCCGGAGGTCACCTGGGTATGCTCCCGGTCACGGGACTGGCACACTGCCAGAAGGGGCATAGACCAATGAGGAGTGATGGGACATGGACCAATAGCAATGTATATAACACTGTGCTTACCCCCACGTATGGGGGAGGTGACCAATCCCTGTGTACGCTCTCGGCGCCCGATACGAATGTATAAATAGGGATGAAAAGTAAATAAAGTGGTTCTTTACTGGCTTCATACTGGAGTAGTGAAGTCCCTACACCCCCCGTACTATGTGGCAGGTATGATGTTTCTGAGAGGCTTAAGTAGTTTCTATGTTACTGCTATTCTGCATCCACTCTTGTTTTTTGATTCCTTTCTCCACAGAAGATAAGGAAATACAGGGCATGGAATCCCTGTGTGTTTTGCAGCTCAGGCTGGGGAGAGGAGAACATGAGGATGAAGACACAGTTCTAACCATTTCAGCATACTTTTCTTTCAGTATTGGGAGGAAATAGAGGGAAACTGGTCAGTAGTTTAAGCATGTGAGCTATGTAAAAGAAAATTCCAAGTATGCAGATGAGCCAAATTAAAGAAAGGAATGGAAAATTGTTATATGTGCATATATATGGAAATATATATGTACATATATGTAAAACACATATATAAAATGTATGTGTATATAAAAAAGATTATATGTGCTTATGTAATGATATATTTATTTTTATAAAGTATTTTCAATAAAGAATAATGATAAAGAGGATTAGCTCAGCTACTTTCCATTTTTAAAAAATTTTATCAGGTTAAAAATTTCTCAGGTTCTGAAAATTTTCCAAAGGGAGAAAACTGGATCAAGATGTTAGGATTAGATAGTGACATATAAAACATTTCATCTGTGGGATCAGGAAGTTAAGCCATGAACACAAAAGTGCAAAGTATTTTCACATGAGTATTTCTATCCCTGTCAGGAAAGCTTTAATCCTGTGCCTTAGCCTTAGTGAAATCTATGAGATCTGTCTGATAATGATGATGCAGTTTCTGATTAGATTATAGCACAGAATAAACACAGTGAAAAATCAGCATTGTGCTGTGGCAAGCCATGGGAAGAGACATCTCTTTGTATCTCTAAAGGAACCAATTGCTGGAATGGGAATTATGTCTTGATGTACATAGTGGTAATTTTTGCTTCTTTTTGTGGCTTTTTTGCCTCCCTTTAAAACAGAAAAATTGAAAGTGAGGCATGGTTCAACTGAAAAAAAAAAAGACATCTACACAAGAATTCAATCTATAAATCTAATCCAGCACTATTTTATATGCATTCAACCATACAAGGTCAGCCTAAGTCAGAGTTGTGGTTTAAACCCCCATATATATTCAATTTCATTAACTATTTTCCTATGAACACTTTTAAAGCTTTTTTTTTTTAAAGTAAGATAGTTCCACAGAGACACACAATGCATCTCCATGATTTCCACATGAAATCTTGTTTCTATGATACTGCCCATTCCTTGGTGAGTTATGGTCATGTAGCAGGCAGATGGGTTAAAAAAATAATTTCATATATAAAAGGCCTTAATCTGAATATTTCAGTGGAGCAAAGTTTCAAAAATTAACCTTTTACTTCATCATTGATGATGAGGGCTCACTAATGTCTTGGAGGATTACTCCAAGGTCAGACTTTCTACCTATTGGAATCTACAGGTAAAGATGTAAAGTATACAAAATGCAGTGGGAATTCTCTCTGTTAATTTATGTTGATTTTTACTGAATTCAGAATGAATCACACAAGATAGTCACTTAAACTTTGTTCTGTAAATCAATGCCTTTTGGCAGCTGCAATCCAGTTTGGAACATTCCTTCTCTGAATGATGTTTAAAAGGGAAAGTTATTTAAGAAACTAGAAAATTCTAGTAAGTTTACTCACTAGCATATTGCTGCATTTTCTTCAATAAAACACAGAATATACAATATTCTGTACATTACAATGATTACTATACTAATGCTGATTACCTTATTATCTTATAATCTTCCTTAAATAATTTGATTTTACACTTGGCTGGTTTGCCTCAGCAAATTAAGTAAATGCGCTAAGAATGAAGATGGGTAATAAACTGTTCTCCACACATGAAACAAAAAATTGACTGATGTTCTGAGGTAAATTATAATTACAGAACTCCCTTGTAAAGATGTCCTCTGAGTTTGGTAAATTTGGGAAAATTTCAGAAAGACAGGTTAGAGAACCCCAAAACGTAGATGACAGCACATTGCAGGCTACTTTCTGGATTTCTGTGCAACCTGTGCTTTTGTAGAAGGGCTTTGTTTTAAATTTATGGGAATTGCACAGATTGGGAAAAGGCAAGGAAAAAGAAGTAAAAAGAAGAGAAGAAAAGAAAAAGTGACTGAGAGGATACGGCTTCTTGGAAGTTTTTTGAAGGCGAAGTTCTTGCAGAGGATTTTCTCAGCTATCCACCCATCCATTTTTGTATGAGAGGAACATTGTTACAAAAGATGCGTTGATATGTCTGACAGGTTGGTATATATTTTTTTTCCCTTTTTTAATTTTTAATGACCAGTTTGTTTTTAAATTAGGTTCACAGCCCTCAGAATAGCCTGACATAAACATGGTCACATCCTACATGTTCGATGCAGTCCACCAGAGGAAGTGTAGCATGTCATATACTGCTTTCTCTCTACAACAATCATTTAATCAAAAGTGCAATAAGCCATCACCTCTGCATAGGCAAGGTCCATAATCAACTCAGAGTGTTACAAGTGAGATTAATATTTTATATGTCCCCAGATTAAATTTATGGGATAAAGGTGAAATAGTGAGAAGCTGATGAATAGGATTTCAGACTATGGAACAGGAATGGAGGTGAGGTGTCAGTGTTTATTCTGTCCATAAGTGATCACTGCCCCTTCACAGATACACCACCTCCACTGTGTCTTTTCTTAAAGTTTTTCTGTTTCAAGTGGTTCTTTGGGTTTGTTTTGGGTTTTTTTGTTTGTTTGGTGTTTGTTTGGTTTGGTTTGGTTTCTGAGGAGGGGGAAACACACAAGAAACTAAGGCAATAAAAGTCCTTTGAGAATGCAGTCTTCAGAAGGCTTTTTTTGCCAACTGTTTCAGTGACTGCATACCAGGCATCATTGGGGTCTTGCAGTAAAGCTTCCTCTGCTGTTGACAGGCAGGAGATTTACATTGCTCTTGTGGTCACATTTTGACTAAAGCTGTGACTGAAATGAATGAAGCAGCCCAAAGACAAGGAGCTTCTGGACTGAAGTATACAAATTACTGATCCTGGTACCTGCCAAATGATCAGGTAGCCCTGGAAGAGAACAACATGCCCAGGAAAATCTGATCACCACAATGAAGGTAAAAAAAGCCAAGTTATGGAAGAGGTAACAGCTTGAGGAGAGGTACCATCTTTGTGTATAGTTCTTCTCTATCATAGAATCATTGAGGTTGGAAGAGGCCCCAGTCCAACTGCCTACCTACATCACCACTAAACCATATCACCCAGTACCACACCCAGCAGGGAAATTTCCCTGATTCCTCTGTGTGTCTATGACCTAAGTTAATTTTAAGTTGGAACATTCCTGAAATATAGCTGAACTTACAGGACTCAGTTATACCCAAGGCCAAGAAGGGGAGGAAATGGATCATTCACAGAATCACAGATTCAGTAAGGTTGGAAGGGGCCACAGTGGTTCATTAGATAAAGAAATGTGACAGGTTATGTTTCCTTTCTGATATATTTAATATCCTTGCAATAAATGAGGTCTTCAATGTGAACTCCAATTTTGGCAATAAGTTTCAAAGATCCTGAAACATAGTTTTATGTATATCTGCTATTTTGCTAAATTAAAGAATGTATATTTTAAAACCTAATCTGTAGTACTAAATTTTTGTTATTGTATAGCAATACTTTTGTCAGCGAGTTTTAATATATTAGTAAACAATAGAAGGTGCTATGAACATTTTGGGGAGGACTTTTTCTGTGAAACTGCCTTCTGTAGCATTTCACTTGTTTTCTGTGCTGGTTTAGCAAACGGCCAGGGCAAGCCACAAACCAGAGTTTTGTTTCTATCACTCCCCCCGAAAAAAAAGAAGTAGAAGGAGAGTAAGGAAGAACAGGATCAGGTTGGAAATTAAAAACTATAACAAAT
>VZRW01008336.1:9477-28219 GCA_013398125.1 Aegotheles bennettii
AAAAAGTCCTTCCCCAGCTTTCCTGTAGCCCTTTCAGGTACTAGAATGCTGCTCTAGTCATAAAAAATTTCTCCCTTACGTCCAACCTAAGTCCACCCGCTTTCAGTTTAAAACTGTTTCCCCTTCTTCTGTCAATAGACTTCTTGGTTAAATGACTCCCTCCATCTTTCTTATACACTTCCTTTGTATATTGAAAGGCTGCAGTACAGTTATCCCAGAGCTTTCTCTTCTCCAGGCAGAACAACCCCAACTCTCTCAGCCTGTCTTCACAGGAGAGGTGCTCCAGCCCTCTGATCATCTTCGTGGTCCTCTTCTGGACTCACTCCAACAGCTCCATGTCCTTCTTATGTTGGGGAGCCCAGAACTGGACACAGTACTCCAGGTAGGATCTCACAAGAGTGGAGTAGAGGGGGAGAATCACCTCCCTTGACTTGCTGGTCACACTTCTGTTGATGCAGCTCAGTATGATGAAGTATTCCTGAAGTAATGTGTGCATGTGTGGCATTTGCAAGGCTGGGTATCCCAAAATGAGTAGTACAGGCACTGAAAATATTGAAATAGTCACTGTGTTCTATTCAAACCTAGTGCAGAATTTTAATAAAGTTTTAATATATCATAATAAGGCACCTTTACCATAGCTAAAGAAACTGGTGAGAGAAGGGATACAGTAGTTACTTATAAGTAATATTACCATATCTCTAAAGCTGTCTTACAAAATTTTCACTTATATCCTGACTCTAGAGTAAATGTGGCCAGGTCTGAGAATGCTACTGCTTAGGATGGGCTACACCAGGATAGCCTTGCTGCACTTTCATATTCAGATCCTGGACTAGCCGTGGTCAAGCCTTGATTCTGGAAACATACTTTCTCCTGAAACTACCAAGGGTTGATAATCAGATCTTCTCTTTCCTCCAGTATAAATCTCTGAGAGCAAAGAATCTGCCCAGCTTAGATGTTATTGTTTGATCATCTACAGGTGGCTATTTAACACTTGAGTCTCTATGTTCCTTAGAAGTAAATTATGACTGCAATAACTGGTTTCAGGAGTTAAATCAAAGACTAAAGTGGTATATGCTTCTTAAAAAAAATTAAAATGTCCCATAAACGAGATGCTCAAGATTCATTTTTCAGGGAAAACTTGGAATCTTCCACCTACAGCTCCCCTCTAAAGCTTGACTGAAGTTCAGTTATTCTCAGCCAGGTCCATTATATGGAAAGAAAAGTGGACTGATTTCAGTGATACTAAGTTTTCTTTAAAGCATCTGTTTTATTATTAATATACTTTTAATAGCATCTGTCTGACTGTTTACAGACTGACTACAACTTGAGTTAATGCTGAGACATTAAAAGCTTGCCTTTTAAATTTTTAACAAGAATAAATATGTACACAGAGCATGGACTTTGTTGAACTATCTGCATCTGATGTGAAAACAAGCTAATACCACTTCACACTTTGGTTTAAATGTTTTATTGGAAGTCACAGAGGTTTCTGATTTATGTTTTTGTGACCACTGTTCCCTAAGTACTCCAAATGCCAGTTAAGTGATCTTTTAGAGGCTTCCAAAAAACTGAGACCAATTTTTCACCCAGGCGAAAAGTGTTGGGAAAATGAAAGGTGGAAATGAATTAATTTATACTGTAGTTAATCCCCATCCGCATAAAAAACCCACTGTAGGAAATGAAAACATAACAGAAAAATAAAATTGTCTCCATAGTTTGAAATACTATCTTTCTTCCATTGTGTCTTGCAGAAAACTGTAATGAACCTGTGGACTAAAAACTGTCAAGAAATTCTGGTTGGATTATCAGTGGTTTGAGGTGTCTGGGCTTTTTTGACTTCTTTCATCACCTGGCTGTGACTTAAATGTAGAAGTGGAAAGCAGGTTACCCAGTAGTGTGAATTTGACTTTTAGCTGTTGTATACTGTGTTACAGGTGTGCAGTTAAGGAAAAATAAAATCTGCTCCTCTGTTTAAAGCATAACTTGTTATTAATTGTTTTCTTTTCCCCCCTCTTTTCAATTTTATCTGTTAAATCTCATAAGTGCGAGGAATTCAGCATGGCGGAATAGTAACTTTGACTCACTCAAGTAAACCACAGAGTCAAAGCTTCTTTCGAAAATGTAAATCTCTCGTAACACTGTATGTGCCAGGTGTACATTGTAGTTTGTGAAAACTCCCTTTCCTGTTTTTCTTTCAAATAAGCAGTAATGAATTTATATAATATTCTGTATCCATTTAAGAAAATGCTAAGCAACTTTTCCTTCTTTGAACAGTGGTAGAAATCTAGAGTTTCAAGAATATGAGACCATATTGGTAATTTCTAATCTTGCCCTCCTTCCTTTTCAGTTACTTCTCCTCATCCTGAAATGGCCCACACAACTACAGAGGACTTCAGAAAGTACAGAGAGGTCTAATATCACAGGCTTGAAGGGCTGCACCACTGCTCAGCTACCATCAGATCTGAGGAAAAATGTTGACTGCCACTCCAGATCTCATGGCTGAATCTGGAGTTCCACAGCCACGCAGATTTGGGACCTTCTGGATGAGCTGTACTTCAGGTTTCCTTTGAAGACATCAGAACTACAAGGTGGGAAGGGCACGGCTGGAGTGCACAGGTTGGCAGGAGGGTTGGGAAGTGTGCCTGCAGCTTCTGACCAAGAGATGGCTCAAGTGGTCCAGTATTTCCCTAAAGAGCTGCAAGAAAGGGTATGTATGTTGAGTCATAGATGTTCCTAATCAGTCAATCTGTACTGCAGAAGCATCCTTTGCTAAACCCCCCCAAAAAAAGCTGCAAATTTATGTACCTATGACTTGCCCTTATACACCTATGCTCCTATGATTATAGATACAAGGCTCTGCCATACCTTACATGTTAACAGAATTATTGGCGGAAGAAAGACAGTGAGCAAAACCTAAATATTCTGTGCTTTAGCAATCAAATCTTTCTCTGCATGTTAGATAGTATACAAGGTAGATCCAGGAAACTGAAACAGCTCATTTAATGAGCTGCTGTGGTAAATTTATCCCCTAACAACAACTAAAGAAATAGGTTTATTCTCTTCATAAATGAGAATCTCTATCCAGCTCAGAACATAGGATGACTTTCGAAAAAAAGCCAATTATGGCAGAAAAATAATACTTCTGACTAGTGCAATGAAAACACAGTTATTAGCAGAAATGATCGTGCTTTTCTTTTCTTGTCTTGTCTCTTTCCAGTTTGGCTGTGATGAGCAGTGTTCAGAGATCATGGTTTTACACTGCAGATGAGTCAAGCCAAAAGAAAAGGAGAGCGTCTGCGTTGGGACCTGCAGCAGCTTCCAAGCGTGAGTCATAATCATTGAGGTGTCCGTTCTCTGCATCTTCTGGGAATCACAGAGTCAAGAAGGCTTGTCACAGACATCAGCCCTACTGGGAAGCCCTGAGCTAAACCAAGAAATGGCAGAGATCAGGGGATGATCAACCAAGAGAAGTGCAGACAGCTGTAAAAGTAACAGAGTTTGAGCTGTGAATACTTAGCTGAGAAGAGACAGTATTATTCACCTATATGCTATCACTGTTAAACAAAATGCCTAGAAATACAGAATAAAGGAATCAATAGGAATATGTCAGCTGTGCTCAGCATCCTGGGAAATGAATGAATGAACATATCATGTTACAGAAAAGCAGTGCTATAAGGAGGAGTGCCAGTTCTTCAGGGGACACACAGAAAACTTTCCTATTTCTGGCGAGGGATTAGTGTCAACTACTACCTCTTAGAATAGTCTGGAGGAATCTGATGCAGTTTGCACCTTGCCACCATGTACCCACTAATTTAGTCTCTGTGCTTTTCATCCTTGATGGCTGAATAGTTAGGGGGTTTTTGTTTGTTTTTTGCACTACACCAGGAATCCCAATAGCATTCTTGCACTTTCCCTTAATGTTGTGAGCTTGTATCTGTGCCAAGCAATTTGTGATATCATTTGTAGGAGTGGATGCTGTCCAGAATGTGTTACACTAATGCCTCATCTCAAGAATACCAGTAGTACAGTGACTCCCTTTTAATTAATTATGATGTCAGCTTCATGTAGGAGGCCAGCTTGCAGCCTGTGAGCTGAACCTCCAGATTTCTGATCCAGGAAAGCGAATCACACCATGCACAGGCAAGCAGTATTTGCTCTAGTTATAAAAAATCCCATGAGTTTGCTCTCTCGAGATAGAAGCCTGATCAACACTTACCGGAACTTTGATTTCTTAGTGTTACAAGGTCTGGTTTGTACAGGATAATAGGAATCCTGTGCACACAAAGCATGGGAATGTGTCACTTAAAATCCATTCTGCTGAATAAGATTTAAATTGACCCAAATGATTTCTAAGTGTTGAAGATGAAGGAAGTAAAAAAAAAATAAAAAATTAACAAAGCATTTGGAGCTGCTGTTAATTTCTTGTAATTTAGTGTATCCTATAAGAAAGATCTAAAAAAAAATTAGAAATAGAGTCCATCAGTCCCCCTGAAATTTGCAGCAGAATCTCACTGGCTTCACACTGGTCCTGTGTGACTGAAGTACAATTCTGATACTGCAAAAGTTGGTGAAAATTTTCTCATTGGTTTCAAAACAGTCAGAATTTCCTTGATAAAGAGTAATTAGGAATGTTGATTCTGTGGCTTCACATGCTGCAATCCACACCACTCTTCAGTTTGCTGGAAGGAATTGTAGGAAAGTTTTTCTTTGGAGATAGAGGTTTCATTCATGGAACAAAATGGTGTTTTTAGAAAATACTTCTATTTTGCAAAAAGGAGTAAAAATTAACAAACAAACAGACTAATCAGCTCATGCATTAGTACAGTGACCCAGATGGTTCTGGGTTTGTTACCTGACTCACATAGCTATACTTTCTTCGGAAGTTATCTGGCATTTAATTTGGGTCACTTGATGACCACTCTGAATTTGGGAGCCTTTGGGTTCAGCTAGGGAATGCTTGTTATCTTGGCAACTTCTTCTGACTGGAGCCATCCCATGGGCCCCACTGGTTTTGCTCTGGTCACCCACCATTCAGCACAATGACTAAATGTTATACAGGTGAACCATCAGGGGGGCCTGGAACTCAGTGCCTTAATTAATTTCCCTTTGTTACGGGGGATAATTCCTACAGTATTTCTTCAGCCTCACCAAAAATATAATTAAATGGCTAACACTTTTGCCACTATTTTTTCCAATATCTGTGCCTCATTGTAGTTCCAGAATTCCCCTCTGGTATAAGGTAACACATATCCAGGGTCTTTCAGCTGATGAAATGAATGATTTACGAAGTCTAGGATTACTCCAAGGTATATATTTTGTATTCATGCTCATCCTTGTCTAGAGGTCTTTAAATGGCATACAGTCAATTTCTTCTTTCAGCAATCCAGCAACAATATTTGTCCCTATTTTCAGGTACGACTTTTCTTCAGAAACTGCCTCCATTCTGAGACAGGAGTAAAAACTATTCTGCCAAGATCGCTTGCCTTCATACGGAATTACAGGATATCTTCTTTTGCTTGTATGTTAAGAAAAATATTTCAAAGGCTGTGTGTATTCGTAGTCTGTGATGACAACTGCCATAAAAACATAATTAAGACAGGTGGGATATAATTCCTGTAGTTTGTTATGATGTTTATGAAATAGTGTAGTATAGAAAATATACTATGGAATATTGTCTGGTGTTCTATTTCAGTAAAGTAAGATGTTTTCACTAAACAAAAATGGCAAGCAGAAATCTTTGCCTTGAGATGAGATAGATTAGCACCTCTGTTTCTCCAGTTACATCTTATTGACTCTGCTTGTTTCTAGAAGAGTTACCATGACACAAAAGTAGGGTAATTTGTTGTTGAAGCAGGCCTTTTTTTTTCTTACTGTATCTTTTGTGACAGCGCAGTTTTTAGTGCCATTATTGCTGGACAAAGAGATACTGACATTGTTGATAAAGATAGCTTTGCCGGCTCAGCACAGCCTGACTTATTCTGGTGCCCCAGGCCTCTATTAAGAACACTCCAGTGTTACTCTTGTGCTTATAGCTGGCATACTACTCTTATTATTTGTTTTGTTTTCCTTTAAGCAGCAGTCAGAATGCTGCCGTATTTCTTTGGATTTCTCAGAGTTGTCACACTTCTCAGTCAAAAAGCATGCAAAACCTCAGAATAATCCACCTTCTTGGACTGAGAAGGAGTTTAAAGGTCAAATGGTCAATTAGGTGCCTGCAACAACCCATTGGGCAATTTTCCAGTTAGTTACATCCACTTTTGCAGTATGTGAAATCCAGCAGGGCCAATGTACACCACATCAGTAAAAAGATAAAGGATGCTCTGGGAGAAAAGAATTTGTTCTCTGTCAAGGGAAGACACCCAAGAAATGGCACAGGACAGGGAGTGGACTTTACTGAGATACGAATTGCTGCTTCATTTTTAGCCCCACTACTCCAGAAAGACAGTAATTTTTTTAAATACAGGAAAAATTCTGAAAAAATCTCATTTAGAAAAATGGTAAACAACCCTGGACCCAATGCTGTATTTGTGTAAACATGGAAATTACTTGAAAATTAAGTGTTAGGTCACAGATTTGGAAATTAGAATATTGGATATTAAGATTTTAGGCATCAGTAAGGTAGAAGATTAGAATATTAGCATGCCAGTGAAAGTCTGTTTATTACAGTAGAGTTTCGAGTGCCTTATTTAATGTCATTTAGATTTGCCAAGTATTGTTCCTTCCAGCAATTTTTTCTTAAGAGTCGGTTCTACAGCCTAATAATTATCACTCTGAGACAAACATTCTCTTTGCTCTTCCCTACCCTTGTCAATTGAAAGCTATCTAGTAATGCACTTGAGCCAGCTCTCTGCTCTTTGTCCAGGTCTTTTCGTAGGTCTTCAGAGATGTTCTTGATTTTGTGAAGTCCCCTTGTGTTTAGGCTCAAGTGGGAGGCATTTCCAATATTTTTTTCTTTCACCAGAATATGCTCTACTCCTTATTTTCCAAGTCCTCGAGTGGCCATTGAACAGCCTGCTCAGTTTAACTCAGTCACCAGCACAGATAATGCTCAGGATGTGCAAATGATTGTGTTAATACTTGTGGTGGCTCCACAAAACCATTGTACCTTAGGAAGTTGAAGAAATCACATCCATTTAAAGAAGAAACAGCCTGCATTTTATACTTTTGTACAAGTTTTTAATCAAGACATTGGTCATCCTATGCCTCTCTGAATTCTCAGGGTTCGTTCCAGATATTCAAGAACAGAAGCTTAATTCAAAGGCAAGAACAGTCAAAACACATTTTCATGGATGCTGCTCTGCTTGCAGAAGCGTGTGATTTCTGTTTTGTCAGCTTTAAAGTGTTTGCGTTCTTGTGCTTATGGTCTGCATTTCTAGGTTGACAGAAATAACACACGTAGTGTTAGTGAGTTTATGTTAGATATTTTTTGCAAAATACTAGGTGGACCAGTGTCTTCTGGGATAGTGCTGCCAGACTAATTCTCTTACTTCTATAAATATATTACATAGGCTTATTAGACTATAAAGGTTTATATGCTCGGGAAAAATAATCTAGTGAGTATATCTTATTGTAAACAAATGTGTTTTACATATTTATTATAGAAATAATCTATTCATAACTGAATGACAAACTCATTTTGTTACACCATCATTTATACATTATCTGTGCTACCACTGTTTATTTTTACTTCTTATGTATCTTACCTTTAAAATTAAATACAAACTTTAGAAATCCAGGTATAATTGAGGAAGCAAGGCAAAAACCTTCTTTTAACAGCAAACAAACATCAGCCAGTCCTACAATATTTTAAACCCTCACAAAATTTGCATATTATCTTAATGATGATATAAGCTTTGCCTGCCATCTTACTGATCATGCTCTTAGTATTTCCCCTCTTGCTTTGCCGAATAGTGACATATTTTTCCACACGTGGCTAAGTCTGTGTTGGCCTGCCCAGTCAAATGAGCTGCTGAAGCAATATCTGAAGATCAGAGTTATAACAATAATGATCTGAAAATATTTTTTCACAATCAGCTGTAACAAATGTGTTGTGCAAACTCAGCCCCAGATTTTCACTAGTTCTCTCACCACACAGAAAGTTACATTGAAGCTGTAGTGAACTTTCACATGTCCAGATTTATCAAACCACAAAAATTACCACCCATGTACTTCAGTTCTTTGACCCGCACTCTGTGGTCTGTTAATAAATTGTCAATCTGTTAGACTGTTTCACACTGGGATTGAGTAAGGTTGACAAGGAGAGGGCCCTACATCAGTGGTTTCCTTTCAAAGTACACTTAAATACCATCAAATCCACAATCAATGGAAATGCACACACATGTTTAACAAAGCTTTTAACCTTTTAACCATCAGGCCATCTGCCTTTCAAGAAATATTGCTCTTGGTTCAAACAGCAAAGCAAGGGATTGTATACATCCTATAGGCTCTTATGACTGGAATCTGTAGGTGAGTGAAGCTCTGGAAATCTCTTCAACCACCCAATCCCCTCTCAGGTAAAAAAATAAATTGGAACTACTATGCAAGAACTATGCCATGAAATAAACTCAGTCCAGACACAGTCTGATAAATAGTGATAGGAAGGAAGACTAAACTGTGTCTCAGTGACTCTTCCTGAGTCTCCCCAGCAGAGCTAATATGGGTATATGCACAACCTGAAGTAGGACATGACATCCTTTTATTTAAAGGAGGGATGGAAAAACCCTCTGCTGTTTCTGAACACAAGCACCCTAGCTTCCAAGCCTAGTCACACAAGAAGCAGTGGCAAAGCCAGAGACATCTGACCCAGGTTTGGTGGAAGCCCTGTAGCTGCAGCAGGATCTAGACTAGCCTAGCAACTGGGGATGCCAAAAGTGAAAGAGAGAGTACATCCAACTCTGAGTAACGTATATCTGCATTAAAGGGCAAAACCAGGATATAAATTGGGTTTGGCCATGTGTGAACTATGGCTATATTCTTAGCTACAAAATACTTGGGGAATCCCTAGCTGACATGACTGCACAAAACTCTGATGAGGCACGGTCATGCACCAGGAAGAAGAATGCTGCACAGGAGGTGTCTCATCCTGACTATAGGAGATATAAGAAAATGCTGTGCCACAAGAATTGTGGGATTTTGGACACTTGCGAGGATAGTACAGGGGAGGAAAGGATTACTGTGACATGTAATGAATTAAATAGGAGTAGGCTACAAGTACAGGAGGTTTAGAGCTAGATGGTGGACATGGATTTCAGAACTGGCTTTGCTTCCTAAGGGTATATAACATCTTCAGCCATTGATAGGGAGAAGGTGAAGGATTTCAGTAGCTGAGACTCATCAAGACAAATCCAATCAATTACTTCAAAAGCATCAGATACCAAAGGCAAAAACTGGGCTGAATTCAAAGGGGTGTATGCCTTGGGAAACAGACACATACTGTTGTTGTTGAACAGCTACACAGTTGGCAAAGTAGTTCCATTACGTGTAGACGTGCAGAAACAAAAAATCATCTGCTTGAATCAAGATGAAACTAAGTGCTTCTATCTACTAGTCAATTAAATCAATATCGTAGATACACAAACTGTATTGGAATATAATATAGTTGAAATTGTGGGGGATTTTGGTTACTGTTTTTCTGGAGGATGCTCCTCCGAGCCTTTTATACTTCATTGACAGCAGTAAAAGATGGTCAAAGATTGTAATCAAGAAATGTCTTTTTGCGGGATAGTATGATCAAGAAGTGAAGGTAGTTTTGTCTGTAGTGCTAGTAGTCTCTAAATATTTACAAGAACATCAACAGATTTCCCCAATGGATCGCTCAGAGGCAGAAATCCCTCCATGATTAGTATCCACTTAAATATATGTACCTGGAATAAAAGCTTCCATATCTAGATAGTCACCTTGTAGTCAGCAGAGAAACAGGCACTTTCAGGACATGATCCCTCTGACCTATTCCGACATTACTGTAAGATGAGATATGTCAGGTATTGTTCATTTCTCCATATGTCTATTTCTCTTCCTTTAAAAGGAACATAGAGTGATGCTGTGAATGTCTACATGTAATCGGACAAATCCTGCCACTAAAGCCTGCCTCTGTTACTAAGGAAAATGTATCTCCTTCAGAATATGGTCATTCTTCAGCAGAGGTCTGCAAAACGGACTAATATGGGCACAACTAAGAAAGGTTGTGTTTGTTTGGTATCAGCTCAAAAGGTTTTAAACCTATGGCTTTCTTTCAGCTCCTTTTCTAATTGCAGGACTAAATTTCTGACAAAATCCAAGAATTCTTGCTGCAGAGGCAAGGCAAAAGGAGTACCTAGTGGCAGCTGTGAGGAATAAGTTAAACTTGTGTAATGCAGACTTCATCCCTCAGGTGTGGGGAGCAATGCACCCACAGTAGGTGTTCCCCTTTCCCTGTCACACGGTAAGTTAATCTCCTGTTATTTCATCTGCTTGTTTCTTCACCTGGGATGGACTGAAAACCCTGAAACAGCTGGAGAGATAAAAGATCTGGAAAATATGTGAGAGATGCTGATGATATGTCACTGGTGTTGGCAGTTAGTCCACCCATATATTCATATTTACCTAAAAAGTTTAGGAGAAATTCTATGATGTGAGTGAAGCATGGTAACTGACAGTAGATGCACAGGAGAAAGAGAAGCCATGAAGAGGTATTTCTGAACAGGAACAGATTCCAAAGAGCATTGTGTGTGTAAATGACAAGTAAAAGCACCAGCGTCTGAAAAGAGAAGGTGCTCTTCAGATAGGATGAGTAATGAAACTGCAAATGACAGAGGAAAAACAAGTTTAAATGCTTTATATTGGCACCCTCAACAGAAGGTCCTAAATTTCCTCTGTAACTTGTCACCAGCAGAAATGTTACTAAAATCTGCAGACTCCATTTAGAATGGGCGAAACATCCTAACATGCAGGGATCCAGACAAAAAGCTAGAGCAGCTGAGTCACCAAGTGGAAAGCAGTGCTTGGAATTGGCGCTGGTTTATGACAGGTTCTCAGAAATCTGCTGAGTTAAATCTGCCAGTGCACAGACAAAGACTGAGCCATCACTCTTGGCTTATGTGAAATTGCAGTCTAACTCAAAGACCAATAAACTCAGGGAGACATTGGTGATGGACAGATACACTTTTGGATTGTGACCTCAAGAAAAGGAATGGAGTTAACTTGAATGCAGATTCTGATTTCAGGTTTCCAAAGTGTTAACATGAACTATGACAAAAGAAAGCAAACCTTAATCTTCAATTTACATTGACAGAGGCAAGTAAGGAGGAACCGTCCCTTTCCTTCCCTCTGTCCTTTTTTGCTCTGTAAGTCTCAGACAAACTGTTCAAATGAAAAACATATTTAGTGAAAGCTGAGGCATCAACTTTCAAAGGGAAAAAAAAGTGACACAGAAAGAGAACATAATCAAGTATTTTGGGCACAAATAGAGTATATTAATGAAAATTTTCATACATCTAAAAAAGATAATCCTTACAAAAACTTCAAACAAATTGCACTGAAAGTAGATATAAACTTTTGCTGCATTATCAGTTCAGACTAACAGATGGAACATAAGACCAAGGCAAAAAAGTACAACTGAAACAGCATTTAGCTGCTGAGGACTAAGCTGTGCAGGATAGATAAGCTTCAGTGAAAGCAACATGAATCTTCCACTGACTTCAGCTTCAGGACCTAAACTGTAAGGTGAATTCACCTTAAATTAATGTGACTACTGTTAACAGTCAACAGACACTGCTTCCTGTGCTGGATTGTACGTAATGTGTTTCACACAATAAGCCCAGCTGCTTGGGGGAGGCACCTGGACACTGCTTTAGGTTTGGAGAACATATGAAAAATACTGAGATCAGTTTACGCTAACACTTTCAAAATGCAAATATTCTCATACTGTGAACTTTCATGACATTCTCTGTGAATGGAAGGGTAACTATCAGCTCTTCCTTTGATCCAGATGTTGCCAAGCCACAAGGCAATGTTGTTTGAACTTCAGAAAACTGACATGAAAAGGTGCCTCTGTTTTAGCTGGACATGACAGTGTGAAGAGCAAATGTTATCTGAATCTTGCGAAAAGGATTAAGAATTGACAATGATGGTACAGCTTAAAATGTCTCCTGCTCCGTGTGGTTGCTGTGGAAAACAGAGTGGAAGTACCATAGAAACCCACAGAATATTATGTAAGAGAATCCCTCATGCCTTGTGACCAAATCTGGATGCTGTTGGGAGGAAAAGGCTCCAGAGGAGATAGGAAAAAGATCGCAACATCTTGGTGGCCAGGAAAGGCTGCAGGAGCTGCAGAAAACAATCAGTAAGGGAGCAGTTTTATCCTTAGTTGAGGGAGAAGGAGAGAGAGGACACGCAGGGTGGAAAAAAGTATTAATCAAAGGGATCTGCATAGCTTCCAGTCTAGACTAAATTATGAAATTATACTTGAACAGCAAAGCCCTCCAGGTGATAGCAGAGTGGCTTAGCAGCAAACTTGTCAATTTCTCAAGTCAGGCCAGAGGGTGGCAAGAAATTCTGTCAGCATCAAGAGATGGTTTCATAAACAGGCAACAAGACAGACATTTTCTGAGTAGATTACTCTTCTGTAAAGAAGTTAGCAGGTCTTCTATTAACAATTCTCCTGTTTCCCTCTCACTCAGTCTTAAAAATAGTTAATATCATTTACTGTCTTCTATCAAAGAAAAGTTGTCCAAGCATATGTAGAACATCAGTAGACAGAGGTAGACAAAAAGGAAACAGAAACTGCTAACAAGTACTACATTTATGTAGTATCATCTCCAATATTTTTAACTTAACTAAAGAAAAAAAATGAGGAATGCTCCCATATATGTGATTTTCAGACGGAAAGTGATTAGATTTACCAAGACATTCACAGTTCATAAGATAATCGAAAGAATTACCTCCACTTACAGTCATGGTAATGACCACAGAACCTCTCAGTCCTAAATCAATCAGTTGGAAATAATTGATTTTTGAGTTTTTAGGTCTCTGCAAGTTTTACTCCTTATCTCTGCTCATGGCTGTTATCTATGCCATTGTGAGAAGAGGCATGTTCAGACATCATGAGTAGTTTTGAATTAGAATTACCAACTCCTGCCTGTGTCATCAACACTAAGCACAACTATATAAGTGAAATTTTCCCTTGAAGAAACAAGCCATATAACGATATTTGACCTCAGTTTGAATGAAACATTGTCACAGTCATGATCAGAATATCTGCATCATAATTTAAATTATTTCTGTCTTGAGCAATAAAAGACAAAGTCTTCTTTCTCCAGGTCAGTGTATTGCATTCTATTGGCCAAGAAGGACAAAAAGTCAAAACTCATGTTTGCCTCTCAATTGAAATTATCTTAACCCCATAATCATGAGCAATGAACTCTCATGGTATGTACTGTATGTGAATGGGAAGCAATACATAACAAGAGTACCAGTCTGTAACTTCTGATGCCAACTGAAGTTGGCTTGCAATGTTCCGATAGCAAAGGTTTCAGATGATTTCTGATCCTTTTAATTATTCCCTGGTTGCTGGGTTTTGGACAGTCTTTCCCCACCCTTTTTCCACTGTTTACTGTAAAGGAGGATTCAGAATATCGTCAGCTTATCATGGCCAAAAAAATCCCTACTGTTCGGACCGCTTTTAAACTGGGAGAAAACTGTCAACTGTCTGTCACATTTTATGTTGACATTTTCTGCTTGTTGAGCCATTGTAACAAACATGTCTTCCACAACAAAATATGTGCATGCAAACAGGCATACATGCAGTCAACTGGATTATATGTGGGAGAAACAATTTCTGTGAACTAAGCAATTGCATGCATTTGATACACACTTAACTTGAACAAATATAATTTGTCACAGCCAGAAAAACAGAACATTAGAGCTGATCAGCTGCTTTGGGATTCCTGTTGCTGATGTCTTACTGGTAAACACACTGCTTATGTTTGCTGTCAGAAGGTGGTAAATGGATAGCTGTAGAATCAACAAGCTGCCTTGTTTAGCTGGTTGCAGAGACACTCATAAGAGTGGTGGATAAAATAGACTGAAGTATGGGTAGGAGCTTGCAGTGTCACAAAAAGGAGGCAATCAAGCATGGGGTGGAGGAAGTCATCATAGTCCTTTTTCTAGTTTTACCACCTTCTAGATGATGTTTGCTCTCATAGCATTACTAGAAAGCTGTTTGAAGAGTCCTGTCAGCCAGAAAAAAAGGGTTCTGCTTTGGACTTCAGCAGAAAAGAGAGAACCATGCTCCTTACAATCATTACTTTTACTGCCCCTTCAAACAATATCAACTTATTTTTATAAATGAGGAAGATCTTTCCCTCCACCCTATGATGTGATTGCTTACTGATGAAAAGAAAGTAGCCCTACTCTTGTAGCAGACAAAAGCAATCAAAGGCTACCAGAAACTCTGTGATTAATACCTTCAACCATCAGACAGACACAGACTACGGGCCAAGGGGCTGCATAAGTGCCTTGCCCTCATTAGATCAAGGGTAGGCCACAGCTTTGAAACCCTGTGGGGATATGGAAAGTGACAGTCTGTGGTGTGAACAGTGCCTCTTGAAGAGTGATTGCACTTGTGAGGAGGTCCCAGGTAGACGTCTCAGGTAATATCGAATTGGACCTAACCATTAGGGCCTCAGGCCCCCATTTAATTCCTTGTTTATTAGAAACACGGTAGTTACAGGTAACTTTTCCTTCCCGCCCCCTCCTCCTCCCTTCTCTCCTCCTTCCAAAAATAAAGAGGTGTGCTAATTCTCTTGAGCACAAGGTGGCAGGACTCAGCTTCACTTTGAAGCCAATAAGCACTGAACAGTGCCCGATACAGATAAAGTAAAAATGCTTCCATTATTCAGGAGTGCAAAATCAGCTGTGATCAAGTAGCTAGAAAAATCTGAAAATAGGTGGAACACTGGAAATAACAGAAGCCAGGCTAGGACACTCAGAGAGTGCTTTCTGTTTGAAGGAAATTGAGAAAAGGGCTGTGTGGATTTTTGACTTTGAGGGAAAAGATGTGGCAGCTCAGGGAAGAGAGGAACGTGCATGTCAGAATAGTTATTTGCCCAGCAGATGCTGGAGATTTGAGTTCATACGCTTGCTCTGGGTGATGGAGCAGCCGTGTGTCTCTGACCACAGTTCCAGCTTGAATGCAAGAAAACCTTCACGTGGAAAGTTTCACAGAAAAACAGGATGGTTCTCTGGAAAACAAAAGGTTTCTGATAAAATCAGGAGTATCCATGAGTTGCACAGGCTCTCCCTCTTGTAGCTAAAAATCTTGTAGCTAAATATCCCCAAGCTGTAAGAAAAATGCAAGCAGTTTATTTCTATGCAGTTTTGGTAGGTCTGGTCTTTCTATATGTTGGACAGAATAGGATATCCTAGCACACACACAAATCATATGGCCCTCACCTTTTCCCAGACCCTGTGGCTTAATTTCTTATTCCCCACCTAAATAACAGTACTCTCACAGGCATTTTTCGAGTTTTCAGCTCCTGCTTTTTTTTTCAGAAATACACGTTCACACCTTTACTATCATTTCTATGCTATGATACAAAGATATTTTATGTGTGGTCCATAAGTTACAGTTTCAGAGTGATCAAACTCAATTTCAGGACAGTAATTTCAAGAAAACACTTTGAGTATTTCAGCATCTTCAGGTTTTGCTTCTCATATATATTCAGATGAATGTGCTCTGGGCCCCACAGTTCAAGAAGGACATGGAACTGCTTGAGAGAGTCCAGCGCAGAGCCACTAAGATGATGAAGGGCGTGGAACATCTCCCTTATGAGGAAAGGCTGAGGGACCTGGGTCTCTTTAGCTTGGAGAAAAGGAGACTGAGGGGTGACCTCATCCATGTTTACAAATATGTAAAGGGTGAGTGTCAGGATGATGGAGCCAAGCTTTTTACAGTGACGTTCAATGATAGGACAAGGGGCAATGGATGCAAACTGGAGCATAGGAGGTTCCATGTGAATATCAGGAAAAACTTTTTCACTGTGAGAGTGACGGAGCACTGGAACAGGCTGCCCAGAGAGGTTGTGGAGTCTCCTTCACTGGAGACATTCAAAACCCGCCTGGATGCGTTCCTGTGTGATGTACTGTAGGTGACCCTGCTCTGGCAGGGGGGTTGGACTAGGTGATCCTTCGAGGTCCCTTCCAACCCTAGAATTCTGTGATTCTGTGATTCTGTGCTCTCATAATTTTACCTATGGCAGCAAAAAAATTGTGCAAAGAAAAGTGCATTGCAAGGGAACAGACTCTCTGGGAGGTTGTTTATTTATTTTCACCTACACAAGGCAAATCTGACTCTACCTGCTCTGGAGACATGCTCACCTCTCCAGCTCTGAGAAGACTACTGCTCAAGATTCTAGTGTTCTCCAAGATGACCTATTTGTCAAGCTCAGCCGTCCCTTCCATACAGAAGTTTTTGTAATGTTGAGCATGAATCTTCCTTGCCGTAAATCAAGTACTTTACTCCTTGTCCTATCCCATAGACAAGGCAAAAATGTATTACCTATTCCTTTGCATACCCTTTTACATATTTCAGGAGTGCTACCGCACTTCCCTTCAGTCTGAAGAAAGCCAGTTCTTTCAGTCCTGACTCGAAGTTTGTATTTTCTAGTCCTGTGATCACTGTCTATAGCTTTATCGTATTTTCAAGTCTTTGTTCTAGTTTTACCACCCTCAGGATATTGACTGCTTTCACAGCATTACCAGAAAGGTACTTGTTGCTAGTGGTTTAGTTGTGGCTCTCCTTAAGTAATGGTTCATAGGAAGTATTTGAGCAGTTCTTTAATCTGTGAGAAAAAAACATAGAAGAATGGTGTTACCTTTATAAATAAAACTTATCTATGCAAAAAAAAAAGTCACAACTTACCACAGCAATTCTTTGTACAGCTATCCTTCTGTAAATCTATAATTAAAAGACTCAAAGCACATAGCTGTGCCTATTGAAAGAGCTGCTGCTTCCCTCAGTAGGCCAGCAATGGTGTATCTTGGTGGAGCACTCCCTCGCTTTTATTTTAGCAACTTTGGGGGCCTAGCATACTACACTTTCAGTTTGTTATCCTTTCATATTCTTCCCCCAGTCTATTTTGATAAAATACTAATTTTAGGGGGGAAATATATTTTTAACAGTATTTGTTATTTTACCAAGATGTTTTCACACCTGGTCATTTTTGTCATTGTTACACAGAAGTCTATGTGGGTTAAATCCCAGACCCTCTAAGAAATGATAACTGTATAACTCAGCTACACTCTTGTAAGAAATACCTTTGAGTTACAGAAAATACAAACTGTTTATTGCAACAGGTGATAATACCCCTTTCCAGTGTGTGCTCTAGCATTACTTAACACTTACCTTCAGACTTACGAGTTTACCTACCAAACTTTACTCTTCCAACACTATTCAATTATCTAATTATCCAGTTGGCTCCAACTGCATGATTTTATCTGAAACTTCTTTGACTAATTCTCATAGAAAGTAGAGGAATAAGATGTCTGTGCAGTAATAAAGTCCAGTACGTGCCCATATATGATTAGATGACTGTGAGCTTATTGTCATAAAATCACTAGAGTACTATGATGAGTTTTTATTGCCTTAAAGAGATGATGGCTTTGTGTTCATCCAGGAGATAGAGGGGTAATTGAGCAGATTTTTCACAGTTGTAAGCAGACTTGGCTTGGAGAACAGTAATGCTGGTTTTGCAGCAACTTCCAGGGTTTTGAAATTTTACTTATGTCCTATATTAGAGAACTTTCTCAAGGTTTTTTGAAAATAGAATCATATTGCAGTTTATGTTTCTCTCTCTTCTTCTCTTAAACACTTTCCTCCAAATGCTTTAAAAATCCCAAACTATTTTGCCTCTAGAAAACTGTTCCATAAAATTTTTATCCTACTTGCTACCTTTGTATAAATATTTTTGTTTAGAGATTTTTTCTTAAATCTCTGAAAGGCTCTTAGTGCCTTTTTTTCCAGTTTAGCATTGCTTGTAGATAAAATGCCTCATACTTGAATAATATTTTTAATGGTTCTTCAATATTTTTATGCGGCATCACATGGTTTCTATATTCCTGGGGACCCTCTTGGTCTTCCTTGTGTTTTATTTAGAAAGCGTAAAGTACTGAACTTGGTAAGGAGGAGATATATTCTGAGTAGAAGAAATGTATATATAACAATTTTACTTAAATTTCAAATAAATTTTGTTTAGAAATGATATCACAATTGACAATATTTACATCTATGTCTCCTTATCTAGTCTTCTCTCATTGCCTTGTAGGGAGGTATAAATCAGTGTTTCAGCTGAGTATGGCTATGACTTTCTTAGTGGGATGTTCTTTGAGAATAAAAACAACCCTGCCTGTCACTATGTCAGGCCTACGAATGTACCCGGTAAGAACTGAATTTTTCTGTAGCCTGAGCAAAAGCAGAAAGGACAGAGTGTGCTTTCAACTAGTAAGTGCTATGTCAAACTGATTCCTGAGTCCTTTCTAACAGTGTATTGACTGGTTGTTCAGTACCTTTGTGACAAAAATTCTGTAACCTTTCTTTCTTTAATTCAGCCCAATTTACTCGTTTCAAAATACTCGGCCCAGGTAATTAGATAAGAAATGACCATCACCATCTTTGTATATAACGATACAGATGCAAGTGAACAGCCTGCCCACACGAAGCAAGCACTGCCTGCCATTTATCAGGACAGAAGGCACAGTTTCGGGCATG
>VZRW01008341.1:3913-17010 GCA_013398125.1 Aegotheles bennettii
CCACAAAGGCAAATTGCTGGCTCATGTTTGACTTGTTGTTCACTAGGGCTCCAGACACAGAGCTGCTTTCCAGCAGGCCCACTCCTAACCTGTGCTGGTGCCTGGCGTTGTTCCTTCCCAGGTGCAGGACCCTACACTTGCCCTTGTTAAATTTCATGAGATTTCTCTCTGCCCAGCACTCCAGCCTGCCCAGGTCCCACTGAATGGCAGAGCAGCCTTCTGCTGTATCAGTCACTCCTCCCAGTTTGGTATCATCAGTAAACTTGATGAGGGTACACTCTGTCCCTTCGTCAGTATGTTGAACAGCACAGGACCCCCTACTGGCCCCTTGGGGGCCCCTTGGGGACACCACTGGCTACAGGCCCTCAGCTGGACTCCGTGCTACAGATCACCACACTCTGAGCTCTGCCACCCTTCCCCCATCTTCTCCATGCAGCACTGAGCACCGTGTGCACTGCCTGTTCTTTGCCCTCCCTGGCTCTGAAGAAGGATTATTCAGTCCTTATTGTTGATGGCTGAATGGAAAGACTATGCAGTAGGTCTGAGTCACAGAGACGTGCTGAAAACAAGCAGGAGAATTTAAAATGCCAGCTGCTGCCTGATGCCAAGTCAAAATTAATCAGGTTACTTGATCACTATTGTAATTGTAACAAAGAAATGTATGCATATAAACTTGGTTTCCTCTCTATTGTCCAACCTGTCCTGGAGTTGTATAATTTACAGGTAATTAAATTCAGCAAAGATCATTGAAAAACAGAAAAGGATGCCAACCTAACTCTCTTTTATTCATCTGCCAATGAGATTATGGTACAATTTACCACTTCGTTTTGGAAATTTCTCCTATGGATTCACACTGAAGGGAACTTTAACTATGCCAAAACATAAAGGGATCATCCCTATCTCTTGGAAGGAATTGTAGCAGGCCAAAAATCACTTAGTAAAATCACTTCTGCCAGTAAAATGTCATTTAAGTTTAAGATCTTACCCCTTAATATTTTACCAAGGTCTAAACCCCACAGAAGCCAAATAGGAGGGTGCCATTTTGGGTCCATGGAAAATTTGTCTAGATAGGGCATTAGAGGGAAAGAGAAGGAGTATTCTTCTCTATGTTACTAATTAGGATAATATAGAGTCTGGTCTAATGTTTAGATCTACACTGATCTGAAAGAACTTTCTCCAAAGATGTTATGATATGGCATATCTATGGAATTAGACTATCTGGATATTTGGTGGCTTTCTGTCCAAAGTCCCAAAAGTTTTCCAAAGTTGTTGTTTCCTTAACAAAAATCTTAATTTAAAACATATTCTTTCACAGGAAAAAAGTATTCTAAACTATTTAAGAAACATACGCATGAATGTGCTCCTGGATCTTGAATTCAGGGAGCTAACTCAATTTTTGTGTGAGTTTAAAAATCACTGATAGTTTGCTTCTGAAAATTCATTTTAAATATTCAAAAACAGGTGTAATATTTTAAAGATAAATTAGTAAGTTCTGATAATATTAAAGTTCACCACAAGGTGTAAAGAAAGACCACCTTTCCATGTGACCATCTTTTTCTCGGGACACTATAAAACATCGTCTCTTACAATAGAGATCCATCTACTACAGTATCCTGTCTGCGGTGGCTTTTGGCAGCTGCTAAGTAGCTATGAAGTAGCATTTTTAAATGTTGGGTTTTTCACTCACAGATCAGCCATCAGTGGCTTGATGATTTCCTGAGCCAGCTGTCATGCCCAGGCCATCAGCTTCAATAGCTCTTGATGGAACCTTCTCTCAGTTTATTAGGTGTTCTGGGTTTTTTTTACCTTTTATACATCTAGACCATAAAACTTCCTGTGGCAATGAGTTCTGCTCATGTGCTGTATGAAAAAGTACTGCCTTGCCATTAATTTCATGGGCTTGGGGGCTTTTTTTCCCAGTGGTTTCATTGATTTTGTCTTTTCAAGAGGTGCAAAAATTTTAATTATAAAGGTGTATTATGGATTCTTCTTAGAAACAACAAGGGCTGGGTGAGATAAATTAAAGTATGTTCACATAGCATGGGCTTCTGCCAATTTTAAAAATATTTGCTTCATTACTTTCAGAAATATTTTTTTGTTTATTTTGCCTTGTGCACAGACTGACTACTGGTTGCTGCCTCTTGAGCCATTCCTCATGGCCCAGTGCAGTTGTACAGACCTCCTGTGCTGGGATGAGTTGCACATTTTGCGAACAAGAAGGTTACTACCAGGGCCTGAAGTTCATCTCCAAAAAACCATTTTTCATTCCACTGGAGATAAATCATTTGAGAATGATGCCTTGAAAATCTATGGAGTTAGAACAGATTCTGCTAAGGTCAGAATCCGACCTAAATTCCCCCAGGGAGCATATCTCTTATTAAAAAAATGCATTATGTTTACTCTCATTACTTGCTGCATTTTGCCAGTGGATGGCACAAAGCCATTATGAGGGTTAGTACCAGGATGAAGTAGCTTTTTAAAATGCTCTGAACATAAGTGACTCAGTAGTCAGCTTTCCAGTCCTAATGGGCTGGCTGTTTCAAATTAAACTGAATTCTAGCAGGGCCCCTAGTCCACATCAGAGGATAAGAGCATGCAAAATTGAATCAGAAAAATGGAGCCAGTTTGCGTTCCTGCTTATGAACATGCAGACAAATCAGCAACTCAGAAATCACCAGCTATTAGTTTATGGGCAATTCATGCAGCTTAAAAATAACCATGGAAATTTGTGCCCAAGCCACTATCCCCCCTCAAAATCAGCTAACCATGATTGCAGTAACAACAGAGAGCCCGAGTGGTAAATTCATGATTCAGCTGTTGAACTGGAGGCAGAGAGCAAGTGAAAGGCAAGGGATGGAGGGCACAGAAAGAGGCTTACATACATCACCAGCCCCAGACATCTAGAATTCGTGAGTCAGAATCATGAGGTTGACTTGAAAATTCTCATAAATTCAATGTTTTGTCTTGTAGATTTTGAGCCCTTAGTTTGTACCATTTGCATGCACCATAGGATCAACAAATGTTTCCTTGAAGAATTAGGGGGCTGCCCTCATTACACATCCAGGGAGGCTCTGGGGAAAAAAATAAACACCAGAAGCTGAAAATGCATCCTGATCTAAATGGGGAATAGGTGTCATACCAAAATAGGAGAGGTCCCACCAATTGCTTACATGAAGGAGAGGGCAAAACCAGTATAAACCTTTCCTCCACTCAAGTGCGTGCATGCCTGGAGTTGCAGGTGGCTCCATGAGAGATGGCATCAGGCCATGCAATAGCCAAGGGGCCACAGAGATCAGGGTGGTGCTCTGCCAGCTCTAACACCAGAGCTGTGAGCTGAGGGGAGGGAAGCAGGGATGACTGAGCTGGCTGCACAAAGTATGGGTAAGATCAGTAGCACAGACAGTTTGAGACCTTGATATGGCCCACGGGGCTTTACACTGTGTGGAGGTGCCACACCACTGTGTGGTGGGTACACACCAGCCTAGATATCTGGAAGCAAATTAGCTAACCATGTGCTTGTCTGTGCATTTTGTTTGACTGTGGCTTTGGATTGCCTTTCTCAGTGCCATGTTCAGTGAAAAGAACCAACAGGTTTTCTCTGCTCCTCTGTTGTAGGTTCTGAGGCAGAGCTGCCAACCTTGCTGTGGGGACAAAGAGAGAAGAGAAAGGGAAAAACCTCATGTATTAACTATAGTTTAACTCTGTTAAGTATAGATTAGGGAATTCAAATTATTACTATGTCTTCTGGCTAGGGAATCACTGTTTTTATAGTTAAGTATTAGCTTGAACAGAGAGATGAACATCCACCCAAAGGGAGAAGGCAAACTGATTTAAAATCCTCTGGATGACCCTATTTTTACTATTCCTGTACTATTTTTACAAATAAATGATATGGCATTTCCACAACCTCTGGACAAATGCCTACTGAATTCACCCCTTTGCAGGGCTGAAGCTTCAATATTTCGAGGTTGTTCTAGTGAGTTCTTCCAGATGGGTGGGTGATTAGATATTGGAATAGGTTGCCCAGGGTGGTGATGGAGTCACCATCCCTGGAAGTGTTCAAGAGGTGTCTAGATGTGGCACTGGGTGATGTGGTTTAGTGGTGATGTAGGTAGGTGGTTGGACTGGATGATCTTGAAGGTCTCTTCCAAACTCGATGACTCTATGATTCTATGACTGTAAAGTCAAAGAGACCCCAGCCTAAACCTCTTGTAATTGACCTGAGCTTCAACCATTGCAGTGGGGCAAATTGGCACATGCATCACACCAAGAAAAAAAAACCACCAAAGTCTGAATCTTGAGCCCCTTATTGAGTCCTATTCGTAAGACTTCCAATGTACCTACGTATAAGATTTTTTTCCTAGCTTTGAGGGACTATTGGGCTACTTCAAGCTACAGTAGTGATGCAGTGAAAGATTTTAGGGCTATGTGTGATTTCCTTAGGGGTGTATATTATTCTCTTGGTGCAAACAAATGTAATTCCTATTAATACTATGTGAGTGTCATGTTCACACAAAGAAGCAACATACCCTGTAGTCACTAGATCAAAAAGAGTCTATCCAGCAGACTGAAGTTGGTCCATTCAATGTGGCAAATCACTTTTTCATGCTTGCAAGGTACTGTTTGCATATTGCTCTGGGACTTTTCTTCCTGGGGTGCTGTTGAATGCCCTGAGGGTCTGGCCCCAGGCAAAGAATGATAGAGTGGGTACAGAAGGAAGTGTTCACATTGTTTGTGTGCGCTCTCCCACAACACACTGTGTTACATTACACAGTCTGAATGCAGCTCCCCTACACCAGCTGATCAACAGTGCCTTAGGATTAAGCTAATATTTTCAAGCTGTGGAAGTAATTAATCTTCCCCCATTTCAGATACCATCATTGAGGTTCCTGCCCATCCTACACCCACTGCCCTTCACTGTGCTGGCAGCAGTGATGCTTGACGGCACACCATGTAGGCCATATGCACTCAGGAAGAAACCCTGATCAACCCAACTTAGGTCTACATTACCACAGTAAAGCTCAGACCAGCAAGACAGCAGACCCAGGGTCTTCACACAGCACAAGCAAAACCAGACATTTATAGATGAATGGGGAGAAAGCAGAGAAATTACACATGTATAACATAAGCATGCACATACATGTGCATGCCCAACCACACTACCAGCTCTCCTTGTCTTCTGACTGCTTCAGCTTCCCAGACAAGCAGTGCCTTCTCTCAGCCTTTCTATCTCTTATTTACTCTGCAGTTTATCTCTGCATGCATCTTCAAAATTGTTCTGTACTTCTTTCTAAATAAAGACAGCACATGAAAATCCCCTGTTCCCTGGGGGAAATAATCTGAATTTATTCCTTGCCAAACAATTGGTCCCAGGGAGCAGCAAGAACATTCCTATTCACACGGGTTCATACGCCAAAATATTCTGTGTTCATCATTGGGTTTGGCCTGTAAGAAACATAAAGGGCTGAAAACTTCCCACTTAACAGAGCAGGTGGGAATTTAATCTTTTACAGTAATGTCTTACTTGAAAAAACTCCTTGGCTACTGATTTGAAGTTTTCTTGTTTACAGCTAGTCCAGAGGGTATTTTAGCAACCAAAATTTGGTGTCCTGAGGAGGCAGGTAGTCTAGATGTTTGTGACCCCAAGTGTCAAACTGCAGCAGAGTGATTGCACGAGGGAAATCAGATGTGGGGACACCAGCACAGATGGAGCTTTCTGGACAACAGATCTAGCAGCTTCCTCAGACAGCCAAGACATATGAAAATGGGAATAAATGCAGAAGTTTGCCAGTGTTGCTGACTACCTGGATAGCTGATGGTTGGGAAGGCATGGCCACCAGGAATACAGAGCAGTTTTCCATCACCTTTGCAGACTACCCCAGGCATCTCATGCTCATCATTTACAAGATGGAGAGCATCAGAAGTAAATTCTGCACATGTGGCATGTAAATGTACCATCCAACTGCAGTAAATCTATCCTGTCCTCTGCTAGACCCACTGCTTCAGGAGCAGCAAGGCCAGGAAAAGGGGCTGCTGCTGCTCTCCATCTTTTCCCCACTCACTGTAGAAGACATAAGGAGAAGCACTCAAGCTGACATATGACATAAATTGTTTCCACAATAATGGGGTGGGTTCTACTGGAAACAGTTTGTTCTTCCCTAAGCACAAATAAATTACATGAGTTTGTGGCTCAGGATTCATAGATGCCTTTTTTGGTTGCTGTCTTTGAAGTGTTACTTTTTTGGAAGCAATGTCCCATCTTGTCTTCTACAGAATATTTTTTAAGCAGGAATGGAAGAATTAGGTCCAGGTCCTCACATACTCTTTATTCCAGTCCCACCGCCCCTCCCCCAGGTTGCCACTCTCCACATGTGCTGCCCCATATTTTGTGGCCCATGTATTCCAGAAGGATTTTCAGAAGCATGTGACAGGCATTATACAATGCTGAGTGAGCTCTCCTGGAGCTTGTCCTTTACCTGTGAGCATCTCAAATGGCAGCAAGGAACTCCTGAATATTCATACCCAAAAGAGGGATAAGGAGGAAGGAGAAATAAGGATCAGCTCCCCAAAGACATTAGCTGTAATGAGTGACATGAGGGATGCTAATGCTAACCCAAAATCTGAATGCTATTTTGGGCCACTGGAACTTGGCTTTTTGCATGGTGTTTCTGCTTTGATCTGTCTGCAAGGGAATTAAAATGGCTTGCCATTAGCAGATCCTAATCTTCTTCCACATACTGGTGGCAACCAGTTGCCTCACAGGAGGGGGATTCTCTGTCACGTTCAGGAACCCTAGAGACAGGCAGAAAACAATGTCGTATGTTGCTGATGATCAGACCATCTTCGGTATTGTCAGTCACATCCCCTACAGTTGCCAATATCCCATCTGGAGACTTTCATTTGAAACAATGCCCTGCTTCGCTATAATCTGGCCCAAAGTGGGATTTCCCAGTGTTTTGCCTGTTCAGCAGACTGGCTTATCTCAATCAGTCTGATTATCAGACAGTGCAGTTTACAATAATAACGACACAGCAGTTAACCCAATTTGATATGTCTCTGGGCAGTCACAAGCAACAAGCTTCTCCAGGACAGGGAAGGCATTTAAACAAGATGCCCTTGTTTGGAGAGGATGGAATAGAGCTTCAGCTCCTTTGTTGAGGCCTGAATGCTCTGTCAGGGTTGGGGAGTGGGGGGAATTCATAAAAAGCATCAAGTCATGAAAGGCACAAAGATTCCCTTTCAAGTGGAAAAAACAACTCATGATACTAACAGTGACTTTTTTTCCCCCCTTTCTTTTTTTTTTAATAAAGCTAACTGTCAAGTACACTGCACAGATGACACAGAGCAAGATTCCACAGAACGGATAATCGCGAAGATCTTTAACTCCTGGAATGGGATGCTGCATCTGAGGTAAAAAGTTAAATGCACCCTGTAGCAATTGTTCAACTTGTAAAGATTAAAATATTGCTTTGGTAAGATACTTTCAGGACTATTATGGAGAGTGATTAATGCACAGCCTTCTCTAGCTGTCCTAACCTCCGCAACTCACCTCCCAAAAACTTGATCATCTGCATTTCTTCCTTTTATTTTCATTATTTTAAGATTGTTATCACTATACTGATTTGACTCCAGTTTCATCAAAGATCACAGCTATCGTGTCTGTGTTCAGGAAGACCTGCCAGTTGCACAGTAATGGATCAGCGCGAGCAGAACGGAGAGAACTGGAGGCAGGACATGCTGTGCAATTGAATTAACTATCTCCTCAAGACAAAAGCAAGCTTCACAGGCTTGCATTTCCTTCTTGTGTTCTAGTTAGAACATGTGACAGCAATAATGGTCACAAAATGGGGAGCTTTATAGCTGCTTGTTACATAAAAATAAGTGTGTGTGTGTAGGGGGGTATGTTACTTAAGGACCTTAGAGAAAGTCTTCTTTAGAATTTGGACAGCAAGAAATAAGTACATCAGCAACAGGCATGGTTTAAGTGGATCCCACAGGCCATTTCACAATGGCTTTTTGCTTAGGAAACTTCCTCCAGAGCTTCACATGTAGGACCAAATCCTCTTGTCTCCCACCACTCTGAGAGTGCCTGGTAATTTCAAAGGGCTACAGAGAGTCTCTGGTGGCCCATCCAGGGGAGATCTGTACCTCAACTGGAGAGCTGGGCACTATAGTAGTGGAGAGAGTTCTGGAACAAAGGACTTAAGCAATGTGATGTTACTCCAAAAATGCAGATTTCCAGGTGTTTTGTGGGATGTCAATAGCAGAGAGTCCTTGGGGAAAACACCTATTTAAAGGACATTTTTTCCAGTTTTCAGTGGGCAAATGGAATTTGGTTTGTATCTAATGCTTGGGTCTGTCTTGAACACTTCCCAAAAGAAAGCAGATCTGAATGTCCCCATGAAGAGTCTCATCAGCTCTTCCTATGGTGGGAGCCAAGTGAACCCCCTACTGACCATCTGCAGAAGGCCTAGACCACATCCGCATCTTTCTTTGCCCCTGTGAGCCACTGTCTTACTCTGTGCAGCTTGGAGGAAACACTCAGCTACCTCTTCATAAAACATTTCTGTGCCGATGAGGTGCTGTTTAGCAGAGGGCAGGTGCTATCTCATAATCTTTGGCTGGGCTGTAATCTTGCTAGAGCAGTCTACATCCACATGTATAGGCAGCACTATCAGACTTTGGAGTTAAAACATTAGCACCAATATTGCACACTTTCCCTAGACATCTGGCACTTTTTACATCTACAACACTGGAAAAAAGGTTCTTGTGCCAGTTGGCAATAACTTTAAATTTAGCCCTTTTCTTTCTACATCAATATGAAATTACTGAGCCATATATTCAGTTTACTCTGAGACACTCAGTCCCACTGGTATCGAAGGCAATGTATGGGTATGAATTATCTGCATAGTACTGGGTAATAATAGCATATTCAGATTTAAAGTCTTATTTCTCATGTTGTTAAAGTTTCAGTCTGGAAAAGACTTCGATAACTGTTACTGGAGGGCTTCATGCTTTATCTACTTACAACTTTTTAGGAAATAAAAAAAAAAGAAAGAAAAATTTACAACAATCTGAACAAAATATTCATTATCCTATTGATAAATCTACTAAATACAATGTGTTATTCTGTCCTCAGTGTAGCCAGGACATCTGATTTCTTGGCTTTCGGGTACTTAGCACAATGAATCATTTGCTTCCAGTCATTCACAGTCCTGGCGTGTTATGCTGCCTAAATCTTAGGAAAATTCTACCCACTCTCCTCCAGATAATCCAGCCGTGCTGCACTCCCTGCTCCCACAGCAACAGCAGTGGGATCTGCCTACCTCTTTCAGCATAAAACCTCCAAGATCTGTAGTTTACAAAGGCTCCCTTCTTGCCTGCACAAATTGCCCCTTCCCAGACATGTGCAGCCTGGTTTGAAATGCCTTCATGAGACTTTTTTTGTACCTACAGATATGCCTGTATTAATAAATAGACTAAATAAATAAATACAATTAATAAATAAAATGGGTCATTCTCTGGTCCTCATAGCACAGCTCACAATACCCACAAACAGAGTGGTCTAATTCAAACCCTCTTTTTGGAACAGTCATGACCTGGGCTATACTTTGGGGCATGCCCCAAGGATTGTGCTCGCTGGACAAGGGGCATACAGTTGTTTAAGAGGTATCAGGCAGTTGTGGGCCACCACCTGAGCCTTCCTGAGTTTTCTAGTCCAGGTAGAGCAATGTCTGATGGGATGTAGACACTGCACGTACTGGCAGGCCCTTCTGCCTGCAGGCAGGGTGGCTGCCTGAGGGTGCTACCAGACAGGTAGAGACCTTGCACCAGGATGAGGTGGGAGAGCCTGGCCAAAATGTGTCTGCATGTGTGGCTTGCTTTCTGCTGAATATTAACTCTCATAAAAGATGTCTTTGTTTAAATTACCAAAGCTCTTCAATGGAGTGTCAGTGAGTGGTGGGAGAGTGAGCTATGGGTCAGGAAAAGGCCTTTTTCCAGGCTTCATGGGGGTCAGTGATGGGACTGGGGCTCCAGGCACTGGGAAGAGCAGTGCTGTGCTGTCAGGGAAGAGACATCTACCTGACATAGTGGACTGGCTTCTCTCCCCATGGAGCTTCCTGGAAATTTTCTGTAGATATCTAAAGCACAGGCAAGAGAGGTCAAAAGCTAGGGTAACAGGGGTATACCTGAGCCCAGAGCAGAGATTTTCTGGCAAAGATATCACAGGGGTTTGCAATTACTGCAGTACAGTCCCAACCTAGGCTCTACCCTGACAAAAGGCTCTCTTTATCTTTGCGCCTCCTCACATGGGTCTGGAAAAGGCCAGGACTGCCCCAACTGAGGAACACCTGCCCTGTGTCCCTGCCTGGGAGTCCTCTGCCATCCATGAGTGAAAGACAAAGGTGGATGAAGCAAAGGCTAATTTTGGAGCCCAAAGCCAGCTACATGCATATCCACCCCAGCAAGATAAATGTCTTTCTAGGTCTCCCTGCCTCAAACTTACATCTCAAGCTACAGCCAGCTACCCCAGCCAGAATACTGCAATTTTCTTTGCAAATCATCTTAGAAAAACACCAGAGCAGGAGACAAGTATTTTAGAGAGAGTGCAGCAAGACAGAGGGAATGCCCTGCCAGGAGGGGGGCAGTCGTGGCCCTTGAGCTGGGACTTGTCAGGAGGAGCCCATCACAAAACAGCTGTAGAGACTCAGTGAACTCCTCTACCCCTTACAGCAGAGGCAATAATTTAGGCTTTCTGTAGCAGAAGTTTTTAGAGACTTTAACTATAAGCTCCTGGGTAGTTCCCAGCTGCATACTTAGGCTGATCACAGGGCAAGATACTATTTATAATCTACAGTATTAGGTGTTAGCGCAGAACAAGATTAAATGTTACAGCACTGCTTAAGCAGCCTTCTTGTACCAGCTGCCCTTGGGCTGGGCTGGTAAAACCAACCTTCAGGCCTCCAGCACATATCTGAGGACCAGAAAATAAAATAACCGAAATAAGAAAATCCCAGGAACAAGAGCTCTTTGGCTGCTTTCTGGCTCTGCTTCCATTTTCTTCCTCACGCACACCAAGAACTTAAAACTCTAGCTCTTAAGACAGAAAATACCAAATACCTGATGACAAAGAAAAACAGTAAATCTGACAGTTCTGAGACTTTTCTCTAGATGTTTGAGGAGTTTAATTCATTAAGTGGTGGAAATAGATAGTTCAGTATCTAGAATGGAATGAAAGCTTGGAGTACCACCAACCAGAAGTTGGAGAGGAAAGTAAACTGAACTGTTTCACAGTCCCACTCAAAACCAGCTTGGATTTTAGGCAAAAGTTCTCTTTTGCTTTAGAAAGGCCAGTTCTGCAATCACTAAAAAAAACAACAATTTGTGATTTAAACAGTTAAGTGGCAGTAATTTGTCTATGTTCAGTCACATCGCAACCATTCCATTTTGATCTATTGATTATAGGATTAAAATATTTATATTAGAGAAGAGATGAGAAAGAGCAAGCTGACTCCCCAGGGACAAATTCTGCTCCTTTCAGCCTGCTTAGCTGAAGGATAGGAGTGTCTAACCAAAGGGAAATACAATGTTTTAGAAACTGCTCCATGTCCCCTGACAGTCCTTGCCTGTTGGGAAAACATCTCTGGCTCCCAGGCAATTGCGTAAGTACTGTGCATTGCATGAGGAAGATGCTCCATTATTTATTAAACAGTCAAATAAGCAGTGACATAAACCTGCTGTAAATAGCCAGAGAAACAAAATGAGAATTTTGTCTTTGGGCAGAGCAGCCCTTCCACACACACCTCTGCTTTGTATTTTCCCAGATTTCCTTGCGTATTTAATCCATAATAGAATTTGCTGGATTTGTCTATGGCAAAGCATTCATCTGTCCCTTCTCCCAATTAAAGTTCATAAAAAACATGTGTAGGTCTTGTTATGAAACTGGAAACTTACTCCAAATGCACTAATAATTCCTGGCTTGTTCCATTCCCTTCCTTCAAGTAAAGTGTGCTTAGTGCTCAGTCACTGCCCTGCCCCAGGCTGTGGACATCAGGTAGATAATTTCATGTACCGTTTCCCATTTAAACCAGAAATTTTTATCCACTGCCCAGTTTTCCAAAGGCTATGTTTCTAGGGAGTTTTATGCAGGAGCAAAGACTTGGAAAGACCTTTCTGTCTTGCAGAATATAGTTCTCCTTCACCAGAGGCAATGGCACTATACAAACTCTTTCATAAACCAAGGGGCAGTGAGGACTTAGAATTATAGAATAATAGCATAATTGAATAATATAATAATAGAATCATGGAACGGTTTGGGTTGGAAAGGACCATAAAGATCATTTAGTTCCAACCCCGCTGCCATGGGCAGGGACACCTCCCACTAGACCAGGTTGCTCAAAGCCCCATCCAACCTGGCCTTCAACACTTCCAGGGAGGGGATAGCCACAACTTCTCTGGGCAACCTGTGCCAGTGTCTCACCATCCTTGTAGTGAAGATTTTCTTCCTAATATCCAATCTAATTCTACCCTCTTCCGGTTTGAAGACTCCTTAGTTTGTGTCAAACCTGATCTACCCATACCATGGGTGGTTCTTCATTCTCCCAGTACCTACCTTTGCCTTCCATGATTTGGGCAGTGTGGCTTGAACACTTGCCAGAGAACATTGATGCAGAAAAGTCATTGAGAACCTCAGCCTTCTCCATATCTTGGGTGACCGTCTCCTATTTCCTTCCAGAGAGGGCCCACATTTTCCCTAGCCTTCCTTTTATCAGTGACATACCTATAAAAGCTCTTCTTATTACCCTTGTTGGACCTGGCCAAATTTAATTTTATCAGGGCTTTAGGTTTCTTAACCTGGTCCCTGGCTGCTCAGACAATTTCTCTACATTCCTCCCAGGCTACCTGTCCTTGCTTCCACCCTCTGTAGGCTTTCTTTTTGTTTTGAGATTGACCAGGAGTTCCTTGTTCATCCATGCTGGCCTTCTGGCATTTTTGCCTGACTTTCTTTTCATTGGAATGCAACAATCCTGAGCTTGGAGGAGGTAATCCTTGAATATTAACCAGCTTTCCTGGGCCCCTTTTCCCTCCAGGGCTTT
>VZRW01008341.1:26815-43886 GCA_013398125.1 Aegotheles bennettii
AAGGAAGCTGAAGAGCAGGAGAGCAGGGGTAAAGGCATTGCTCACAGGCAGATTCCCACCCTTATGAGATGACCATCTGGGGCTGATGCTTAGCAGCAGCTATTTGTGCTCAACCTGCAATGAATTGTTTCATTTACTTCAGGACGAAAAAAATTATTTGTTCAGCCAAACACATTTTTGGTTCAAAAATGGGAAAAGCTATTCCTTGAATGTCTATTTTCCATTTTTCAATAAAGAAAAAAAATATACACTTTCAAAAATCCTCTCTCCATACTCAGGATTAGCTGTTTGCGTAAGTATTTGCCAAACATGACCTGAATTTATCCTACCTATAGCTGTGTATTTTTGCAGAGTTTATGACTGAAAGACAGAAACAAAGGCACAGTTTAACTTCTCATCAGACTTGTGCAAGATCTGGATATGGCTGTCTCCCACAACAGCACAAGGCTGGGGCCCCGTCTCTCCTGCTGGACCAGGCAGTATTTTAAGCTCTCAGCAGCTAAAGAAGCCAGAAGCACTTTGCAGCACTTCTGTGCAGATCTGCACCCTCTCGACTGCCCTCACCCTCTGTGGTCACCTCCTGGAGGCACAGCACCCATGGAGGGCATGTGGGAAGAAATGTCCGAGCAGAAGCTAAACTACATAGCCTCAGGCTACACGCTATGCTTGCAGAGAGTAGCATTTGTTTGTCTGAGTAGCAGGAATATCAGAAAAACGTGAGAGAAGGCAGCAAGCAAACATTTGACCTGACTGAAACATGAGATAGAAATTTAGAGGTCAAGAATTACTTGAAAAATTATGATAAAAAAGGATGTCTCCTGCTGTTTGCTTCCACCTGAGCTGAGTGACAGGACTGTGGTAAACAGCAATGTTTCAACGACACCATTGCCTGTTTTCTCCAAGAGCAAACCACACATGTGGAGAGCCTTTGACCGCCCACCTGGGTCACGCTGGAATAACAACAAGATGGGAATGGATGTCTCGTGATGTTATTTATTGGGCTAAACATGCCAAGTAGTACAAAGAGGCTTACACACTCAGGTCAGTTGTGTTGTTATTGCCGCTTGTGCCGCTCGAACAACTCTCAGTGCACCACTTCAAAAAGCTACCTGGCCCTGCCACATGACCTCAGAGCAAGTGAGCCAAGGCTTTTAACAATATCTATTTTCCTCTGTTTCACAGGTCAGTGCTCGTTATAAACTGCCAGTGTTCTCCTGAAAGATTTATTATGAAAGGCAGCATAGAAAACATTTGTGCAAAACTAACAGCAAGCACACTGCTTCTATTTAGGAGGGATGCTCCATGTGATGTAGGTGCAAAAAAATGTCTCTGCTTCTAAACACACATTTTATCTATGCAGAATCATGGTCCCATAATACCTTGCAGCACTTCAATGGCATTTTCTTAGAAAATGGTTTGTTCACTAGCAGAACAAGCAAGACCAGGAGCCTAACTGCACTGATTCCAGGCAGTATTTTGCCAGTGCAAACTTGTGAACAGTTAGCAGCTAAATACTCTTCAGATTTATTCAAGTCAGAGGGGTACTACCTACCCATTCAGGTCATATTTCTTCCCCTGTTTCTCTTTAAATTATGAGCTTTCATGGGGCCATGTTGCTTGTGTGTTTATTTATTTATTTTTATCACAGCAACCCTGCAGCTGGCAATAGCTTTTTGGGTTGCCTGGCTTTAAACTTCACGTTTCAACTCCTTCTGTGTTGTCCACTGTTGTTTCTAGCCAATGCCTGTCAAAACCCCAAATTGTGTTTCTTCCATCTCTTAGAGCAGAATTATTCTTATGCAAACCTCTACCAGTAAAAACAATGCAGCAATAATAATTAAAAAAAAGGGTACTGTTAGAAATGCTTTTATTGCTGGCATAGATAATTTACTGCCCACTTAGTTAATCCCTATAAAATAGCACAGCTGAATGCATTTAAGTTGCATGCATACAAATGTCTAATTAAATACACAGTTAAATAGCTTGACCTGGCACAATTCTGACCATTAAAGTTGTTAAAGAAAGAGAGCTTGCAGTTGCCTCAAGGCAAAGTCTTCCCATGAATAATTTTGGTGTCTCAATGGCCTGGGGCAGTTTGGGAAAAACAGGATACTCACAAGCCAGAGGGACAGCCAGCACCTCAGAAACTGGCTACCTGACCCCATCTCTCAGTCCATGACTCCTGCAACTTGCTCTGTGTCATGGAGACCAGGGTAGCAGGACACTGGCAACACAGGAACTGGGGCAAAAGTTACAAGAAATTAGACAGAAGTAACGATTCATATTTTGACAAAGTTTCAGCTGAATTCAAGCCTTTTGGTATAATACCCAGGTGCAATTGCAGTAGGGGATCAGCCAGCACCACAAATGCACATCCCTCTGCTCCTGTCTCCCAGCTTTCAGTGGTCCCAGTGGGAGTTCAGGACCAAGTCAAGGGCATGACATGACCAGGGCTGGGACATCACAGCTGGCCACGCAGGACCCCTCACCAGCACCTAACTTCACCTTTACACAGAATCACAGAATGTTGGGGGTCGGAAGTGACCTTGAAAGATCATCTAGTCCAACCCCCCTGCCAGAGCAGAACAACCTAGAACAGGTTCACACAGAAGGCATCCAGATGGTTTTGCATGTCTCCAGAGAAGGAGACTCCACAACCTCTCTGGGCAGCCTGGTCCAGTGCTCTGTTACTCTACAGTGAAAAAGTTCTTCCTTATATTCACCTAGAACCTCCTATGTTCCAACTTGCACCCGTTCCCCCTTGTCCTGCCACTGGGCATCACTGAGAAGAGCCTGTCTCCATCCTCCTGACACTCACCCTTTACATATTTATGAACATTCATGAGGTCACCCTTCAGTCTCCTCCAAGCTAAAGAGACCCAGCTCCCTCAGCCTCTACTCGTAAGGGAGGTGTTCCACTCCCTTAAGCATCTTTGTGGCTCTGTGCTGGACTCTTTCAAGCAGTTCCCTGTCCTTCTTGAACTGAGAGGCCCAGAACTGGACACAATACTCCAGATGTGGCCTCACCAAGGCAGAATAGAGGGGGAGGAGAACCTCTCTCTGTTGGGTTGTATTTAGAGCACGATGGCATGTTAATGAACCAGCCACTTGATAGCCTTGTGATTAAACACACAGCCACAACCAAAGGTCATCTTGAGGAGCAGGAAACAGGAAGAACATCGATTGTTTCCAAGTTGGACACAGGAAGGGACACCGGAAGAGACACCAGGAAGTGAAGTGTCACTGCTTCCGGATGACATGGAAGGTGCATTACCAGGAAGTAAATGGACCAATGGGAGTGTTGCTAATTGGATCAATGGGAGTGTTGGTAACGTGCATGACTGCCCCACGTAAGAGGGACGTTAACCAATCAAAGAGCGCGTATTAGGCGCGTGATACAAATGTATATAAGGGATAGTTAAGTAAATAAAAAGGTCTTTTGCCTAATTCATATTGAACTGTGTGGAGTCCATCCTGGATTCCCCTGCATCTCTCGACCTACTAACCACACCCCTTCTAATACACCCCAGGATGCCATTTGCCTTCTTGGCCACAAGGGCACATTGCTGGCTCATGGCCACCCTTCTGTCCACCAGGACTCCCAGGTCCCTTCCCCCTTCTCTGCTCTCCAGCAGGTCAGACCCCAACCTGTACTGACACATGGGGTTGTTCTTTCCCAGATGCAGACTCCACACTTGCCCTTGTTGTAATCCATGAAGTTTCTCCCCACCCAACTCTCCAGCCTGTCCAGGTCTCGCTGAATGGCAGCACAACCCTCTGGTGTGTCAGCCACTCCTCCCAGCTTAGTGTCATCAGCAAACTTGCTTTGTAGGCTAAGTCATGGGTCTTTCTGGGCTGAAACTTAAGTCTGGCTTGGACTATTTAAATAACTACATTCCAGTGACAAGAAGGAGAGTTTCATTAAAACAGAAGCAGCCTTGAAAATATGTCAGTCTGTGCTTTCATTAGAAAGTTTTCTCTGCAGCTTCTATCCCGAGGAGTCTGCCAGTTACCCTCATGTTCACTGCTGGTGCCTTCATGTACTCTAGACTAGAGTAGGCATTTTGTCGCCGAGTGCAATTTAGGCTCAGAAATTACTGTACTTCTTAAACAGACCTAATTCCTCAACAGAAGTACTCTTTCAACAGAAGCAATTAAAAAGATCTGCCGTTGTGGCAAGGCACCTGCTTCTATCAAAACTTCATTAAGCTTATCGTTCTGCTTGACTTTCTGGAGTAATTTTCTAACAGGCAGGTTTTTTGTTCTACTAAGAACATTTCTCTTTGAGAAATAACAGTATTAATTAGAAATGTTTTTCTGTCATACAGTTTGTAAAACTGAGCTACCATGAAATTTGTGACTTTTTTTCCAGAGGACAGCAAGATGAAGCTCTCTCATTTTCATCCACTAATTACCAGGGGGAAAGAAGTATGACAGATGTAAAAATGTTACTAAAAAAAAGGAGATAACAAAGTATGCCATGTATGCAAGGGTAATATTGGCATTAATAGAGTCTGAGCCAAAGATCTTAACACAGCTATTGTGGCTGTAGCCTATATAAAGCAGGGGTACCCATGGGGAAACAAAAGCAAATGGAAGTCTGATTTATGTTTACTGAATTCAGCATGAAGTGTTGTTTTGATTTTATTTTTTATTTTGCAAACAATTGCACTAATAAATGAGGCATTGGCTGAAGGTTTGACTGACAGCAGCTTGCTGGGTTTCTTTGTGAACAGAAGACATAGGGAAATATGAATATATGTTTAGTTGCACACATTCCTATTTATCCACCTGCCTGCAAGGCTCAGGTGATGAAGCCGTGGTTGGGTATGCTGGTCATCACCACCCATCCCACGACTCAGCTGCTGATGAAGGCATGTAGTCTGGACATACTGGTACTGCTGCACAGTAAGCAATAACAGTCACTGATTTTTCATGGGGATTTGGCAGATACAACCTCCCAACATACTTCTGAATCAGAAGTGTAATTCTGAATCAGAACTTCTGTAAATGTTAATACTTGTGAAATTGCATGCTAAACTCCTGCCAGGAAGTATTTCCCTCTGCTTTCCCATGTCTGGATAAGCTGGCTGTTTCTCTTCAGTGACAGGATATTGACTCTAGCTATCCCAATGACTGGGCCAACCATGGCTGTATGGACTAGGTGTGTGAGGATCCTCTCTGAAATATTCAGCAGTGACATGTCAGATGAGGACAGCTCACAGCATCGGTTTCTCTGCACATGGGCAGAGCAACAGGAGCTGCAGCTGCGGAGTCACCTGAGGCCAAAAGCACTGGGTCAGTTATAGACCTCGTGAAGCATTTTGAGTTACACCCTGAAGTGTGCTGACATCCAGTATAAAGTATGTGGAGCGTTTATGCTTTTATGAGTCTTGCTTTTTTACAAGCATCCACTTATTTCCTTCAACAGAAAACTCTGTCCTTGATGTTCTGAGCACTGCACAGCCGAAACATTTATTTCTGCCAGCTTTACCGCTGCGCTGATAGCTCCAGAGACTTCTTTTCCAAATGTGCTTAGTCTTTTCTCAGAAATATAATAATAGATACTTCAGAGAAAATATTTACCTCTGGGCTAATGTGCATAACAGAAAAGCTGAGGAGGAGGAAAAAAAAAAGGTTTTCACCTACCACACATGAGGCCACAGACTCACCAGAAGGCAATGGTTTGGAGCTGATGTTGATCTTCTCCCGGCTCAATGCCCAATCTTGACTCTATGAGCAGGCATTAAGGACTCCATGAGAACCTTTTCCTAGTCACAAGAGGGACCTGGGGCACAGCTGCAGAAGACCCCAGTGTTTGCAGGTAGAAACCATCCTCTTCAGCTTCCCAAATAAGATAATGATATCACTGAGTAGCCAGGGAACAGGAGCAATATCTCATTAGTTATATGGTCAACCACAGCTATATAACACATTGCAATGGCATGCCCCACTAAAGACCAGAGGTATTTGTGTGCAAATCCTTGTGATTCACTGGTTTGGTATCCATCCCTCTTCTCACCAGAATGGTTGAAAATATCTAAATAAATGAATCATATTCATGGGAATGTTCACAAGACGTTGATGAAGAGCAGTCAGTAAATGTTTGCAGGACCATTTGCACCAAAAGTTGCCTTCTGTTTATTGTCTGACTTGTAAATTAATTGAAGATTTATTAATATTATCTGGTAATTCATGAGTGCAAACAGAGTGTACTCAATGCTCATCGTCTGATCAGAAAGCTGACACTGTGCCACACTTCATTTCAGAAATTAATACCAAATATTCACACTTACCTTTCTTTGGAGACCTTCCCTGGTTGTGTCTGTTTTCATGCATGGCTCAAAGAAGATGAAATATAAACAACCCCACAAAAGCCTGACTTCACTGGGGATAATTTGCAAACAGAAATTAGACTACATTTTTTAAATAAATTGTGTTATAGTTTGGCTGAGAAGAGTTGTCTAACTCTAATAATAACTGGCCAACAGAGATCGAGTAGCAAGGATCATATTCAGTCATGAATGCAGTCTAAAAATAATACCTTTAAAATCTTTTGGGAGTAAACTCCAATATATTCAAAGGAATCAAAATTGCCTCCTGGACAATCTGGGAACAGAAAAAGAAACAAAATTTGCTGAATAAGTTATTCACTGTGAATTGTGCTCTTGACTCTAGCTTTGGCGAGATGCTTCTTAGGGAAGTCCGTTTTTAAATAAAAAATGTAGAGGTACATATCAGAAAAAAGAGGACACTGTTAAGTGTCTTCTTTTAACAATGAAAAGCCCTGGGTTTTCTGCAGAGCCAGAATTTATTTAGTGACTATTTCAAAGGATGGGGGGGTGGGGGAGGAAGCAGTACTGAAGAAAACCCACAGTGTTTTGTTTCACTGCATCTTTTCTTCACCTTTTAATCTCTCCCTTTTCCCTTCTGACTCACTCACAATGAGACCCCCATATTATTGGTTCCAGATTTGACATCATTCCAAGTCACAATTTCTGTTTGATGCTGTAGTTTTTCCCTGTTTGCAATTGCTTTGGGCTTTTTCCAGATTATTTATATATCCAAATATTTTTCCTACCAGTTAAATTTTAGTTTGGTTTCAGAAGAAGAATAATGAGGAACAAGAAATGCCACAATTTATTGCAGTACATTTAATAATTATTGCTATAAAATTTTAATTCCATTTCAAAAGTCAGAATTTAAACATGCATCAGGTTGAATACAGATTGGAAGATATAACACAGTAAAGAGCTGACATGGAGTTGCACCTCATTAATAAGTCTTCTTATAGCTAACTATGCTTTTATGCTGCTCACAAGGCTCTGGGGGTCCCTGCAAGAGAGCCTGCAGCAGAGGGGGAACCCCTACCGCAGGCGGGGAGCGGCGAGTATGGCATGTGGCATGCTCGTCACTGCAGTGAAAGACATCTCACGCACCTGCTTTGCAGCCACGGCATGCCGCAAGCTAGCATTGACATGGTCCAGCTTGCAGCATACCGCAGTGCAAGGGAAGGCATGTGAGACGCCACGTCCCTGGCCACACACGTGCCACCGGCCAGGGCCCTGAGCCTCCTCACTTTCACAACCCTGCCAGCTGCTGACAAGCAGCAGGGTCAGATGGAAAGTTCAAAAGACATGTTTTGTGAACTTTCCCCTACTTGTCAGCTTAGGAAAAGGAAGGTGGAAGACTCCTAACCTAGACTGTAAAATAATATTCCCCATTATCAAGATGAGATGTGCTGCTGAGGATGCTACTTCACCTGAGTATTTTAAGGTGGTGCACAACTACTTCAGCTACTTGTGGTGGTGCACAGCTACTTGTGGTTATTGAACAACCCCAGAAAAGTCATGTTGACTATACAGGAATTGCTGTAGTTGGTCAAGAGATGATGCAGCCCAGTATACTCAGAACCCAGGCCCGCACATGTTTGGAGGTATGGAAAAGTCTTCCACGGGAGAAAATCTTGTTCGTAAGGATACGGCCAACTGCAGGAGGAAGGTAGCATCAGAAGCACTATTCAAATTGTACTTCTGGTGCTACTCCTACAGGAGCACCCGTTCACCTGCTTGCACTTGCTAAAGGATAGGAAGCAGCTCATTTTCTGCAATGCTTATTTGTAGGGCAAAAGGGATATAGAAGATTCCTACATTGATAGAAACTCTTAAAAATGCCAGGCATTGCCTGTTCTCACTCCTGATTCTTCAGCAAGGAGAAGGCTGGTCCTGCCAGGGTCCAACATGGTGCCTGGCAGCCAGGAGTTGCATCCTCTGCTGGAAATGCACCCAAACCAGATGTCAGAATTGTCATGACACTCATCTGATTGCGTCTTGGTCTTTGTCTGTCTAACTTCTATTTTTTGAGATGCATCAGAGCTCAGCAGACCCTTAACTGAAGGAGAAAAAAAATGAGGTGTTTTTTGCCTAGAAAAGCCACTCTGCATGGAGGATTAGAAGGATTGTTTGAGTGATGGGGGGGTGGATACTGAGGAAAGGAAGGGCTCACTCTGTGCATTACTGACCAAGAGAATGAGGGTTTGCCACTTCTGAACTGGAGACCTCAGTACATGGCAAGTTTTTAATACCTCTGGTTTCTTCTTTACTGCAGTAGCAACCTTTCTTGAGCAACCACTGGTGAATTGAGCTGTCACAGCCTTCCCTTAACTGCACTGTATTGAATGCCCAACATTTTTTCCAGTTGATTCTCGTATTCAGTTAATTCTTGTTTCCAGCTCTGCCGTGTTGGGATTCCTGTTGCAGGAGTCCTGTAGCAGGACACACCATCTAGTTAACCAGAGAAGACCAGTCTGGACTTGGCCCCCTCCTTGTGACTGTGCCATGCGAAGCTGGGGGAGGCAAAGGACGAATTTCAGCTCCTCTTACAACAACTGTGATCATTTCATCCCCTATTCCAGAGCCACATCTTCTCCCACATTCTGATGACAGTAGGATCTTGCAGCAGGTTTTCAATGCCTTTTGGTTGCTAGAGCCTGTTATTCTGGTGTCTCAGCTAAATCCTCACCCAAGACAAGCCTGCAGATGCTCTCTCTCAATAACACAGCTAAATGGGGACCCATTTTTAATGCAGTGAGAGTGATGACGGCTGTGGTGTGGGAGGAAGCAGCTATATATGTTGATTCTCATAAAACAGACCAAAAGGACAAGCTGTTCAAGCCAATGCTGCTCTGATCTATAAAGAGAGAAATTACACCTAAAGCTCTTTTGGCACTGACAGAACAGGAGAATTCACAACCCTGCATCTTCTCACTTGGAATTACCTGAGGAGGTACCAGACAAGTTCTCACAGTCACTGCTCTGCCTTACCCCTGGCTGCACTGCTGAGTGTCTCCTGCGCTTCGTATGTCTGCCGATGGGAATGTGCTGGTATATACTGGAAATCCACGTCCTGATCCTTGTTACGTGCAACCATCCCCCAAACAAAAATCAAAGGACCTGGGAGGGTGAGTAGCGGGGTCAGCAGGAGGGTGACCAGTGGATGCTGCTGCTGCTTAGCATGTGAGAAGTTAGCTGCACAACACCACTCCAGCTTAATTTGGTGCCTCTGACGCCTTTTCCATCTCTTTCTGGGTGGAGCAGCCTGGCTCTGGCCCCAGCTACTGGCGCTGACATCCCCCTGCAGCCCCTACAGCTTGCCCGAGCCCCAGCTGTGCCAGAGGCAGGACCAGCCATTGCTTGTCAGCTAACACCACCTGTAGTCACAGGATCTTCTTGAAGCAAGGACAAGACTCCTAGGTTTTTCTCCCTTCCCTTCTACAGTAGCATACAATTTTCATTTAATCTATTATTATTTTTTAGTGACTGCTGGCTTGCCTGTGAGATCATTGCTGCTACACAGACATTGCCTTTCTTCACTTTTTCATAGCCATATTTTTCTGCATCACATTCTATATTTCTTAACCCAAAAGCAACACCTCAATGTTACTACTTGAAATACAGTAAAATATGTAGTCTCAGCTGTTCACAGCATACCATGAGCAAGATAAAAGGAGGAAAGAAGGTGAAGGGATTTTGTTTGGAAAGTCAAGGAAATATTGCTAAAAACTCAATTTCTTATATGCAACTCATGTCCCTGGAGTGGATCCTCCACTTGTCACACTGTCATTAACAGCCCAGATAACCTGTACCTGACAACCACAGTGGATCTCTACAGAAAGGACTGTTGGCCTCCCTGCAACACCTCCATTCCCATTCTCGGGCTAGAAACAAAGGTCTCAAAAACAAAGGAGCCCCAGGGTCAGGGTTGCAGCTGCTGGGTGGCTTCTCAAAATCCCAGAAAACACGATTACAGTCACAGGATCAATCAGAAGGAAAAGGAGCTGGAATGTCTTTTTTCTCCATTGATGAGGGTTTCATGGGATGAGAAAGCAACATTGCATGTGGAAACTGGTGTCCTCTCCTCATCCTTCAACAGGCCAAATGTCCAAGGAGGTCATATTGTGTCCCAGGGAAGAGCTGACACAAGGAGTCTCAGGGGTATTAAAAAAACAAATAAAATAAAGACAAGATTCAAATGACAAAAAAACATCCTTAGACTCTTCATCTCCTTCCTCTCTTCCTCTCCCACATATTACTCCTCTATTAGGTTTTCCAATAAAATGAGATATTTTTTGTCCCCTGCAGCCCAGATCTCCAGACACAACACTCAGCGTTTCTGATGATCTCATAGCAGTCTCCAGAGCAAATGATGATTGACACAGAATTCACCAATTTTTGCTAGAACCATTCCCTTGTCATTCAGCATCCAGAGAATCAAATCATGGCTCTGAAGCAGCATAAGGACTGCAGCGATGCCCCTCCTTCCACTTTGTCTTCCAGACCTGAAGCTGCTTTGCCAAAAGGGCAGGGCCATCTTTCTCTCTCCATGCCAGTTTATAGTATCCCATCCCTCCCAGTCCTGCCTAGCCACAAGCAGGGAGTGCAAAGGTCTTTTTAACCTTTTAATGATACAGAACAAAGTCAGGGACCTGCCACCTTTGAACTTCAACAGTGGTATAAATACAGGAGACTTGATATCATGAGGTATAAATCCAAGCTAAATGTGCCTGTCCCTTCTCACTGACATCCAGGAGAAAATCAGATCTTCAGAAAAAGTACAGAACTTACAGCAAAGCTCTGATCAACATATCTCAGCTTCCAAAGACTTTATTTGCTGAGACAAGAGAGCGATATGTTGATATGCTTTAAACTGAATCAATTTAGTTACCATTTTCTTTAATTAGTAAAATAAATTTTATGTGCCCCAAGATGGCATTATTCAATCAACATCAAATAAGGCTGTCAGAGAGACTCTTCCAGCTCACTGACACATTAATTATACCTTTTCAGACTGCAACAATTAGAATAGAATTTTTTTTCAAAATTGAAAGTTATTTTGATATTGAAATTTCTGAGAATCTTGTTTGTCTGATATTCACTAGAATAGTAGGAATCCTGGGTTAGATCCATAAAGTCTCTATCTCGTCTCTCTTCAACCAGAGGCAATAAAGGACTGAATAAAGGAAGAAATACTGATCACAGGGATATGTTTGGGCAGCTACACTGGGGAATAATTCAACTCTGTAAGTATGTTAGAGTTTAATTAGGAGTATTGGATGAACCAGTTTTTTGGTTCATTGGCCAAGTCAAAAAATTACATCTGGCTTGACCCAAAGTAGATTTATATTTTTTTCCACTGAAAGTAACATTTAGAATAACTGTTTCTCCTGGACAAATCAGTGACAAAGCATGTTGACATTTTTGTGGCTTACTTGAACTTTTGCAAGTCAACAGGAAGTGGAAATTAGTGTTTCTGTCCTGCAGGAGGAGGTTGGTGATGTGCTGTTCTTGGCTCTGGCCACCTCTGCCTTGACATGGCACATAGGCCCTGCCACGCTTCCCCAGGGAAGGCACAGACACTTCTTCCAGCACTTTCACTCAATAAACAGAGCTAATTTACATGTAATTTTTCAAGTGAATTTGGGGTTTCCATCAGCTCAATCATACTGCTTCCTAAGGATCAGAAAGGTTTTTACACTAAGCGTCTGCTAGTGATAGGGAAGGGAGTTGAGCTGGACAAGGGAATTCACCCAGGAGGGGCGACTTCATGTTCAAGAACACGAAGCAAAAGAAAATGGAGATTAAACACTGGAAAAATATATTCGGTTGATACTATGGCGTAGCCAGTCCCTTGTGTCAGATAAGCATGGATTACAACACACTCAGCATAACACAGGGAATATTTAGGCATTAGTAGAAGGATGGGATACAGTATGTAGATGTTTGATATTTCACATCTCTGTGATGCTATGAAATCCTTCTCTGGAACAGTTTAATAAGCCAGAATTAATATTGCACTTTCCCATGAAAATGCAAGAGCATTTTCCTTGCTGAAGTTGTCTGGAAGAGAAATATGTTCCTCTGAAAAAATCACAGAAAATAGCAAAAGTGGAAACTTTAGCCACAACATTGTAAAAGTATAGAAGTTATATAATTTTTTAGTTGGGTTGGTTTTTTTTTTTTGCCATGTGTCAAAGACGTATGAGGCTGTTCCTCTAAATAGCTTGCCTTTACACTTCGTAACACATGCTGGAATTTCCCTTCTCCTCCCCCACACTCATTTCACCTCTAAATTCAAACACTGATGAGCACAATCTGTACAAGACTGTGATACTATAGTAATACTTTGGATAATTCCATTGTGTAGCTAAAAATATGTATGTTCAAAAAGATACTTAAATAAATGTGGTAGATTTGCAAATCACCTTGTAATGTATGTTACAGCATTTATAGGGTTTTTTTAGAGAAATATTTTTCCCAATGGGTACAACAGAGTAAAGTCATGTTGTTGACAGCATCACTCATTCGTATAATTACTTCAAGGAACCTTTTAAAAATCCTACATCCCGTTACTCAGATATTAGTTTCTTCAATTCTCTTGGGAACTGAAGCCAATGAGCTGCAAACAGCACACATGCCAGAAAATGAGACCATCTCTTTGACTATAAGCACCTAACAGCTCCGCTGTCTTACAGCTTTTCACTTTAACACTATCGGTCTTTATAACCATTCATATTTTACTAGGAAATTCTTAATTTCTCAGAAACTAGAACAAGTTTTACAGTGTTAGCTAGGATGTATTTTACAGTTGCAAACACTATCTATTAACTCTGAAGTAATTGTCCTCTACTGTCTTTGCCTGAGATCTTATCCTGTTCATTCTTACACTCACAAGCTTTTGGGTTTTCCTTTGTCCAGACAATTTTTTACCTGATTGTTGTTTAACAAATTGTTCCAGGGTCATCTGCCATTAGTAGTCTCATCTCAAAAAAATGTCTTTTCCCTCTAGCTGGTGCCTTGCATAGCAATTGCTGTATCTTTAATCACACAAATATTGTTGAAGTAGCCTTGAAGTTTATTTTCTTTGATGGGCCTGTCTATACCTATTCGTTACTATCAGGTTTTGAAAGATATAGTTCGTAAGTATCTTCCCTTAAATGTCATTGCCATCTGCACTTGTGACAGATTCCAGGTACATGGAATCTATTTTTTTGTCTTCTCTTCCTTATAAATATCACTGCCTCTTTTGGTGAAGTCATTCTTGCTCACCTTCAGAGTGGCAGCAGAGTTGAACACGCCACTCTGACCCCAGTTTCAGTCTCACCCTGCCTCAGGGAAAGCCACTGAGGCCCCAACAGAAGGGGCAAGCTTGTAGGATGCAGCTACTGAAATCCACCAACAAAGTCAAGTTGCCATCATGGCCTGTCCCACAAGCTGCACTGTGTGTTGAAGAGATAAAGACTAAGTAGTCAATGTATTCCTTGAGTCTTAGTCTCTTTGCTTGGAGGATTTGGAGTAAAACCACCACTTATTGCCAACATTGATTGACTGTTTTGATCCTGATACCCACTTGAGATCAGCTGCTGCATCCACATAAGCTGTCACAAGGCACCAGGAAGAAATGCCAGTCTCCATCAACCTAGGCTGGCTGGTAGCCAGTAAACTAAATGTAGAAAATTGCTTGTCCTGACTACTCAGTCTGCATGCTGTCCAGGTCCTCAAAATAGCGTCTAAATGTGCTGGATGTTTAAAAATATACCATTTCACTTGTGTGTTTGACTGGGCAAGGGGACTTGTGCCAATTAACTTAGTCACTTCTTGAAAAAGTCCCATGCAACTTTTAAACAGAAATTGAGGAGAAAAGGGGAAAGCTGGTCAGAGTCAGAGCCCCAGGGCTCACAGCCCTGCCACTCACTTCGCTGCTCTGAAGCCAGCAGTCACATCTGAAGTCTTTTCTGCATTTTTCATTGATGTCAACACCAAAGTTACAATTTGCTGTACCATTTTTCCAAGCCCCTTTTTTCTTGAAAGTAGCACCTATAACACAGGGTATTACTTGAATGTTATGCTCACTATGAAAAAAATCATCTTTTTGCATTAATCCAGAGGAGAAAAAACACTCCATTTAGCAAGACGTGGCCAACTTTATTCAGTTGCGGTGAATATCAGAAAATAGTGCCTAGATCTACATGCCTGATACAAGGTGGAAACTTCAGCTTCCTTTAAAGCCTAGTGGGCATATTCAGGAGAGTGTGGAATAACCAAGGAACACCAGATCACAAGAAAAATGTCCTGAGGGGGCAAATGAAAGACAAGCACCAGCCTGGACTTCCTTGGTTTAACAGAAGGTTTAAATGGTACATACAGATCAGAGGTGAATTTACAGTGTCTTGGCAGACTAACTGTCCAGCACAAATAATATCACAGATTCACTGTTATCATTGTTCACCTTCTGAAAGAAAATAATATTTTTATCTATCTTTGTTGTTGAAGGGACTTCCAAAAGTATTCAGTCATTGGCTCAATGTCTCGTTAGCTTTGAATTCACTCTAGTGAGGGAAAGAAGGCCAAGAGGTTTTTTGGTCTTTTTAATGCCCCAAACCGACAAAACTTATTGACCAATATCTAAACCTTTATTGCTAAAAAGGCAGTACTGGGAAGCTTAGAATGAGATTTCTTCCACCTCCCTGCGGAATTTGGAGGGAGACTGATTTTAAGCTACCTTTTTTGAGGTTGCATTTTTAACAGAGTATCTTCCTTAATACAAATAGACATGTTCACAAAGAGACTGTTTTTAATGTGGCTGCAGAACATCCAGATGTTTCCCCTTGGTCAAAATAGGGGCCAGTGAGGAGATCAGGTGGCTGAAGTGCTCTAGCTAAACTTCTTCCAAGACACTTTGCGGTGTATTTGGATCACACTATTTCATATGTTAGTCAGAATATCTCCCTGCACTCCAAATAAGCCTAATCTTAGTAGGTAAATAAACACTAATGTTCCCACGTAGGTCTGTGGCTGTTAAGCAACAAGTGAAACCAGGATGTGCATTGGATTAAGTTATCTGATTTTCAAAACGTTCCACTCTAAATCTCAGCCAGATATTTTGCCGTATGTGTCTCTTATTTTCCTTACTGGTTCATTCACCTACAGTTCTTGCACATTTAGACTATTGTTTGCAGGGTTTTGGAAGCCATCCTAATAACACATCCAGTATTCTTGAGGATATTTTTATTCTGGCACCTTCAGTGTTAGCAGCCACCTAGACATTAAAGGTTTGCATTTGGCACAAGCAACTGTGCAAACAAATGTGTTGCTTAGAAATTCACAATCATACTAGGCAACAGTATTAAAACTGCTGTTGGATGCAAAGTTTGTGAAAAATTTAGAAGCAAAAATTTCTCTACAAAAGACCACTGTCATAACACTTAACTAGGAATGCAAACACAGCTTACATGAAAGCTTTGAAAGTAGCTGATGTGGTCCCACATTTACATAGCTGTGGTCTATTAAAAACTCCCAGCAAAAAGCAAAATAAAATTGCTAGCACTGTTGTATTAAAAAAGTATTTAGTATTGTTATTATCATCACAGTTCAGAATAAATCACTTAGTAAAATGTAGAGTGATCTCACTTTCCTGACCATCCTGGCAATGCCAATTATCCAAGCTCACAAATTTTGCAGCATATCCTTGGGAAGATTGTAAGTTTGGACCTCTGCTGCCTTTGTAAATACATATGTTTCCTAGTTTGGAAACTTCATTATATGCTGCACAGAAAAAAAAACGTGCATTTCATACCAGCATCAACAGAAAATCTGTGCATCCTGCTGTACATAGAGACCTTCAGGAAGGTATAATCCAACCTGCTGTTCTGCTTGAACTGCATTAAATTTGGATTTATTTGTGTCTCCTTCAAGGCACTATACATCTCTCTTACTCCCTTCTTTGTTACACAATTCCTTTCTGAATCTCACACTGAACGTTTTAACCCATGTGGCCTTTGGCTCTAGTGTTAGAGAGCCTCTCTGATTACCCTGAGATTTTACCTCATCAGCCTTTTACTGATCCAAGGGGAGTCTGGAGCAGTGAGGACGCTCCTTTCTCCAAATAGACACACGTTTGCTTACAGTTGCCAGCTCATGTTCTCTGCTTCTATTGCTGCTGACTGCACTAAGCACCACCAACACTTAGACAGAAATTGTCTAGTTTCAGGAAGATGACTTACGTTGTCATCGCCAGACCAAAGACCCTAAAGTTTTGAAAAAATCCACCTAAGTATCTTTTCTATCTCCTCCTGACTCTGCTACACAGCATTAGATAAAGCTCTGCAAAAGGAAAAATAACTCTGTTCAGTAACGCAGAAAGAATGCTGCTCTTCACTGGCGCATGTGTGGGAAAAAGACCCAAACTGTCCAGCCATATTTATGATGACATGTGCAATTAGAGTTTCTACTCCTGATACTGTGATACTAGTGTTATAGTTTGAAAGGGGCAGGCAAAATTCTTATTGGCTTTTGCTGCCAGGACCCAATGAATAAGGGGTGGAGTTTAGGACCCTGTTGTGAAAAGGGGTCTGGGTGTCAGGTATCAGTATTCCACCCATTTCCTGCCAAACTCTATAAAAGCCAGGAGGACTGGGGGCTTCAGTCCTTCTCCTCTCTGGCTCTTGGTCTCCTCTCTGGGTCTCCTCTCTTCTGCTCCCTGACTCGCTCCCTTGCCTGCAGCTCGCCACGTGGAG
>VZRW01008341.1:46448-64525 GCA_013398125.1 Aegotheles bennettii
AAAGAAAGGAAAATGATGCAAGTGGAGGCTCATGGGCTTTGAGTTTCAGCAGTTACTGGAAATTTGGCTTTTAAGTGTTTCAACCTAAAGGGAGATCATCAGAAGTCCCCGTTCTGGAAAAGAAAGATAAATCAAATCTCTGTATCTAATAATTTTTCCTCATCAATCTTATCTGTGACTGAGATGACATTTTGAGTACAACATAAATACATTCTGCTCTTGTTGTAAGACTCCCTGCTATAATAGACTTTGATATAAATCTGTGCTATCATGCTTCCCTGTGCCGTTAAAACTCAGGACACCCTTGTTACAACAACATTGTTTACGATATTCCAAAGTAAACTGCAGATATTGCTGTAAAGACATGTTTACTATTATTTTCATGTTCTCCCAGACTAGAGATATAAAGTCATTCTGGTCTCTAGATAGTTAACTAAGAAAAGCAGGTTTCCATTTTATTTTAAGTGACTGAATATTTTTTCAAGTCGCTTTCTTTCACACAATTCCAAAAGCCTAAAATACGATTTATAAAACCATTGAGAGTGAATGGTAGGAACACTCTTATCCATGTAAAAATGTATACAGCCTAGTCATCTGAATCTGGATTGTGTCACCTTTACCTGTGCCCCACATGTAAGTTATCTAATCTGCAGCACAGTCTTTGCTCCCAGATTCATGAGGAAGTGTCAGGGGTCCACCTCCATTCCCTTTACATTCCCTCTTCAAAATCAAGTTCTTGGAAATATCTCCCACCTAGATGCTTCTCATTCAGCTACAAATCCTAAAGTTTCATTAGCCTCATTTTATACCTTTTTTTATACTTATCCCAAATAGGATCAAGATGCAGATAGGGAAACTGAATAAGATTCAGGAGAAAGAAGAGACATTTTTGTCTATTTTGAAAACATTTCCTTAAAATTTTTGCTCGACTGACAATTTTTTTTTAAATGCAACATTTAAGAGTTCCAGGATTTATTATGGGCGGGAAAGAAAATGAATGCCCCCATACCCACTGTGTCTGAGAAGAGAAACAAGAGTTCTAAAAGGCTGGAGGAAATCTACTTTCAGTAGTCCTGTCTTTTTTTCTATGGACAAAGCAGGGAAATACTTCTGCTCCTTCTCCATTTCCTCTCCCCTTTGATTGCTGCTACATTCCACTTTGATTGTGTCCCATCGCAGTCATCCCATCCCCCCCACCTCCCCATTTTAGTGAGAGGGGATCATCCATGTATTGATTTAGCACTTTTTTTGTTTTCTGATGCATGGTTTTTTTTGTATGAGTGGGTTTTTCAAGCACAGATGTGACACATGAAGCATGGCCATCCTTCAGAAGTGCATCCTTCATCTGTATCCTAGCTAACCTCAGCCAGGGACTCTGGTGAGGGAGTACACCCTTGTTTTCATTCCTTGTTTTCATTCCTTGGGGTACTGAGCCAGCTCCTCAGAGAGACACATCAGTCTTGTTTGTTTCCTGTTTCATCTTTCTTATCTGGCTATGATTTTCAATTAAGAGATCAACATAATGGTGCAGGACTTCACCCCAGGGCCAAACAAGCTCCATAAATTCCCTATTACGTGACGGGCCTGGAGGGCAAATTGGAACGTCTTGTTGTGTTTCTTCCGTGTTTAGCTGCAGAAGAAAATCTTCTGGACTAAAAGGTGACTCCAGCTGGCTGCAGTCCGGCAGGCATCATGGCTGACCAACACCACCCCAACTTTCCTTCATCATAGTCAAAACCCCCACAAAAACACAAGATAGACAGTGAGCACTAGAGAAGAATTGGCACCACTAAGCTAGTTTAAAATATGCTACAAATATTTCATGAAGTGTCCAAAGTGAGATTTACAGTCATCATCCATTCCAAAGTATGTGTAACAATTCATCCAATGTCATATACTAGAAACAAGGAATTTTTTCAAAGGAAATTTGTCTCCTTTCAAAGTCTGTGGACTGCTCATGATCACGTAGTATCTCATAAACAACTCATTCCAATGTGAGATCTGTGTGTTAGAAATAATGTTTTACACCTAATTCACTGTATCTTGTGATACAGAAGACAGAGAAGTGGGGTGAGGTTTTTTCTTGCTGAGTTTTCAAAACATAACAGCACTGAGTCTGCAAAGACACATATGCCTATAGGGTATATATGTGTATATATGTAATCACGTGAGGTCCTAAACAGGTTTTGAAATGTTTAGGGAAGACCCAACAGATTGATGGTTCACTTTCTAATCTGCATAATTTTCTTTTTTATTTAGAGGTCATGTTCTTGTTCAATCCCAATCATAATCAATCAACATAATCCCCAGATAAGAGCTGCCTGACAGCTGGATATTAGAAGAAAGCTCTTCTTCATGCATCTTTTAAAAACTTCACCATTAATCTTGCCATGAAATCTCAGTTAAATGATTGTGGAATATTACATCAAAGTTATCCAGTGATCAGCAATGTGACTTATTTTCTGACAAGTACAACTTTGTCATTTTTATCTGATGGTCATCACATCTTCACACAAAAATAGCTCTNGTGCTGATTTGTATTCTTGGCATTCTCATCCTGTTTGATGAGTTTTATGAAAGTCCAATTGTCGTATTGTCCCCAGAAACAAAGCAGACACTGCCCTAAACTGATAACAACACAATTTAGCTGCCCTATAAACAGTTGTTTTAACTCCATGATATGTGGCTGCTGCTTCAACATTCAAGCAATGGAAATGACATCATTATCAAACAACTCCAGATGATGAAAAATGGCCTACATTAGGGAACACTCTGAACTCAAGAAAGCTTCAGCTATCAGTCATGGTCATTATAACGTACTTGCCTCTATCTGCAAATTTAGACCTATGATGAGGCTGAACTTGCAAGGGAAAGGAATACACTTTCCAGAGGATGTTTGTATAATTAAGCAGGAACATCCTGCATTTCTGAGGAGGATCTTTGTGCAGAGGCCTACAAAACCTGAAGACTAACAAATTTCAGCCACACAAGAAATGTAATTTTCCCCAAGAAATATGGTCTTGGAGATGCTCTGTGGCTGTTAAAATGGAAATTTTCAGCGATTCTTTTTCAGAATGAAATTTAGTACTTTAATATTTCCTGCTGTAGCTGTCATTCCAAAGGTAACACCAAAGCCTTGTGGAGTGTAAGACCTCCTAAACCAGACCTGTAAAGGAGAGTGCTCCCAAAGGCAGGAACTGTGGAGGAGCTTACGTGAGTCATGCTGAGGTCACACAACAAGACTCAACCTCTCTAAGAATTGCCATGCAGTGGGGAGGAGTGTAAAGCAAAGAAGGGGATTTCAAACTGGACCTAAGAACTGGCTGACTCAGGAGATGCTGCATCAATTCTGGGGAAAGAGGGCTGATTTATGAGTAGTGAGAGCTAAGTGATGACAGAAATCAACACCCTGAGATTCACAAACTTGTCTAAAAACACCATGGTGCTACCTATGTTGTGAGCTTATGCTTCTCAGCCATGCCTAGGTGGGACAGAGGAAGAGAAGCATTAAAGAGCAAGGGGAATGTTGTCCTCACAGCGTCTCCTTGTCCAGTACAGGAAGCCCTGGAAAGACAGCCTGTTCTCAGGAGTTTTAAATCAGTGTCCCCATTTTGATAAGGAACAACTGTGACTTTGGAAAACTCTAGGTAACTTAAGCTTCCATATATATTGCAGAAATATTTCAATTATTCGGTGTTTTAGGGTAAGGCAGAGCAAGGAATCCTGGTATCTGCTAGAGCAGTAACATGTTGTCAACCTTTCTTTGCCGTCTCCCTTACCAAGGGGTTTGATTTTACATCCGTCTGCCCCAGCTCTCCTTGCTCTATTATTTTCACGAGAGCAGGATTAACTCTCCACAGTATACCTTTCTATGATATTTAGGCTTCTACCCTGACCAAGGATGTTTGAACACTCTTGTCCTGTAAGCTATAGCAGGTTGTGTTAATTCTTGTCCTTTTGGCCACCTTTCACATCATGGGAAACAAATCAAACATTGCAGCTCTGCAGTGTCTAGATGTTGTACCTTAGGTAAAAATAAAGACTTCCTGCCTCATTTGCTCCAGGTTTGACTGTGAAGGAGTACAGTAAAAAATGGGTAATGAAATCTCAGGTGTCCTGGAAGGCAGTGTCCAAAGCACTGGACACCATTTTTCAGGGTGAAAGGGTCCTTGAGCCAAGAGATTGCTTTATTTCAAAATTATAAGGGGAGAGAGACATTTTTTCCTCCTTACAAACATTAAGTGAAATATTTTGTCAACATTTTCTAATGTATAAATATAAAGTCATTACTGGCAGCCTTAGCAACTTGTTCAGGTGCCAGAATAAAAGGTTTTCACTAACTAAAATGGTCTATGATTCTTCTAAGAAATGTGCCAGTAATGTCTTATTAAAAAACTGAAGTTATGTAAATTTCAAAACAAGTTTGTTTCGGCTGTATTCTTATAGAGTCAACTTAGAAATTTCAAAATATTTCTTCCTTCTACCTTCTGAATGGATTGAATTGGACTGCTGTATACTCACAAAACCCAGGCAAAGCATCATTTCTCTGCCGTCCTCAGCTTCCAGAATCTTATCACATCTTTCTACGTTCCTAATGTCTCTCTACCCAAGGCAGGAAATTACAGGAGAATTGCAATTGTCATTTGGGTTTTGCTTTGTTTTGTCTTTTTAAGAACATTTCAAGAGTGTTTTTTATCCCCATGTTTATTAAGAAAAGCTTTAAATAATGACTCATAGAGGCTCAGAAGCTGGCAATGAAATAAAAGAAAATACAGATTTACAGCTCTATTATTTCAGAGCCAGTGCTTTGCATGGTGGAATGGGACAGGAGGAGGCTGACACATAGTTTTTGCATGCAGGGGCTCTAGCTGGGTCTTTGCTTTGCTGTCCAGGGCAGGGGCCAAACATGTCCCAAGTTCCTCACCTAGGACCAACCCCAGGGCTTGGGCTCCCAAAGCTGAGAGGGACCACAAACCTGGTGGCTAAGCTTAGCCAAGAACTTCCAAAATTATCTCTTGTATTTCTTTCTCCATGTTGCATTTTTCTCTACCATAAATATGAGCAGAAGCTCTGTCCTGTGCTCAGAAAAGCAAAGATTTTTTTCCTGCAGTCTTTAAACACTGAGTTTTAAAACTGACTTTCACCTGTGCCTCATTACCACTGCACTTAACAATTGTGTAACCTCACCATCACAGAGTGAAGATATCTCAAAGAGATACCTGAGAAGCAGATAGGGGCTAAGCCACATGCCTGGTGAGGGCTAACAAAGGACTGCTGAATATTGCTTGCTTCTACCCTTTAGCTGTAAAGAGAAGTTCTAGGAAAGACAGATTCATGCCAAGTGCTTGCTTCTCTGCCTAAATCTCTGACCTCCTAGTTGTGACACTGCTTGGGAGAAAGATTAAAGACGTAGTTCATTGAAAGCCTAGGGAAGTCTTCTCCGGGATCTTGGATCAGGCTCAGCAGCAGGGCAGAGGTACCACGTCTCTAGATGGGAAAGTGAGAAAACATTCATTACTGTTTTCAGCATAGACATGTAAGTGGGGGAAACCTGGAGTGTAGCATATACTAGCATTCAGGAACAAGAAGACAGAGAGCAGTGAATGCAAACAGGAAGAACTGTCTGTTTAGCAGAAATACTGAGACAATAGTAAATGGTCAGAAAAGGATTCACAGAGGTTGGTAGAGAGGGAAGGGAAACATCTTCAGCTGCATGGATTTAAATAATTGCTGCAATTGCTTTCTGGATCCATGACATGCTTTGACATTGACATTGGAAATCTAATGCTAGGAAATATTTTAAAGCGTAAAGATCATAAAAGATATTGCTTCCTGGAGGGAAGGACTCTTTCTGACAGTCCCTTTGGTAAGTCTGACCTCATGAGAGAGAGAGAGAAAGGGAAAAGCTGTACTTGCCCAAAAAATGATGGGTTTGGGTAGTGGGCTACACCCAAAACAACAACTTCCGAGCTGCAGCTCACTGCTTATTTCTCAACCCAATGTTGAACAGAATTTGAAATTTTGCCAAGGCACATCTTGCTGATTCACCAGCTCCACTTAATGGCATCATGATGGGGCAGTTACTGGCCATGAAGAAGTGCCTTTGATCACATCTCTGGACCCCGACAGTGACGATTGCCGCTTCAGGATACTCACTGCACTCCACCTCTCCCACAGACCCCGAGGCAAGCTCACATGCCCCACACTGCTGGGACCACTGACAAAAGCATGTGTTAGAGCTGTCTGGCTTTTGGGAAGGGAGAAGGCTCTCCTGTTGCCTCTCCATCACAACCCTTGCAGCCCACCTGAAGTCTTTCATCTCTCTCCCCTTTTCATTTTTTTCTCCATGCTACTGAAGGCAGGTATCAGAAAGGATCCTAAAGCTCTACACGCTTTGCAGATAACCCAAATGCTCCTCTTTTAAGGGCACTTCAAAATGACAGGATAAATCCATACAGATCCACAGAGGTTTGGGTCCAAACACTTAAAAACCTTATATTCTCCTGTCCTCTACGAACTCATCAATAATGTGTTAGCAGTCAAACTCTCCTGCATCTCATTCATCAGGAAAAGGCTTTCTACTTGTTTCTTGAAGCTATATTCTATGTGTCATTAGCAAGAACAAGACATGGAATACATTTAGGTAAGAACAGAGTTAAACTGGCATTGGGCTTCAATAGGTTTCCGCAAGGAGACATTATTGAAGAAGAGAGAATATTAATATGTACTGGCATATAAGTACTCATGAAGCTGATGGAAATAGGGAATTCTGTGAACAGAAATATGAAAACCATTGACCAGACCACTGACCACGATGGGGTTATGACAATATCCACTAAGTAAAGAAGACCCACAGCTCTGTGTTAAGAAGACCACAATTTCCTTCTCTGATTTATTCTCTGACCTCTATTCCTAATAACAACAAGAATTCCTGTTCACAAGAATAACACCAGTTAATAGGTTTTGTGGCTGGTGTGTTCTGAAAGGTAAGAAGAGTGGCAATATCTTGAATTTACCACATCCTATCAAAATTCAGAGGGAGCAAGGATCCTTTAACTATTATAGCTATGTCAAGTGTAAGTGGGCGAAATAAAAACACAGTGTAGATTTCTTCAGCAACAGGCAGAGAGCAAAGATTCAAGGCATCAAACTCTTTGCACAATCTCTAAATGAGTCATAGAAATCCAAAATAACCAAGAAATCATATGAAAGCTTCTTTAAGTTGTTGTTTTTTCTTAAAAAAAAAAAAAAAAGACCAAATTAATCTGTAGAAAACAATCTCAGGGAAATTATTCCAGGAAAGAATTTGTTCGCTATACATACAGCATTGTATGTCACGTGGTTTAATTATAGGAATGAAAGCAACATAGGAATTAGATGGTCTTTTCAAGCCTGTGAGGAGTGTGAACAAAGAATATAATTACACATTGAGCCCGTTGATTAACCAATTACTAGTTAAAGCAGATTTAGACTTTAAATTAATTTGGTTCTGAATTCTGGGGATTTTTGGGCTAAGATAAACAGTGTTTGAAGATTAATTATCCTTGTCTAAGATGAAGGAACTCATTTCAATTTTGTTAACATGTCAAAAGACTCTGGCTGTTGCATGGGAGAGGGTAGAATGCAAATCTCAGCAGTATTGAACTGCCTGATTAAAGTGAATTCTGAGACTCCTTGTCTCTAAAATCCTCACAGGGAGTGGTGATATTACTCACTATATTGTGCCAGCTCAAATTAATATTTAAATGAAAAACAGGCCAACATTTACCTAGTGGAGAAAGTGTATGGTCTCCAAAGGACCAAAAGAAGTCTGGCCAAAGAGTTACAAACTCAATAGTGAGGAAACGCTGGAGCTCAGCTCTCCATGCATCTTTGCCCAAAGAATAATAATAGGGAAAGTGAAGGTGCTGTTGTGGCACCTGACATTTTTTGTGCAGTGCCAGTAGCACACCATGGCATCCTGATTGAACTGTGTGGGAGTGGTAATGTGGCATTTTACTTCTTACTTCATTTGGTAAAAGAAACTTACTTCATGTGGTAAAACAAAGACTTCATATTTCAATAGCTGTCCTGGAGTGCAGATAGATTTCACCATCAGTAAGGTACTCAGCTACATAAAGTCCTCTGGCACACAGCGGAGCACGTACACTGTGGTGTTGGTAAGTGCCCTAGGCCAGCACAGCCTGCTATCTGCACCAGAGCCTCCCCATTCTCCACAGTTCTTCTCCATTAAATGTCCCCAGTTTGCCTCCATCAGGGGTCAGTCTTTGGCTTCATGCCAAGAGCGTTGGAAGAGAAGGATTTCCACAGCAAGAAGTACCCCAAACTCTAATTTAAATGCTAGTTTTATGTATAGGTTGGTAAACACAATCTGCAAAGGACACCTTTTGGGAAGTCCCTGGAAGCCTAGTTGTACCAGTGCCTGCTGATCACCCGCTCCTCACTAGAACAAAGCACTAGTTTCACTAAAACTTAGTGCAATCCAGTAAGACCATTCCTTATGGCTACATTCAGAGCCCACAAGAGGTCTGGATGTCCTTGTGCTGTGTGCTGTAACAGCATGGAGGGAGACAGCCTGTACCTTGGATAACATGGCAAAATAGATGCAAGATTGCAGAAAGCGATGAAATAGATGAAAGACTGTAGATTACCTGCAAAATGAGGAAAGTCCAATGGGATTTCCAGAGTCTAGAGAAGCAAAGTAGATCTTGCAAAGGGGACCAGGGCAAAAAAAGAAGGATCAGCCACTGCCACCGAACAATGTCCCCTCATGTCTCTCTGCTTCCACCTCAGGTTCAACTTGACTTGCATGTTTCCTTCCCCAGGAAGGGAGGAAGCTGGCGTACCCAGGGCTGCACTGAGGAGGGAGCTGTGAGCCCCAGCCAGCAGTACTGCAGGTAAAATATCTGCCCTCCAACAGAGTGAGCTGCCCCTCTCATCCCATTTTCTGGATGAATTGGGTCATGGGAGTAATGACAACTACTTCTACTCATAAAACATTCATTGTGGAGGGTCCAGACCTTTACCTTGAATAAACAGTAAGATATACATATGTCCAGTTTCTTTCCCTCAAAACCCTTTCCTTGAAAAAAATGGTGCTTCCATGGCCAGTGCAGCCAAACCCCAACATCACAGGATCCTGCAGCATGAAATCACATTGAGTGTAGGTAAGCCTGAAGCCCTGGATTTATTCCAGTTACGGTTGACTTTGACCCTCAGCTGTTAGAAGATTAATGTTTTAGGCTTGTGAATGTGTGTGTGTGTGAGAGAGAGAGGTACTACAAAGGCACAAGAAATATCTGGAATGCAAGCTTGTGGAATCTTATGTTATTTTCACAAGGGGTGACTGATATCTACCGTTGACAAATATTATTGATTTCTATAATATTACTATTTTATTGATTCAATTTCAGCCTGACTATGAGTTCAGCTTTGGAGTAAACCTCATTTTACCAGGTGCTGGACAAACACTTGGCTAAAAGGTTCCTGACTTCTTATGCTGGTGGCCCTAATTCCCAGCTGGGTAACAATATACTGGCTTACACTCTGTTTCCATACCCCAGAGGCAGCTGCCTTTTGGTCATGCAGATATGGCACACATATGAGATATGTTATAGGCTTCAGGTGAAACATTAACTGAGATGCAGAATGGCAGATAAGAGATCTCTGCTTTTGTGTATAACAATACCTTCAAAAATAGGATTCTGGACAACTGCTGTCACATGCACCCTGCCAGTATGATGTTTTACAGTTTCTTAGCACTGAGACTCTAGGGACAGCACATGTATCTCAGATGCAGACATCACTTATATCCTAGGAATTAATCCTTTTTTAAAAAAAACTGTCCCTTTGAACCCAAAAACTTGGACACTTAACACTTAACTAAGAAAGTATCCTTATGAAAATAATTTTCAAAAGCAGAGAAGCCAGCTTTTTTTCCCTTCTTTGTCTCCTCTCTGAGTCATATTCTCACATTGTCGCTAGTGCTTGCTCCCTCCCACAACATCAGCCAAAGGTAGGGAAAATTAATCTTCTGTGTTTCAAGAAGCCCTTCTGCAAGCCACAGGAGCCACAAGCTTTGATTTCCCATGGGCAGTCATCCCGTAGCAAAACCCCAGCTGCCCCTCTTCCCTCTGATTTTAACTCCCTTTGAAAATCTCCTCCCCTGCTTTCAGTCCTTGCCAGTGATCCATCTTCAGCTGAACTAGTAGAAACCCACCCTGTGGCTGGGTCTGGCTTAGGGATGTGTGACCAGTAGCTGTGCACCAACTGCTTAGGACAGGGAAAAAGGATAACCAGGGCAGCAAGAGCATCAGCTGGATCAGAGGTATGGCAGGAGCTGGCGGGCTGTGCCATGCTCTCCACCTGCCCTGTTGAGTCATAAGCTGGAGGGCTCACTGCAGCTGGAGCCATGGGGAAACCAGGTCCACACACAGCTCCATCAGATCCTCACTGAGCCAGGGTGAGCAGGGCTTGCAGCCTGGGCAGAGTTGTGCAGAAATATTGAAGTTCCCTGTGCTGATTGTCTGCACTCCCATTCCAGAGTGCACAACACAAAAGTATTGCCAGATTTTGCATATACAAGTATATATACCCAGTTGTATATGGATTTTAAAAAAGTATTTTTCACTGCTCTCACTTTCAGAAACAATGATGTTGTTTTGGATGAAATTAAAAAAAAACAGCAGCTTGAGGAAGATACACTTGGCAAAGAATAAAAGCAACTAGAAATAGACGCTCACAATGGAAAATATTGTGCAGGCCTCTTAACAGGAGGTGACACCAGCTCTGCCTGAAGACATTAATTACTCATTTCAGCCCTTGCATCTCACAGGAGTTTCACAGAACTGGCACTACAACTCCTTATGGGGAATGGGCAAGTGGTGGGTGCCCTGGTGGGGTGCTCGGGCTCTTAATCACCAGGTGGTGGTTTTGGCTGGGGAGGTCTGGGCACTCCTGCCTTGGTAATGCCCAAGGGCTGGCTGCTGCAGCCTCCCACTCCTCACAGCCAGAAACCTCTCCACCCCTCAGCACCACTGGGCAGCACAGCTTTCCCTCAACTGAAGCCATCCAGAGCATTTATTTGATCACTGACATGCTGTTGAGAGCCACTGTGCTCTCAGAGTCCCCAGTCTATGACAGGGACTCAGAAACATACGTTTCTCGTCAGTGTTGTACACCAGGGTTGGCACATCTTCTGCATCACCCACAGCTGCTTGAGTTGCAGCATCCTGCATCTTGAATACATTCAACTCCTCCGAGCACCCACCAGAAACGTGAAATGAAAAGATAGCTTGTTAGAGCATCTCTGAGGGACCAGGAACATGTTCTGCTTTGTGAAATGAAGGGCTGCCCAAAGGCATCTTAAGCAGCTTCTGTCATCAAATCCTGCCTGCCCAGGACATGGGGTCTCAGGAGGCTGTGCTCTGCTCATGCTGGTGCTGCTGCCCTCAGCAGCACCGTCTGTAGCTGCAGCTGTGCTTTATTTTTTCTACAGAGCTGGATGCCGATGACTTACCCTGCAAAGCAGCAGAGGAGTGAGAGGCCAGGCCCATGCTTAGCTTTGCCCAGGTGTACCTAAGAGGCCTCCACTGCTTTCAGGGAGCTCCCCTGGCAGCCAGAGACCACCATTTTGGTGACCTGCAGTAAGGAATAGGTGAGCATCCCATAAGCAATCCTTCTCCGGAAGATGCTGAGTGCAGTGTCCAGCTATGAATCACTCTTCCCTCAGCAATGGGAAACTGGGAGCCACTGGGACAGTGACAGCAACATAGAGACATTGCAGCATGCCAAATTTCCAGAGGCTCTATATGCAACAACACAGAACTTCCAACCCTCTCTGTGGAGGCCTCTAAGGGACTTTGCACCCTGGAAGGGTTGCTGTGCTGCTGTTGCAGTGAGTTACAGTCAGGCATGGCACAGAAGCGAGATGAGCTCTCCATAGCATAGAAGGAGGTAAGATCTTATGACCAAGCATGACCCCAAAGTCTCCATCACCCCCTCACTGCTCTCCACATCGCAGCAGGTGCATTGAGAGGCAGGGAAGAGCCCGCTCCTGCACACCAGCTACCAGCTTTCTAAGATAATATCTGTACTGTCATGTCATAGTTTGCTCTTACAACCATCAAGACAACCTGGAGGTCTGGAGGGAAGAAATCCAGGTACAGGATGGGCAGTTGCCCGAATTTTAACCTCCCCACTACAGGCAGCAGGGACACAGTCAATTCCAGCCATGCAGCACAGAAAAATCAACTGCATGCTTGGGCACAACTAACAAAAGACAGTAGAGACTTCACCTACGGGATCATTGTACTGAAAGCACCTGGATGCAGATGTACCTCCAAAATTGTAGTAGAGGATGTTCAGAGTTCCCAGGGAGCAAAGATGACAGAAATCACCTTCCTTCCTGTGTCAGTTGTGTAGAGTATGTGCATTACATATCTGCTACCAATAGGATCAGATCTACCAAGACTTTTAGGTACTAAGTTCCTACTCAGTTTAATGCCAAGTTGGGTATGCAAACAAGAGTGAGCTTGACTCCCAGATTCCCTCTTGGATTTGACTTTTAGCTTTGGACATTCTGATTCCAATGTTATTCCATTTGCTTCAGCCTCTGGAGATACTATAAATGAAGACCCAGAAGAAGAAAGAGACTTGGATACACTTAGCCAGTTGTGCAGTTCTCCCACACAGGCACACAAGTACCCCAGAGGTAATCAGTTACAACACTGTAGGGTGAAATTGAGCCCTGGATTACTTCAGCACTACATGTGATAGCCAGTGATTATTAAATTAGCCAACACTTTTTAAAAACCCATCCTTACATGCCTGACATTGAATGTCTGCATTAGTGAAGACCATAGGCTGTCTATTCAGTGTGCAAATCAATGTCCTTTGTAATTCTTCTAAATGTATTGCCTTTAATGTCATAGAGACCTATTGTTCTCATACTGTGGGACAGGGTCAGAAGGGAGGAGCTGGTAAATTCTCACTGTGCCCTTCAGAACTGGGAATATTTCACACAAAATGTTTTTGAACTCAGCTTCTTGCTCAGCTAGAGAAAGGTGTCTCTGGCAATGGCTCTTGCAATTTCTCTTCCTATGGGACATTTATAAGTAGACTAGTTCTTCTTCCTTAGTAGATCTCACTGTATATTTGAAGCAGGATTAACTGGGTCCCAGGTCTTATTACCCCTCAAAATAGACCTGAGAGACTCTGCGCATGGGCAGCCTTTGAGATGTAGAAATAAGAAGTGCTAGAGGCACAGTAAATGTCCAGTTAGAAAAGCAGGATAGCAGGATTGAGCGTCTAGCTCTCCTCCAGCAGTGCTACCACAAGAGCAAGGCCACACAGCACATCTCTGAAGCACTGGCACAGAGACACCTCAGGTAGATTGAAGCAAGCTTTGGCACCAGAGATGCCAGGGATGCCACTGTGCTGCTTTTCCTGGGCTGATTTACCCAAAGTTGGGCAGTTCACCGTGCTAGCACTGTACTGCACAGGGGATATATTATTTTCCATCATCTGCCAATCCAACAGAGATTACCCTCCCCCAAATAACAGGTCACAACAGGAGGCAAGCTTCCCCCATCATACCATACCTATGGCATTGAAAGTCCCAGGGGACATTCATAAACCCAAGGCACTTCTGCACCAGGTGAGAGACTTCACTCAGTACTGTGTAACATAGCTGTGGAGATTAATTAGGTGCAAAAAGCAAATGACTCGCTGCTGACAGCAGGTTATCAGGATACGAGCACTACACTGGCTGCAGAGAAGTACGCCTCTGGGACAGAAGACAGCTGGCCAGATGTATGTAGCAACACTCTTTTGGCTGGAGTGGTAGCAGTAGCTGCAAAGATATGGGATGTGGGTGAACAAGCCAGCAGTGTCACTGAATACTCGAGGGCTCTGGGCATCCTGGGCTGGTTCATACTGTAGAAACACAATTTTGTTACACTCTGACTCCCTCTGCACTGATTAGGAGATGTAAAACCCATTGCACTCAGATTGTAGCTGTAGATATATTGCAAACCTGGTCCTATGTTTCTCTTTACTCAGCTCTTACTAAAATTAGTCCTACGTGGCTAACACTAGCAGCTACGTTGTTTTCTTCATGGTTTCAGGACAACTGACTCAGGGCAATGGGTACTGGCTGCCATGGTCTTAAATCATGTCATGTCTACTTTACTGATGTAATCTTGGTTGCTGAGTTCAAGTTAGCTGGGACAAGGTGCGTAGGTATCTAAGTATGCATAAAGGCAAATGGGAAAAGCCAAAAAAAGTTACAAACACTCCAGTCCTTATACAAAAATCAGTCTTCAGGGAACTTTAATTACTTAGCTCTAGAAGTATGAGAGCTCCTGTGTTAGAAAGGAGGTTAAATGACTTGCCCCAACAGTCACATGCGGCAGAGGCAAGGTTAGGATTAGAGTGCTGGGTCCCCGTCTCACCAGCCCACCAGCAGGCCGGTAGGCCTTATTGACACTGTAATTATACATTCCCCTTTTGCCCCTAGAGATTTTTGCTAGAGCATGATAATTAAGCTCTCCTTCTGGCTATCCTCTTTTAATGAAATGGTGCACATAACACAGCTTGGTATTTATTAATGATAATGAGTTTTTAAAATAATTTGAGGCAGCAACTCACCTTTCATTTGTGTGGCTGTGGTGCATGTCCAGCACCATCCGTGATTTAATGGTGCCATGCGTCTTGGTTCAGTCTCCTTTAGAAGGCAGTCTGTGAAATAAAATACAGCAGCCTCCATTTGCAGTCAGGTCATTCTGAATGAAAAGCAGGTCCAGGCTTGAACTAACAGGAGCAGATGCCAGCTTCTCCCTCTCTTTGAGGTGCTGGTGGTGGTTTATTAATTTTTAGAACGAAGTCACAAGTTTATTTGCCTGTTGAATCTCAGTTAGCGACCTCGCATCTCATAGGCAAGTAAACACAGGCCTTCAATATCTGACACTCCCAATGTTTCTTAACACAGAGAAGCAAAAATGTAAACCTCAAATTCACAAGAGCCAGCTGAGGTTACATATTAATACCTCAGTTGTTTGAGCTGAGGTGGTTTGATTAGTGCAAATCAGCTCCCTGTCACAAAGATGATGGCAGCCAAAATCACGCCAGTAGCTGCCTGCCATGGCAGAGGTCTGCAGTGCTTGAACTACCTCACCTGTCATTTTTTAAAGACTTACTTCCCAGTGCAAACACTATTGAAGTGACTCTGCTGCCCATGATACATCCTTGGGAACATCTCTCTGGGCTGACATGGGAGGCTGCAACACAGTTCTCCTTTCCTGGGAGAACAGGTTCTGGCCCAGAGATCCCTGCCTTGATTGGTATGGGAACTCTGAAAAGTCCCTGGTCCCTGGTTCCAGCTCAGGGACCAGATGCACAGCCCTGATCAGGCCTAGTTCTAGAGAACTGGAGGTAGTTTGAAAGTATGTGAGGTCCAGCTCCAATGATGTGACGTTTAGGAGATGAAGACACAGAAGGGGTGTACCTTGCCACGTTATGGCTGTAGGGTGATGTGGCTGCATGGGTAGCCCAGGCCAGATCCACATGGGTTGCTGCCATCCCCTCCAATACCAGGAACCATTGTGGCTTTTCCCCAGCTGCAGATTCAGACCTTCAGCTTTGTCCTGTCTCCGAGGGGCAGAGACAGAGGACAGCAACAGCTCCTGTCCTCACCCCTCAAAGTGTGCTTGAAGGATGAAAAGCCACAGCCTCAAAGACAGTTGCATGCCTAGGAGTCATTGTGGTCTCCTTGATGCAAACTGTAAGTAGGCCAAGGGGTCAGTGAGACTCTCCAGGACATCTCACCACTTTGTCAGGAGGTGTGGTTAGGGTGAGTGCAGGACTCTGGCAGGCTTGCACAGAGATGCCCTGCTTGCAAATAAACCCCGCTGCAGCTCCCAAAACACCAATCCCACTGGTTCATATGTTACAGGACACTGAGCAGCAGGCAAGTCCTGCTGCTCTGACAGCATGGTTATTACTAAAAGACAGGAAAACTAACTGGGATGGTTTATAAACTGCATGGGTCCAAATCTGGCTCACCTTACTCAGGGGGGCAACTTCACCAAGGACTGAGGAGTTGCACTGGCTGAAGCCCAAGCTGAGCTTAGCACAAATACTGCTTAACTTTTCCATGAGACATTAGTGAGTCTAATAAATCCCTGAACAACACGTTCATTAAGCGGGATTTACTGTAATATGCTATATACACTTTATGCCTCACCTGCATAAACAGCCATGTTAACGCTATAAATTACAGCATTCGTATTAACATATTGCAGGCACCTCAACCAAGGTGAAATGCTTAATGGCTTTCAGTAAGCACCTGAATTGCAAGAAAGTGTGGAACAAAAGGGAAGCTTCTCTATTAATGGAAACAGACTGCACAAGTGCTGTAAGCCTTACAAAATCATTCTTCAAACAAAAAAAAATAAAAAGAGGAAAATATCCAAACCTCCAAAACTTTGCATATTGCAGTATTAGTGCTAGACTTCAAGGCTTTCTAACGGAAATTGGCTCTGATTTGTGAGATATGCATTACATCATAGTCTTCTTTTAGGCCATTATGTCATTCCTGCTGAGACGCATTATCTCGGCTTGGCCCAGTATTAGCGATTTTTGCAGGCCTACTGCAGTGTTCCCAAAGCACTGCTGGGAACCACAGATTGAAATCTGAAACGTTTACCTTTTACAAAGCTGAAAAAAAAGGAGAGATGTTAACATCAGGCATCAGTAACTTCCTTAACCCTCTCCTGCCTCTGCTTCTTACTGGGGCTTGGTTTTGATGTCTTCGAACAAGCTGCACAAATGTGGTAACCTCTAAGACTCACATTAAAGGGGGCACAATACAGTGTTTCTTTCCACTCTCTGAGAATTGCCCTTTCAGCTGCCTGAATAACACCCCCCCACTCTTTACAAGATGCCAACATGAATCAGACTGTACCTACGTACACTGACAAAGGTATGTTCCACAGACTCGGCTAGAACATATATTAAGAATAAAAGGAGAAGGCAGTAGAAAGCTTTATGTGAGTCAACTCTTATTAAAATTTTATATAATATCAAGCACCCCTGATATTCTGCTTTTAAGTACATATAGAGATCAGGCACACCTGGGCAGATCCTCACATCCTGATCCTTTTGAGGACACAAAAGCAGAATTCCAGGAGGCTTATGCTAGAGACCCATTTTTATGCAGGGAACTGAGCAGATATTATCTCTTCTGACTTCAACCATGAAATTAGAAGCCCATTTCATCTCACTGCATCCAGGGCAGGATTAGAGGCTATGTCATGGAGGGAACAGACAGATGCTTTCAGGATAAAGCAAGGATATTCCCAATACCTCAGAGAATCCCAACACCCCTACCTCCACAAAAGCACAACAATAAAGAGTGGCTGTGAATGGTAAGAGGAAATGGGAAACATTTAACCATAACTAAATTAGAGTTCCCTCTCTTGTTTATAAACTAACAGTATTCATTGAAGCTCTTTAATTTCTCTGCTCCATTTTTTACTCAGATTGTGCCTTTCAGTGACTTGTCACATTTTGGTGCTTTAAGGTTCTCTGTTACAGCTGTAGTTTGTTTTCTAGAAAGATTGCAACAGCAACTCTTTGCATCACAGAATCACAGAAATGCTAGGGGTTGGAAAGGACCTCGAAAGATCATCTAGTCCAACCCCCCTGCCAGAGCAGAACAACCTAGAGCAGGTCACACAGGAATGCATCCAGTCGGGTTTTGCATATCTCCAGAGAAGGAGACTCCACAACCTCTCTGGGCAGCCTGTTCCAGTGCTCTGTCACTCTCACAGTGAAAAAGTTCTTCCTTATGTTCACCCAGAACCTTCTATGTTCCAACTTGCACCCGTTCCCCCTTGTCCTGCCACTGGGCATCACTGAGAAGAGCCTGTCTCCATCCTCCTTACCCTCACTCTTTACATATTTATAAACATTCATGAGGTTACCCCTCAGTCTTCTCCAAGCTAAAGAGACCCAGCTCCCTCAGCCTCTACTCATAAGGGAGGTGTTCCACTCCCTTAAGCATCTTTGTGGCTCTG
>VZRW01008341.1:64998-116745 GCA_013398125.1 Aegotheles bennettii
TTTCAACCAGTTCACAATCCACTTCACTGCCCGATCATCCAGACCACACTTCCTCAGTTTAGCTGCAAGGATGCTGTGGGAGACAGTGCCAAATGCCTTACTGAAATCAAGATAAACCACATCTATGGCTCTACCATCATCTGTCCACCTAGTTACATCCTCATAGAAGGCTATTAGGTTGGTCAGACATGACTTTCCTTTGGTAAAACCATGTTGACTGCTCCTAATGAGCCTCTTATCCTTGATATGCCTGGAGATGGTGCCAAGGAGAAGTTGTTTCATCACCTTTCCAGGGATGGAGGTGAGGCTGACCCGTCTATAGTTACCCGGGTCCTCCTTCTTGCCCTTTTTGTAGACTGGAGTGACATTTGCTATCCTCCAGTCCTCAGGCACCTCTCCTGTTGCCCACAACTTACCAAAGATGATGGAGAGTGGCCTAGCGAAGGAATTCACAAAGGAATGATTAGTGGCATAATCAGAACTCAGGAGGTAGGACACCATTTAACCCTGTCAGAGATCTCTTCCCACTTGGACTGAAACCTTTTCCTTTCTTTCTTCTTTCAGATTGCCGAGTCTGAATAACAAAACATTAGGAAGGAAAACACGTTCTCACTTGCACTCAACACTTTATTTTCCCATCTCAGTGCTTGCAAGGTGACATTTTTGGCCCTAGCATTCTACTTTCACAGGCAGAAGTTTGATGGTTAGGGGGCCAAGTGCTCTTAATACTTAATGTTCCCAAAGGGATGTGCGTGGCAAGTCCCCATCCTGCTACACTTCACCATTGTGACAAGGTTTGGCAGGTAGCCCCTCATTAGATGTAAAAGTGGAGAGAAAATCCAGATTGTTTTGTTAAAGAACAGGTCATGAGAGGTGGAAAAAATGGACTTCCAGATATTTTTACCAAAAAGATACCCATGGGCTTTTGGGCAATAATTCCTTTCACCAAGAACAGGTGATGATGTGCTGTAATACCTCACTCAAAGAAAACATACATATCATGACAAGACAGTGAGATACCCACGACCTGAAATGGCAAAAAGAAAGCACAGAGGCAGGTGGGTTTACTGGCTGCTGAGCCCTTTGAAATGTTAGGGACTAATCTTGTAAATAACATGGTGAAAGCTGCTAGGTTCACTGAGGTGAAATGCTATTACAGACTGGTACTTTATGGACCCTGCATGCCTTGGGACATTAGGCCACAATTCACCAGCAGAGGAGAATATATTGATTGGAGAGATCCACACTTCTGCAAGATGCTTTAGTTAAGGTATCACAGAAAAATGCACTTAAAATTCAGAGCAAGTAAATACAAATACTTCTGCTGTGGACCTCAAGGACACGTAAAACTGCAGTCACAGCGTTATAAAATAACAGAATCAAACTCTGCTCCTAATCAGTGTAGCATAAATCTGTATTATACCTTGGACTCTAGTGGAGCTGCTTTGGTATTATGCAGGTTTAAACGAGAGCATAATTTGGCCAATGGTGCCAAACAATCTATTAATACCACACTGATCACAGTAGGAAGTACTCAGTGGTTTTATGCATCCTCCAGGCTGCACAAAGAAGACCCCCCTCTAACAGAAGGTACTGGATGATAGCCCATGATCCCCTGCAGAAAAATAGCACCTATATGCTGGGGGCACACAGGAAGGGAAGATCTAACTTGAAGTTTTCCTGCAGATGGAGATCACCTCAATACCTTCCGTCCCCCCCTCTTTGCATCCGCATCCTCAGCCCTCCCAGCTGTGAGATCCCTCCCTGCGGGGGATGCATGTCTGGTCCCACACCCCACGGACCCTTCATGCTTTTTCCTCCTGGCTGCCTGTGTCTACATGAATGGCAGTATGTAGCACATACTTCAAAAGCACAAATTCATAGAATTATAGAACATGCCAAGTTGGAAGGGGCCCTCCAGGATCATCCCTTGCCAACACCCGTCAAACACCATGGGCAGCAGGGAAAAGCCAGGAGTCCTCTCCAGTACCCAGCCTGCGGCAGTGAATAAACTCAGCAGTGACTTCTCATTGTCAGAGGACAGAGGGCTCCCGTCCCTGCCTGCATCTCAGGAGCAGACCCTGCTTAAATAACTCTCCACAGCTGCATGAAAGACAGTGAGGCCAAAGGTGAGACACTCCAGCTCCTACTAGAGCTAGTTAAGTTCTCTGCCTTAAATATTCATTTGCCTTCTGTCTTTTTCACTTGAACATCCTCAGACATAATTTACAGAGGGATTATTTGATTTTAATTAACTTTAAACTCCTTTTTTCTTTTTCCCCAATGGTATGAAATCAGCAGCCTATGGCTGATTTCCTGCTGCATGGCTCTGGTTTTACTGCTGTGTAGCTCAACTGATTTTATACTTCCCTGAGTTATGAGGCTCACTGGTGAATTTATATCAGGAGAAGACACCAGCCTGCTACAGCCCCAGTGAGAAAGACTTAACTCATGGGGCTGCAGCTCACAGATTTAACTCTAGATGAGATGGGGAAGGAATCTTTTTGTCAACTAGTGAATCTCTTAAATAGCTATTTTTGAAAGAATTGGGTCAAACCTGATAAGTTTCCAAGGGAAAAAAAAATGGCAAAAGTATATCAAAGCTAAAGATTTTTGTGGATTTTGACATTTGGGAATTTGTTTTAGAAATGCAGCACCATTTTCATTCAACATTGAAGAAAAAAATTTAGTACTACTTACTTTGAAACACCATTCTGCACTTCAAAACTGATCCAGATCACTCCGTAAAATTGGAAAAAGGTTTTGGAGAGCATTAAGCTATGTCAAAATGAAACTGAAATATCTTTAACAGGTCAGCCAGCATTTGGGCATTAATTCATTGAAATTCTTCAAGCTTTCTTATTTTTTATTTGATGGTTTTCCCATAATTTTTGTTTTTTATTATCCACACAATTACAAAGCCTGATTTTTACTCAGCTGCGCTGCACAAGTCACAGGCAAACAGGCATTGGTTCAACACACATATTCTGAAAATGGTGGGACATGACCAAAGCCCAAGCCTTGACAGAGCACACCTGAACTTGCCATTCACCCATGAGTGCTATAGGTTATCAGACAGAGGGCACAGAAATCCCTTTTTTGGTGTACCCACAGCTTTTGCTTCCCATGCAGCCTTGTATGCCGGCTGTGCCTTGGCTCCTGAGGAATTCACATGGTCATCCTCCATCTAGTCTTGCAGGTAATTAGGCAGAATCATCTCTGACTGCTGAGCTGTTCTCATCTAGCTAACATACATATTTAGCCAAATCTTTAAAATTTCCTGCTATGCATCCCCAACCCCCCACAGCAGTCTAGTTCCTACCTCTACTGACTTATGGGGTCTCCTTTTTACTTATCAATGTATTTTCAAAGAATATTCTTTATAAAAGAGGTTCAGTCTCCATGTAGTTAGCCTTCATTTTGTAGGGGAGCTGTGTAAAGTCACTGGTGATCATTTATGGAGAACACCTGACTTGTGTCTTATTCACATGAGAGTCGATATGGGTCTGACTCAAAGTCCACTGCAGCCTTTTTGTTGGCCTCCACCAGCTTTGCATTCAGCTTTTCTTGAACAGTAGGCGTTCGCCTGCTCTGCTGAAACATTACTGGAGACAGGAGTTTTGGGAGAGAGATTTTTCTTGGTGAGATTTCTTGACTTTCAGTGAAGGTGATTTTAAACTGGCTGTATGTGAGCAAAATAGAAAATTATTTAAGTGTACCTGTAATGGACTGCATCTGTCACTATTTTATAGCCTTGTAACTTAAAGACTTCTGACTTTCAGACTATCAAGGAAAATTCACTCCAACTGAGTGCTAATGTGGTCCAGCCATCCAGACTGGGCTTTCAAATCCTGGTACAAGGCTCTGAGTTGCACTGCTCTCTGCTCAGCACGATGTGAGCGTCTGGACAAGGATTTGCTGGTATTTCTGTGGCCGTCTGGGAAACAAAACTGCTGCATTATATTTCACTGTAATAGTTACTGCTAAGTAGACATGTTCTACTTGTTACATCAGCTTGCCATTGGCACAGGGTGGGCAGGCAGAGCTCTGGGAGGAGGTCAATTTGAGTGATACCTGGAGGGACAGCACCTGGGAGCTAGTGATGCAAGCCCTAATCATTGGAAGCCTTGCCCTTCCTTAGAAACTCATCAACATGCAATCAGAAATAGCTGTCTCTGGCCAGCAGCAAAACATGGGAAATACTCTCTACCCTTCTCTATGTGGATTACAGGGAATTACAAGGGAATATTGGGTCATACCACAGATAGGTGCAAACAGGGACAGGCTCACACCTGAGAGAGAGAAGGGTTCAAGGCATCCTCATGTTGTGCAGAAATAGCTACTGAAGCACAGTGATATTTAAATTCTGTCTCTGCCTGTGAAGCTGTCAGCTTGGCAGACAGCCAGCATTTCATAAACAGTCTTCTCTGGTCTGCAATGGAGGGGGGGAGAGGGAGCAAAAGGAGTCCTCAACTGCACTCTGCCCCAAAAACGGTGCCAGATTTGAAGCAGGTGCTGAGGCTTTGGGGTGATATGTCAGCTTCTGAAGAGCTGCTTGAGGACTGCCTTGCCCTGGTGCCTGGGTCCTGTGCTGCTGTCCCAGGGGATGCTGAAGTATCAGGAGGCCAGACACTCACTGCATTGGCCTCAGTCTTCAAGGGGTCAGGAATTGCTCACTTGCACTCCCCCAAGACACAGAGAGGAATTTCAAAGGCGGTGGAAAGCCCAAAACATCATGTTATGGCTTTTCTACTCATTTGCTGGTTAAATTGTCTTCTCCCTTCAATCCTTGTTGCAACGAGTGAGCGGTGCCCCTCTGCTTTTTTCAATTCTTTACAGCTGGCAACCTGTCCATCCTTACTTTGGCACCTCATGGAAAAGAAAGGCTCCAGGAGTATATCTGAACCACACAGTCTGGGGGGAGTCATCTGGATGCAGTAGCATGGGGATATGGCTTATGGGAGGAACAACATCTCTCAGCCGTGAAGCAAGTGATGTTCTATAAGGCAATGCAAACAAGACCCTCCAGCAGTTGCTGGAGATTTGCAGCCCCTCCTTGAGCATGAGCAGCAGCTGTTGAAGAGGGATCAAGAAAAGGCATTTTCCATTCTTTTCCCCTCTGTGTGTTTGGTGTCCATAGTGCAACTCCCCAGTGGAGCTGCATGATGGCTGTATGGGAGCAGAGTGAGCTCAGCTGACACAATGTTAAAAATGAAGTTGGTGAGGTGAAAAGATCATTTTTCTCTCCTTACATTTTCAACTACTTAGTTGCTTAATTATCTGTTACCAGAATGTCTCCCTATAAGCACCAGCAATTTCACCCATTAGCAATTACTGAGAACAGTTTTTCTACTGAACTTTGTGCAGCTGAATAACAGATTAATACCCATGCCTCTGAGCATGACTACATGGGGCAGATTCCCAACGGCAACAGGCTGACTTAGCGTTATTCACATTAACATTTTACTTCCACATTTAAAAATCAATTTGAAAAGGATATACCTTTTTTTCAAGAAGATATACCTTTTTTCACTTTATCTCCTCCTGTTTGGGTATTCTGGCAATGACATGCACTTTTGTCATGCAAATAATTTCAGTACTGATCCAGTGAACAGATAAATTTCTGCCTTGCCCATATTCTAGCTATTGACATCCACATTTTTAGAAACAGCAGCCAATAGAAATTCCCTGAAATACGCAGGATTAGAATGAGCTTTAATGAAACCTTCACATTACATCTTCCAGCTCCAAAATATCACAAAAATTTTAAAGAAGAGAACTTCTAATGTAGTTACATCACAAACAATAACTGCCCTGTACCATTAAATCTTGCCAGTGGAAAATTCATACCACAAAGCATTGAATCATAGAATGGTTTGGGTTGGAAGGAACCTTATAGATCATCTAGCTCCAGTCACCCTGGCAGGTGCAGGGACACCTCCCACTAGACCAGGTTGCTCAAAGCCCCATCTCACTTGGCATGTAACAACTTCAAAAGCAAGATCAGTCTTGGTGATGCCAATACCATGTCCAAAAAAATGGGGGCATCAAGGGAGGGAGGCTGACTGTAAACACTGCCATGGGCGGGAGCACCAAGAGCTGCTTATTCAAAGCAATGAAAGCACTCAGGCAACTCACAAGGCACGTGTGCCAAGGTTTCTGGCTGATCCACTAAACCACCAGGCTGCTGGGGGTGGACTCCATGTCAGTTGACAGGTCTTAAACAAAAATCTGATCCCAGCAATCTGCACCATTCCAGGAAATTCATCCAGGAAATTAGGACCACACCAGACTGAAGTGCAAGGAAAAAAGAAGAGATGCTCAGTGAAGGATGTGCAGCAATGGTCCTGAGAAAAATTAAAAGACTGAACTTATTTTTGGTGGAAGTGCTACAGCCATCAGCAGGGAAATCCTCTCCTACTACTTGGTCCTGACACTGGTCAGGAGAATAAGGCCTTGCACATAATAATACAAAATAGACAGGCTTGCATTAAAGAAAAATTGCAATTCCACAATTCACCTCTACTGCTAGTTGAAACAAGTTGCACTGCTCTATATGTCCACCAGCTTCTTCAGATGGAAGGGGGTGACACAGAATCATGGAATGGTTTGGTTTGGAAGGGACCTTAAAGATCATCCAGTTTCCAGAAGGATCTGCTCCATGATCTTACCACACACAGAGATGATACTGACTGGCCTGTAGTTCCCCTGATCTTTTTAATTTCCCATTTTAAAGTTGGGGGTTATGTTTCCCCTTTTCCAGTCACAAGAAACTTCCATGATTTCTAAAATGTGATGGATGGCGGCTCAGCAACTTCATCTGCCAGTTCCCTCAGGACCTCTGGATGTACCTCATCAGGCCCCATGGACTTGTGCAACATCAGGTTCCTCAGGTGGTCTTGAACCTGATCTATCCCTACTGCAGGTGGTTCTTCATTCTCCCAGTCCCTGTCTTTGCCTTCTGTGACTTGGGCAGTGTGGCTTGAGGATTTGCCAGAGAAAACTGAGGCAAAAAATTCATAACAGAGATGTAATATTGTAATTAGATCTATTTCATCATCTACGCATGAAATACCCATGTCCCTCCAGAAACTAAGCAATCAAGCCCTGTCTTTCAGAGTTTGCAAGAGAGCAAATTCAGTGTTAATAAGTTAAAAGCACAAAGGACAATAAAAGGCTAAAAAGGAAGGCTGAAGTATATCATAAAATAAAATAAGGATTCTTTAGAAATATCTACTGAAAAAAAAATAGAGAGGTCCCTTTCTCTGAGTTTTCCCTTGCAGTTTTTATGAGGCATTTATAATCACATGCTCAAGAACTGATCTGTGCTATTTTAAAGCTGTTTCAACTTTGTGCAAGCACGTATGGATTCTGCCACTAATACACAAGGTTTCTCTTTCTAAGAACTGCTCCCTTGTTACAGAACATTGCCCATTTTTTCCTTTTTTTTTAAAAAAAAAAACACAAAAAATGGAACAAAAAGATCCTTAGAGCTGCAGAGAGCTGTGTGTGATTTTGATTAAAGTCAGGGGCAAGAGAGGTCAGTCACATCTGTGTTTATGTCTGTGATTACAGATACGGGCAGCACGAGTGAGACAGAAACTGAAGGGGGGGGCTGTGGTTCCAACAGAGAAACGTGATATAACTGATCAGATGTCCCACAGCCCGAGTTGCAAGCCAGCCTGAGACACTTCTGCTGTTAGTTGACCCCGTTCATCACGCCTGGGTGTCTGAGGGCTGCTGCTGAGTGCCTGACACCTGTAAGATATTCAATCCCCGTGCTACCCAGGCCAAGGGGAGCACATGCTGCCCCTGCCCCACACATGTGCCCAGCTGCCCCAGCGTGGACCCTGTGTGCCACCTGGGGGTTTGGGCACCCCCTCCCACCCTGAGCCATCCTCCAAGGCTGTCTGAGCCATGCCAGCTCTGCAGCCAGTGGAGACGCTGAAGGCAAATGGAGATTTTACAGTTAAATGGCTACAGAAGGTGACCTGATATTGTCCTCCACCCTCTTCATAAGGTGCTTAACAGTAGGTACAACCCACCCTGCGGCCTTTGGGACAATAGGTGGAGGAGCTCAGCCTCCACCCAGAGATGGCTTCTCCTTTGATTAAGAGAGTGGAACATCTCCCTTATGAGGAGAGGCTGAGGGAGCTGGGTCTCTTTAGCTTGGAGAAGAGGAGGCTGAGGGGTGACCTCATCCATGTTTATAAATATGTAAAGGGTGAGTGTCAGGACGATGGAGACAGGCTCTTCTCAGTGATGTCCAGTGATAGGACAAGGGGGAATAGGTGCAAGTTGGAACATAGGAAGGTTCCAGGTGACCATAAGGAAGAACTATTTTCACTGTGAGAGTGACAGAGCACTGGAACAGGCTGCCCAGAGAGGTTGTGGAGTCTCCTTCTCTGGAGACATGCAAAACCCGACTGGATGCATTCCTGTGTGACCTGCTCTAGGTTGTTCTGCTCTGGCAGGGGGGTTGGACTAGATGATCTTTCGAGGTAATTTCCAACCCCTAGCATTTCTGTGATTCTGTGAAATGTGAAGGATACAAAGTCAGGAGAGGGTGTGGGCACACTGAAAGAATAAATTCAAAGTCTGGTAAGGGAGGTGATAAGTGTGGGTCTACAAGCTGTTTTCCTCGAGAAGCCACCAGAGAAAGATTTGGTGGGACAGGCAATGACCTAGTAGGAGGATGCCCATCTGGCTCCCAGCCCCAGAGATCCTGGCACATACCAAGGGAAACATGTTATGCCTAGTGTTCCTCTCCAAGTGTGGTTCAGCCGACTCTAAACAGGACGTTCACACCATTAATAGCTACTCACTGGAGGGTATTTATTTACAAGCAGACCATATTATTTTAACCCTTAGCACTGGGAACCTCTCTGTGTGCTCTGCATCTCCTTGGTGTTGGCATCAGGGTGGGTGTAATGCAGGTATAACACAAAAGCAAACAACATTCTTCCATGGACGAAAACTTGTAAGAGAAAACTCCAGTGTCTTCACTTGCAGCAAAGCATGGTGTGTGCACATGGTGGTCTTCTTTATTGCTAAGGAAAGTCACAATTTCCAGAGGGATGTGCAAGCTCATGTACAGAAACTGCAAGAAGCCGGTCCTGAGAGCAACACTTGGCTGCAGAAACAGGCTTGCTGAAGGGAAGGAGGGAGAAGAGCATCCACTTTCCCCAAAGCCACGGAGGTACTGGAGAGGTAAGACATGGTTATTTGGGAATCTGGCTTCTCAGGATCAGGCAGTTGGAGGGTGGTAAACAGTTTGCTTCTGACACTGACTTTTCTCTTACCTCATATATACCCATGGGATGTGCTCCAAAAGCAAAAATAATCCCCACCTTTCCCCTCTCCGGGCAGGTGCACATCCCACTGAGGAGCAAACCTCACCGCCCACATGTGACATCTTGCGGAAAAGATCACTGCAGAAGCAAAAGGAGGGGACACCTGCATGGCAGCTGGGGGTTTTTTCACACCCTCTCTATAGCACACCCCGTCATTTCTCCTCACCCCATAACTCACCATGGCAGTGCAGGTACACTGGATTTTGACCTAACAGCTTGAAGTTCCTTTTCTCTGTCAGCTTGTTCAAAACATGCTAACAGCTATTGGTTTCCTGAGCTAGTTCTTTAAATAGCTTTCCCAAGTTGTGTCTGCTCTCTACTATCATTAGTGGTTTTGGCTGTGCTGGGAGAAGGTCTCCAACTCAAGAGGTCTCCTATGGCTGTGTCGTGCAGCCTCTGCGTTGCTGCCTCCAGTTCCTCTACTCCTCCGGTCACAAGGATGGCCGGCAGGCTATGGCTTTCCTACAGCTATTTCTGCCGTGTGCATTTTTGTCTAAATGCTCCTTTGGTCCTGGAAATGCCTGAAATGCCTCCCCACAATCCTGATGAGACAACATTTCTGGAAGCATCGTGTTTCAGCAGCTCTTAACTTAAAGAGTGGGTGAGGCATGAGCCATATGTTCAGAATGGATTTAGGTAAAATTGGGGAAAAACCTGTCCCTGTGGCAATGTCCCTTTCCCTTACTCTGAGTGCTGCAGCATGCCCAAGGTTGGTTTGAACTCCTCCAGGCCTTGGAGCTGAGTGTGTCCTCTTGGGCACCAGCAGAGGCCACCGTGGTGTCCTCAGGTGGGCAAGATCTGTGCATAGTGTGCACATCCTGAGGTATGCGTGGCTCTTCTTCCTGGTGTGTCGCTGGGACGCATTGACCCCAGCCACTGGACTGTGAAGGTGACCCCAGGCCCAACCTGGATCTGTCCCCAAGGCTAAGGATGTCCTCATGCAGAGGCAGAGGAGGAACCTGCAGACCTATTAGTCAGGTCAACCTATCTACTGTGTAAAAAGTAACAGCATCTGGCTTTGCTGAGCCAGGGGTGGCAGGAAAGAAGGAGCTTAACCTAGATCAGGATCACCCACCACTGTCGGACGGCTACTGAGAATTGGCCAAAACTCTGCAGCACTGATTTACTGATGACCAACAGGACCAACCTGCTGAGCTCTTTGAAGACTGAGAGGATGTCCCTCCCCCATCCATGCCCATTCCTCACCTGGGGTAACCTCATTTGGATTTGGTGCTTTCCAACACTAATTCCAGTGGAAGACCAGAGGAGTAAAGTGAAAGAACAAATTAATCTTTTAATATGAAAAGCTCAGAGTGATGGAGGTAAGGTGAGCACACAGGCAGACAAAACACATGAGCGTGTCTGTGTGGGCTATTCTGCACAGGAGACTGCAGGCACCTGCAGACATGTCCATAGGATAATCCTTGGAGACACTGAACAATGTTATTAGAGTTTATTTTTGCAGATAAAAGAAGGGGATATCCTTATGCCATTTGGCAGCAGCATTTACAGCAGTCCTCACATTTTATATGCAAGATATGTTGCTCATGATTTATCACCATGACCCTATATACTAACTCTTAAAGGCCACAACGTTCTTAAAGGCACATGAACTCTTTCTCCTTACTTTATATTACTTAGTTAGTGGTCATTCTGGAGTCTGAACTTGCCTTAAAATCTCTTCCAAAATTTAAAAATTTGTTCCGTTTTGTTGTTGTTCCATGAATATAAACATCTTTGCTCACAGTACCATTCTGTCCACCTTTGGCATCCACATTTCTAAAAAGATGCTGAAAGCCTGAAGATATTGCAGGTAACAGCTGCATAAATTATTTCAGGGCTGAAAGATTAGTACAGGAAAAGGCTTAAGGAGTTGGATTTGCACACTTTAGCAAAGCAGAGTGTTTTGCTGTGGCTCCTTTAGTCATGGAAATTGCTAAGTCCTAGAGCCCTTGTTCAGCTTAAGGAGAAAGACATAGCAAAACTAGTGGGTGGAAATTTAATAAGGAAATGCAGTTAAGGAACAATTCACCATTTTTAAACAGTGTTTTAAACTTTTGGACAAGCTACCAAGGAAGGTGATAGCTTCTAATCAAGAGCAGGTAGCTGTCCAGAAAGTTTTGTTTCATCTAGCAGAGTTAGAAGAACATGCAGATGGCATACAATGTCCCTCAGTGTAGAGGAAACAGAAGAGTCTGGAGGAAATAGCCTTCTCTTGCTTAGCTTTCACGACTAAAATGTGCCTATTCTGCAGATGTGAAACACCAATTTGAACATACCTCCTTGACATCTTCTCCTTCTTACTGCAAAGCCCTGGGAAAATTTGTCTGGTAACGCCTCTGAAAATAACTGAAAATCATCAGGTTTTGCACTAGAAAGGAAGGCAGATCATTTTGTAAAGGTCGAATACTCATATCTGAATGCCACAGGCAGCCTCGTCTGCTCATCTTACCTATAAGAGTTTAATAAAACCATTACCTCATCAAGCCTACTCCGGACAGATGGTTATCTCGCTAAATTGATGGCTTAACACAGTAGATTGGCTTCATGCTGAGGCAGGAGTCCAGAACACTTTTGATCTGTCATCTAGAAGCTGCTGCAACCCCTTCCCTCCCTTCTAGGAACAGCAGGGCTTTTTTGTTCAGGCAGGTAATGATGGAAAAGATTGTCCAACAGAAGCAGACACTCGGTTCATGAACAACATGGACACTAGCTACTTTTGCAGCAAAAATTAGAAGCTACCACACCAAATCTGTGATTTAGAACCACCAAGAGGAGATGTTCTTTGTTTCTTTGTTTTTCTAGTATTTCTGTGATCACAGGCAGGTACAGTTGCAACTATTTTCTGATACTTCTCCTTGGAACCATTATTTATAGCCTATATAATTCCTCTCCAAATCCTGATTTTTTGGCAATGCAAAGCAGAAGCTTGGCCAGGAGTTAATGATTATGAGATAAGCATTTATCTCACTTGGTGTCATGTCGGCTTGTTCTACTTTCAGATATTATTTGCTGTTATGAACGCTGTTCCTCTGCCAAAGCTGAAGACAAATTACTATTCTTTTTCTGAGAAAGAAAACACTGTGACTTGATTCCAATTAACAGTGTGTGTTTAAAGTATAATCTTTGTATTGCTCCCTGTTTTTATTTTACTCCTATTTATCACTGTTGCATACTTGTCATCTGTTACTCTGCACCCTTCCAGCTCTTTTCTCGTATCTGAGTTGTGGTGGAGATATTTTGAGCAAAATGTGAATTTTCAGGCTTTTGTCTGGAAAGACAGGGGCCCCAAAGGTTATATGTTTTTTCTAGAATGCTTATGCACATTCAAGAAGCATCGCACTTACAAACATTTACTAAGTAGCTTTCTCCTGCACCATACTCTGCACTCCCTTTGAATTTGTCCTTACTTTTCATTTTTTGTTTTACGTGATGGAGCCTCAGGTTGCTGTCAGGCAGTCAGAGCTGTTTATTGCTTCCCAGGTGCTGCTATTTGCTGTGCAATTGAAGATGGGAACAGTGCGAAGGACCAAAAAAAAAAGAACAGCTTCTGTTCATTTTATTATTTATCTAGGAATTGTTTCTTTTTGTCTTCTCAGTGCAAGTGGATTCATGCAAGGATCAAAATAGAGGGTATTTTTCTCTATAAGGCATGTTCCACTTTAAGAGAATATTTCTCTCTAAAGTTAAAAGCTGGCCACAGAGCCACTGTCATAAGTGAGTCATTATACAGAGAAGAAACCAGCAAGCAGTATAACCTATAACCTACCTTTGTTTATTATTTGATTTTTGACCAAAAACTGGAGTTCTAGTAAAACTCAAAAGTTGAGACATTTAAATTCCTCAGTACTTTAATATACTGAATATGTAGTGAGAAATGCAGAATACTGGGAGATACCACCCACTGTGAAGATATTAATTTGTAAATCCACTTTAAAAATCAAGCTGGTCTGAGCTTAATTTTCCTCATTGCTGCCTTTCAGAAGCAAGGTCTGCCTCTGCTTCGTTTTCAGAAGTAGAGGGACATTAATCCATAACTTATAGTCTTCTCTTGTTTTGTTGATCTCTTGTTTCTATAAGATTCTGGATTCTGATCTACTTTTTGTTCTGTTATATTTTTCTACTGGCCTAATAAGAGATTTTTTAAAATTAAAAAAATAAATAAATTCATAACTAATTTTTTATTCTTATTTCGCTATTTCAACATATTTTACAGGCATTAACTAACTGGTCTAACTGGTATTCCTGTGGAATGAGTTTGATTTTTTATTTTTCCCTGGATGTTTGGCTTTTTCTGCAGTCAAACTGAACAGTAGTTTATAGTTTCAGGTTTTCAGTAGCTAATGATTTTTACCTAGACTCACTCCACACATCTCAAACAAACACTGGCTAAAACTTCTTTGCCTGGTTTTTGTTCTTTGGTTGTCAGGTGATATGAAACTGAAGGAAAAGTCTGTTAGTGATTTCATTTATTATTATTGACTTATTCATTAAACTGTGGTAGCTACAAATACACTAAAAACTGCAAAGTTAAATTAACTGTTATGATTTATGAAAGGACATTCCTCAAAAAATTAAGTGGGTATTAAACTTCATACATGAATTTGTGAATCTATTAATCCACACTTACAACTTTTCAGAACTGGACAATAATAGGATGTGCTTCTATAGCAACAGAAATTCAGAATGAAAAATAAATGGCAATATTTCTAGCAATAAATGCCAAAAATTCAGAAACCACAGAAGACAATTTTACTAAGAGAGGCTACCTGCTAAATGATAGGTCCTAAAAATCATTTTTCCTTTCTAACTTCCTCTAAAAAAGTATCAATAGGACCAAGGAAATAATCTGAAGTTCATTGCACATTTAATAAAAAATCTGCTTTAGCCAGTTTTCTGCCTCAAGGTGTATAATCGAGCCTAAATAACACATCATAAAATCTAAGCAAGAATATCAGAAATAAGCACATCTCACTGCTATTTATACCTACTTCTTCAGCCCCTCTTGTTCATATTGGTGTGATGATGTCTAAAATAAGAAATTCAGTTGGCTAGAAATGTTACAGCTTATTCCTACTGTTTAGGAATAAATAAAAACTTCTGAGCAGCTAGCATCCTGCCAGCCATACCTAGAGTCATTCAAGGGTACACTGCCTTCCTTTTATTAAAAAAACTGAGATGCACCAGGACATTGAAGGCTTCCTTACAATCCAGCAAAGGCATAGCTTTGGGAGCAGTGAAAGGAAAATTGCCTGTAATAACAAAGCACATTTCACCCAAACCTACAGTAATGCCTTCAGAGTGTTTGTGTCTATGCAGTGAGGCACTCCCCATTGGCAGCACTGCGCGAGCACTCTGCAGGCATGTGCTCTCAGCTGTGTTTATTAACTGCTGGTGCAAGAAAGTTTGGGCTAATAGAGCAGCATCCAAGTCACCTACTCTATGGGCCCATCAAATGTAAGGTGTCCAAAAAAGCAGAGTCTGGAAGTAAATACCCATGCTCAGTGGAGTAAACAAAAGAGGGCTTCTGAAAGCCTCCAGGAGTACCCTGCCTGCTGAGGTATAGACTCCTGTCTCTGCCCACACTGTAGGCAGGGAGCACAGATGCTTCAGCAAGACTGTTTCACTGAGGACCTAAATGTAAGTGCAAGTTAGGTGCCAAAGTCAGACACCCAAGTTAGGCTGGCCAGGTCCAAGCGGTCAGTCGTTTGTTACACCCACCCTTCCTGAGCATGTAGGGCCCCCAGGCACAAGGGCTCCCCCACAGCCTCTGCGCAGGCAGCTGCAGGCAACACACCCCACTCACAAACACTGAGCTCAGGATGGGTTTTCCAAACACTGCTGAGTGCAGAACAGCGGGGCCCCTTCACGTGAAGGTGTGCTTCTTCAAAGACATCAGGGAGATTTGGGGGGTTCAGAGCCCATTCAAGACTGTCTCCCAAGGACTAAGAAGTATGGCATCTCCTTGCATATGTGCATTCCAGATCTCTGAGCCTTCAGTGAAGGTGTATTAGTGCATCAGTGATGGTATAACAAAGGCACGCACAGTGCCATATTCTACTTCAAATTGGCTCTAATGCTTCTCTGATATATATACATGCTGTGGAGCTTTCTAGGTAGGCATTCTTGCCGTTCTCTTTTTAAAAAAAGCTGCTTGTAATGTCATATGATCCTTGCAGTTCCTTTAGGGGCAAGGGACGCTGCTCCATGAGGGAGGCTCTGCTATGTCTGTCAGTGGCTCGAAAGCTGGCATGGGCATGGCAGACAGTTACATCACCCATCCGCTCAGACCTAGCATAATGCCAGCTGGTGGAGTTCTGCATTTTCTCCCCAAAAGCTCCTCTCCTTCTGCACAGTGCTTCTCCTCTGAGGTAGTCACAGCCCGAGGCAGGAGATGGCAATTGCGTTCACAGCACAGGACAAAGCACGTGGCCTTCTCTGTTGTATTTCAGCCAGCTCAGAATGACCACGGGATATCAGCCCTGAGCACAGCATTCGTTCCTCATGCCTGAAGCTGCACAGGGCATACAGGAGGACACGGGAGTGTGGCCAATACTGTTAGTGCAGCCATCTGTTAATAGACTTCCTACTTTCATGAAATGTGCAGGAACCTCCCTCTTGACCTCCTGTAAATTTGATTTAAATTGAAAAACTAGTTCAAAAGTCACCAGGGTGACCAACAGAGGCTGAGGCTGCATAAGCTCTGTCTCCCCGGCAAAGCAGGATAAGCAATGGAGGAATGAAACAGAGAGAGAGGAGAAAGGTTTTGTTACAAAATTATAGATCAATTAGATTATAGATCAATTAGATCTATACTAGTAGAGTCTAGTAACCACCAAGCTAAGCAACATGGGTGAACATTAGTCATCTGGTAGTAAATGGATTCTGACTTCTATGGTACAGAAAAAAAGGTGTGTAAGAAATCCTGGAAATCCACAGCATGCCCCTGAAAAAAATCACATTTGACATCAATTCTGAGACAGTAAAACAGAGAAAACAATACTGTGGTACAGGGGAAAAAGAGAATGGCAAATTTTTCTGCTTGTAAAATAAATCGGGCTGCTTCTGAAGTCTCTTTCCATTTCCCAGACCTAGAAATGAACAGAAGGGAAAATTATGCAAACTCTATGAGAACATTTATTTTAAAAATTGTCTGGCTATTTGCTGGATAATCAGAGAACTGAACAGCTAAATATTGTGTGTTGACCAAAAAAGGAAATGACAAATGAACCTAAGTTATTTTTGGTGGCAACTATATGTATAAACAACAATAAAAACAAAGACCTGTAATATCAAAATAGAGTTTATTGTGGTTTACTTTCTGACCCCAATCAGGCAAGAGGTTCTGTTTCCCAGCTGTTTAGTTAGACCTACCTACCACATAAGTAGGTGACAGATCAAGCTGCAACTATTATACCATCATCTGGGAAGGACTGTCACTGTACTCTGCAGAAAAACAGTAGCAAAAGAAATGCTGAGAAGTGTCAATGAGGTTTTAAAAAATAAGCATAGCTATTTTGTACCCTCTTTCTCAGCAATCATTTATTTTTCTTTGAAGCTGAGTAGCTTCCCTAAGCACAGCACAAACCAAATCCCATAACCCACTTGCCTACTGGCTCCCCTTTCCTTTTCCTCCCTTCTCCCTTCCACTATGTGGCTGAAGTTGCCAAGAATGGCTCAGAATAAAGACAAAACATGATGAACTTGTTTTTCCATGCACTGGGGAGTGAAGACATGTTTCCATCTGGCCAGCTCACAACTCCATTTTATAATTTTGAGTTTGAAACTATGACGGTCACAGAAGAAATATTGTACTTCTATCTCACTCCAGCACTGTGTCTGAGCCTGTTCTCTCTGGTGACAATGTCCTCTGTATTATGCATTCTCCCACCTTCTCCAGTTTCTCTTCCAGACAATGTGAAAATGTACAAGCAAGATGGTGTGAAGTCCCAAGGACACAGCAGTTCATGTTGGTGTACACATCCCATTCTGTGTGCAGGTAACACACTCTGCATAAAGTGTTTCAGTATGTCCTTCAGGAAGACGTTTCATCATTAATTTTCTTTTTTCTTTTCTTTCTTTAAAAAAACCATAAATAATCTCTTGTAAGGGTACCATCCCCTGAGGTTTTATTTAGCCTTCTTCTTTTTATGGCTGGTGTGGGTCATTACTGAAAGTAATGAGGTTAAAAATTCCTCCATTTCTGAGCCAATACCACGTCTGACTTCTCATCTTCCAAGGATTAGGCCAAATTGTAAGTGCAGCAGTACTGTCATGGGAAAACCAAGAAGCTACAAGGTAGGAAAATGTTTAGTAACCAACCAAGAGAGATGCGATGGAGTGAGGTCTGTTTACTAATGGGACTAGCGGTGTGAAACAAAGCTAGGTCAGATGTGGACACCCAGAAAGCTATTTCTACCAGCACTTGTTAAAGCAGAGGGAAGCAACCAACAAGGCAGCCACATACAGGCTGCAGCGAAGACATAGGGATTTGTAAAGACTGTTATCAATCCTAGCCATGTGTCTTGCGCAGCCTAAGTCTCCTGTGCCTGGATGCGTGGACTTGAGTTGATTTTCAAGCTAAACTTGCAAAGAGCATTTTCTAAAGCTCTTGGGGATTTCCAGGGCTTTGTCTAACTGGCTGAAGCTCAGGAAAGTCAGAGCCCTAAGTAGCTATAAAGCTCAAGTTGAACATACTGAAGTAAAAGGTTCATATTTTGCAGGTCTTATACCCTACTATCTCTGTCCACATAGCAGGCAGCTCTTCATTCCCCCAGCTAAAGCTGAAGAAGAGGGAGGGTCACTGACAGACATTAGACCAGAAGGAAGTGGTTTGGTTATGGCAGACTTGGAGTTAGAACAGGCAGAGAGAGGATGCACACAGCAGGCTGTAGGAGAAGTACTCAAAGTGGAAAAACTGGAAAATTGAAAGAGGAAAGCTGTACAACTGTCTGGGTTTACAGATTACTCAGGTCAGAGAGAAGAAAAGCTGAGAATGATAAGCAATACCATTCTTCTCTTTCCTGCCTGTTGATATAGTGCTTCTGAGATGTCAGACAGGCAGGAAGCCTGGGCTGGGGAATTCGTAGAGGTCTCTCCTCCACACACAAAGCAAAGAAGCAGGTGGAAGAAGCTCCTGCCAAAACGAGCAGTTGCTGGAAGGCTCCTCAGAGAGGAAGCAGAAACAGTGGGGAGCTCTAGGGGTTTATAATGGGGAATTCAGGGAACAGTTGTAATTCAGTGACTGGTCTGGACAGAATGACGTAACTCCCACACCGCTATCCTGTGCCACCGTAAGCCAGACTTTTCTGAATTCAGTTCAATATTGGAAGTGTTTTCACATGATATAATCTCTCTAAAAATATGTGAAGGGAAGAGAAAGGGTTGAGCCAACTTCCCACCCACCAGACATCAAATTTCCAGCAGATTTTTTTCTATTTCCAAAATTGTTCTCTAGTGTGTTTAGAATCAACCTGAGTTCCCAAAACTGAGTACTAGTGCCTAAACAACCACTAACACTAATTTGCTACACTGATGTTTAACTAAATGTGTGTATTTCAATGTATTGCATTTACCACTGTACTTCTGCTGCCAACATCCAGCTTTCTCTGCATCAATCATCTGGAAAATATGAAAGAAGAATCTCTTACATTTAATGCTTTAAGCTGATAACAGGTTTATGGTGAACAGCTCTTAACACATTGGGATTACTGTTCTGATCATCATAGCCTCTAGGTTTTTTTACACATCTGCCAAAATTAAGATTTTTCCTTTTCCCAATTTATTTGACATTAATCTAGAACTTGGCCACCTAATATTTTTGTTGATAGAAAAGGACAGGAAGGTACTCCCTCATTATTTCCTTTGTTGTGTCCTCAAAATCAATATATTCTGCCATTTGCCATCAAAATAAACCACATTGCAGTGGTTTCCATCACGGTTTGAAGAGTAGCTTATAACTGTGTGGTGTTTACGTAAGTACTCCAGACAAAACAGGAAGGGCTATGTTTGAGGTATGTCTTTATATAAGCTTACCTTTTATCCTACATCACCTCCTATGTGTGTGAGATGAAATACAGTCATGCCACTATTTAGTTGCGCAAAACTAGCTTTGTAAAGTATAAGCATAGGGTCAGGTTCTTAGCTGACATAAACTATCATCATTCTGTTGTCTTTTATGTTTTCCAGTCATCACCATCCTTTGCACCTGAAGTCCAGAGGAGGAAATCTAGGAAGGGTCTACTTAATCCAGAAGCTCTATATTTCCTTTCCTATTGATGCCCCTTCCACAGGATTTCCCATCCCTTCCTAGCCTAAATACCTGTTTTGTCCACAGACAGAAGGCTTTGTTTCAGGACTAGATGGAATTAAAGGAAAAGGGATAGTTGCCCGCAAGCATGTAATTAATAAAAACACCCACAAGAAGGTCTGGTGGTTTGCTGTGTTCCACAACATACAATTAGCATTAACAATAAAGGCAAAATTAAGTGAAGGGCGACTTACTCTGAGCAACTGAGTATCTGGTGGAATGTGAATTTAAACTTGGTCAGTCTAAGATAAGATGGATAATTTTAACACCAAGCTTGATTGCCTATGGAACAATTTATCAAAGACAGTTGTAGATTCCTTATCACTTGAGGTCTTTAAAGCAAGATTGGAAAGTCTTCTCAAAGTCATGGTCTAGCCGAGCATAAACTACTTCATGCAAAAAGCACTTTGTAGCAATCTACATTGGAAGTCTGTGAGAGGTCTGACCTGAAGGTCCATCATGGTCCCATCTAGTTTCAGGTCTATGAATCCACCAGGTGGAATACTCCAAACTGGATTCAGTGCCATTAAAGATTTACATCAATAGACAATCTAGCCCAGAGAGTGAGTGCTATATATCCAAGTCCAAGATCCAGTTAAGATGTGTGGAAAGGCTCTTTTTGACATCTGTGGGTTTCATATGACATCTGCAGAGGGTGGGTGCAGTGCAGACAGTATGCAGTGACCAGGGATATCACTTCTAGCAAGTATTAGGTGACACTGCCCTCAGACGGTCAAGATGAAGTAGATAGACACCTCCTAATTCTTAAAATAAACTTTAACACAGGGCTTTACAACTAGCTAAATTTGTTTCAAGTAATGCACTGTGAATACATTTCTCCATCTCACTAGACTGTTGAGGAAAATTGTTGTTTCTCTGTCTACAGCCACCAGTAACCCAAAGTGCAAATACTTCAGTTTAGAAAAACTGCAGACTTGCAACAAGGTCAAGGTGAGAGAGAGGCTGCCCTATTGCTCTTTCAGCTTCTTGCCATTTTTGCTGAATTCAGCCTAGCAAGGAGAACAATGTGCACCACAGAACAAAACTTTCACCTGAAAAGGAAGAACAGGAAGGAAATTAAAAGGAAAAATCCTGCTCCACATAAAACCTTTATACCACAGCTAAATTTGTCTAGAAAGTTAACATTAGAGACATTAAATGGGCACTTCAAAGTCCTCCATTAGTTGAGAGAATATGATATTAACATCAGATATAGAATATAATTACCTTTTTATAGCGTCTTTTATGCTTGAGGTATGGGAATACTCCCCACTGTGTGATAACTGGGGATGCAGTACTAGGTTACACTGCAGCTCAGCGAGAATGAGGGGCACTGGGAAAAGAGTCAAAATAGAGAGGGGTACAGGAGCAAGTTTAGGCTCCTTCTGCAGATATGGTATTTACACATTTTCTGCAGAATCTACATTGTCATTGTCATCCCAGAAACAGTGACGCAGTCGCTTAGAGGTGCAGCAGCACAGGAGTCTCCTCCTAGGCTGTCCTGACAGCTCAGGGTCAGGCTCCCACTAACACCAGGAGGAGGGCTGGCAGCACTGCCTGCAGGTGAGGGAAGGTTCCCCACTGCCACAGCTCAACCACCAGTTGTACTGGCAGGATAGCAGCACCTGACCACAGAGTGAGCCACACTACTGATCTTGTTCCAGCTCCCAACAGGCAACACGCATTAGTGATCTTGCCAGCCTCTATGTCCCTAGCTACTGCTCTCCACCAGAGACAATGGCTGGATCCCCTTCCTCATTTATGGTGTGCTGAAAGGGGGTCCTGGGCTGTAGGCAGGATGTGGGGAGGCCCTGGATCCAGGTCCTTGGGGACATCAGGGCTGTGAGCACCCTTGGAGGATAGATGCAGTGTGACACCAAGACTTGGATCAAACAACTGAAGCATCCAGTGTAGTCTAAACAGAGATTCAGGCTGCAATTCATCCAAGCAAGATGATCTGTGCATGTGCTTCAGAAGAAATAAACCACACTTCCAGAAGCCCACCCACCTCCCCCCGGTTGTGCATGAGCCCTGGGTAAGCAATGCAGACAGGGACATCTCCACTGAGATGTCAAAGTTTGGGAAACCATAGACAACTGAGAAGTTGCTAACTCTCGACTTTATTTAGGATGATCTGAGTTAGAAGGAGAAATCACATTGTCTAAGATAGGGGCCAGAAACTCTATCACACAGATAATTCAGAGGGACTCTCCTGAAGACCTGGAGTGTTTAATCTGGAGTAGGAGAGGTCATAAACAAGCTCAAAGGGCACATCGTAAGTAGTGCTGTGGCAAGGAACATTTTTAATAACAATGCCATCTTCCCTTCCTTATTGATCAAGTGTCCTTTACTACCTTCCTGGTTGTCCAGTCTCAACCCAAAAGATGTTTCAGTCCAATTCTCTAAATTTCCATGGAAGGTTTTAATGTAAACCCACGGAGAACCTAGTCCTAAAATCCCTTTCATATATCTTCTGAGAAAACAAATAAATAAAATCTCCTCTTATGGTTAAGCAGATTAATGGGGGAAATCATAGCTGATGGCAGGACAAATGTGCCTCTTTCAAACTCTCTCTATAAGAGTCATTCCCATCAAAAGAAAACTAATCCTCTTCCACTAGATAATGGGCTTAGCTAGCCAGTGATTTTACTACCCCAGACAAAGGTTCTCTGAATTCAATGATGAAAAGTGCTGAAGATTTCAAAATGCTTGAAAAACATTTAGCAGAAGTACTCAGGTGGAAAAAAAAACTTTTTCTTTCTCTCTCTTCTTTTTTTTTTTAAAAAAAAAAAAAGGAATGAAAGTAGTTCCTGAGGGAAGAAGGACACTTTTCCATCTAGACTTCTATTATCACCTTTTGTACACTGCTTTGTCATTCAGAGATTGAGCCAGACTTTGCCAGCAGCCACCTGACAAGTGTTACAAAAGGGTGACTGTGCAAAAAGGGCTGTGCAGGATACGAACTGGCTATTTTCACAAGACCTCATTTCTGCTCCACCTGTGCCTGACTTGGCTGTAGCATATTGAAGAAATTCTGGTTTAGGCTGCAAAAATTTCCAAACTTTCCCAAAGCTAGACAGATGCCTACAAGCTTTCCTACAGGGGCTTTTCACATAGTTTATTTGACAAAGAAACATAAAGGACAAACAGCCTTTCCTAAAAAGACAAAATGGTTGATTAAACTAAAGAAGTGACTCTGAGTAATTCCAGCTGACTTCCTTTGTGACCTCTATCACCTCTCTGAAATAAACAGTTCAAGACTAAAGCATCCAAATGAAGATTTAAGGCAGAAATATATTTTCCAATGTTTGAAAATTATAGTCTTGCTAAATCCATTTTCCAGCATCTCTGTGAAACAGACATAATAGTCTCTCCCACAGAAGGATTATGGCAACAAAACAGTATATTATGTGCCAATGCACTTGAAACCCTGGACAATTAAGAAAACAATTGTCCCTTGCAGAAATTCAGCCCCTCTCCTCAGGTTTGCTCAGGCAGCTCTCCCTCACCCCACCCACACATACACAAAGACATATTTATGCCAACACCTCCACCATTGCCATTGTGCTTCTGCTGGTTTTCCTAAACCCAGCCCCAACGGCCAGGCTTCTGTGATGCTGGGCTGATGCTTACCAGAGGGAGATAAACAGCTTAAGAGGAACAGCAGCACAGGAGCCTAGACTGAGGTGTCAACCATGATCTACACAGCAGATAGCAGTGTCATGATAGATCTTATTAACACACCTGAGGGCAGCTTGTTTAGCCAAGACAGATCACGTGCTATTGCGAGCAGTGTAACAACAATGCCAAAATGCATTTTCTTCATTTTTATAAAGCTTTCTGTACTGACCATATGTTGCTTTCCATAAGTCCCCAGCTATGATTTTAATGTGACTCTGAAATGTGAAGCCAGATTGTAGTTGGTTCCTGCCCCATGACTCTGGTTCAGCAACACCCGTGCAAACCCAGCCACACCACTAAGACTAATGACATTTTACCAGATGTCATGAGGAATAAAGCAGAATTGGGCCTGTATAAATTGATTCTTAAAAAAAATATGTAATTTCCACAGTTGGGAATAATGTGTTACACTGACTCTTATGAATTTATTCCAGATCTAACAAAGATGAGGGATTAGTACCTTGGACTCTTCTCTTGCAAACTCATCCAACTCTGTTCAGAAAACTGTTATCCAATGTATTAATAGTTTTTCTTATCTTTTCTTACACTGATGAGAAATTAGAATGCTTTCTCACTCTACTATCTTTCATAAGTTAACAGCCTGCAATATGGTTTTGTATAGATAGAACACCAAATATATAGGCAGTAAATTATTTTGAAGAAAATGCTGAAATGTGGAAGGCTAGTGAAATAGATCACAGTTTAGCTTGTAAATTAGTTGAAGCTCTTTAATGTAACCTGTGACAAAAATTGCGCTTTGTTGGTCTGGGATCAAAGTGTTGTTCAATAGCCTGCAGGGTGATCAACATGAAGGAGGGACCTCACTCAAAATCTTGAAATGTAAACAGTGTCAGTGGGGAAGAAATGGTGTTTTCCAGCATTTCTATTAATTCATTCTTCCACCTTGTGGTTGTTAGGCTTTTTCTTTGCTCTATCTTCTCTTTTTTCACTCAACTACAATGTAACAAAGACATGGGAAGAAAAATTCCTGGAATTTTGAACAGGGGTCATCTGGCAATAAAAAAACCACAGGTCTTGATACAGACTTATTCAATAAGCCCTTTAAAACAAACCTGCACCAGTGCAACCTTGATAGCTAGCAGGTGGGCTGGTATTGAGTTTATGATCAATGATAAGTAGGTGAACAAGCAGATGAATACACATGTGAGAAAACAGTAAGGGAAGAAGAGAAAATAGCAGGTTGTTCCTTGATTTGGTTAGCACCAAACTGCTTACTGGCGAAAGTGTGCACTTTTCTGCTCAAGCCTTAAATAACCAGATATCTTCACAGTGGCTCCCATAAAACCCCACCTCAATATCTTACAGTCTGCTGGGAGTGGAGTCTGTGGACTCCATAATGTAGGATGGGATGCTAACTAGGTCTGCTATAGGTAGTAGTCATGAGCTTCCCTGGTGACTCCAAACATGCTTTTAGATGACTGTTCTCCTCTGTTATGGATATGTTTCAAAGCAATTTCCTAAATGTTTCTGCTGCCAATACACAGTCAACAGTGGCAGCTATAGAGAGCAGTAGCTGGAGTAGACACTAACCAACACAGGCTACCTCTGTACCAGGTCATGTACCCCACATACCTCTGTTTTAAAAGTCTTTCTTTGAAGCAAACCCTATTCTATAAGTTTTAATCATCACCTTTTCATTAGATTCACAATGAAGTTGTATGTGCCTTCTCTAACCTAAGGACCTTGCAGGTTTGGGTTCTTTTAAGGGAAGGAATGGGAGCTTTTACTGGATAGACATTTTTAATTTAGTTGAGTGATTGGTTTTCCTTGAGATTTGCAGGCACCACTGTAGCCCTAGCACATGAGCAACTGGAATTTCAGCAGACGTTTACCTAAAATGGGAATATTAATTTTTGTAGATAACAAAAGTATTCCTGAGGGACAGCATATATTATTTTAAAATCTCACCTCTATCCCTTTCTGGTTTCGTATTTAGCAATTGTGAAGTTGTGCAAGAAGGAGACTCCTCAGACTAGCTTGTTGGTTGAAACTCATTCTTTTTATTTAGGGCCACTTCTGCCTGTGTTGTTTCTTTATGTAGTTCCTTATCTGGCCAGTATTAACTGATGCTGCTCTATTTTGCCAAGGCTGATGCTGTATGTCTTTCAAATAAAATTAAAATTCAATAGGGGAACATTTACAAGGGATTCAAATGACACACTCATTATGACTATACTATTTCCACTATTGTAAATGACCTCCTTTTGGAAAACCAGGTACCATTATCCACCCTAGGAAGCACAACACTCCTACAGCCACTTCTTAGACAGTACAGACTACTACAAAGGCTTTGCAAGCCTGCTGGGAGAAGACAGTGCAAGGTAGAAATAACTGTTTCTGAGGATTCCCATGGATGTGTCTCCCATCTCCTCATGAATGCAACAGGAGACAGGTAGGAAATGCATGGATGGGCATTTCAGCTCTACCAGTAATCTGTTGGATTTGCAAAATACAATATTTTGCTCCAAGTCCAAGTGTTTCCATGTGCTTACCTCAGACCTACTGCTGTTCATCAGCTGTTTACGAGCATATATTCCAAAGCCAGGGCTGATTCTTGCCCAGAAGATGTCTAGCAGAGCTACAGAGCTAGGGCCAGACTCCTAAGTTCATACTGTTGGTCTGAGGAACAGGTGGTTGGCAGGACAGCATCTCTGAGACCTTTCTGCCAGTTTTCCTCTCTCTGAATTTGGGAACTGCCTTCAATTGAATAAAATCAACCTGTTCAAAGACAGAACCAGCTTAATTTTGCTCTGCCTCACAGTGCCAGGCAACAGATGCTAAGGAGATGAAGCAACAACACAGGATATGGTAGAGGTGTCTCCAGCCTACTCGTGGTTGTTCCTTTGTGCTGGGTTCACCCTTTACCATGTGGTAAACTCACTAGAGGAGCAAAGACAACTGTAATCCCCCTGCCAGCATTGCCTAATGCAGCAGGGAGCCTGGAGTCTGGGCCCAGACACACTGTCAAACAGCTGTGCAGGCCCACTCCAAAAACTCCTGCAGAGAAGACATCTGCAGCCTTTCCCACCTGTATCAACCTGCAGGGTCTCATGCTAAGGAAACTTTTGTGTGCTTGCTCAAGTTCATTTTTAGGCCATCTTTCTGCTCCCCAGATTTGAAAGCTCACATGTGACTTAAGCAGTTTCTATTTTTGCCATTGTCCGTAAAAACCCTTATGTATAACTTGAGCCTGATCAGGGACACCTCCTTAGCAAAACCCAGGGATCCCCAGAGGCTTATCCTGTTCATACCAAAACCAAGGCAAAAAGGGTTTCCTTCCGCATCCAGTTTTTTGGAGTTCTAAAATACAGAAAGCAACTTTACCTGTCCAAAAAGCTAATGCAAATCTACACCACCTGGAGTAAAATTCTTCTTTATCCTGGATCTGGACTGAAGAAACAATGTCATGAGGTGCAATAAATATTCAGATACCAAAATATCCAAACATATGGTTTGTGTATTTTTTTACAATATGCTTTAAACCATTTAACAGAAGAAAGACTTTGACACAAAATATGTCTGTCTTGGCAATATTACTATTTATCATATTCAGTTTGGATTCACCTTCACCTAAAACTGAGAAGCTCAGGCGGTTACAGAAGGGAAAGCACTGAGGATCAGAGGCATTTCATGTAAGTGGACATCAAGCATCAAAGTATCATTGATCTGAGCCTCAAAATGTCAATACCAACTTTTGCAAGAAAAAAAAATCCAACTAACCTGCTGGAGCAGGTAAAGGGATAACTCAAAGACTTTTGCTGGGACTAATGAGAGGCATTTGTGCCTGTGCACCGAGCTCAGCATTGCCACAGGGGAAAGGAGACCCCAGGCAGCCCCAGAGCAGCAACAGGCTGCAGGAGGAAACCTCTGCAAACCACCAACACGGGAGCCCACCCGGGGCTTTCTTAGCCCAAGGTCACTATTGTGCCCATTATCACCAAATAGTGGGATGTGTGGGTCTGTGAAAGAAAGGAACTATGTGGATGTTTAGCCAATTAATTTCAGAATTGATTCTCTCTGCTGCTGGTGTTCTCTACAGCAAGCAGGGCTCTTTGCTGCAATCCAATGCAACACACACACCTTTGAAAAATGATGCTTTCAAGCCTGCCCTGTGGTGCAGTAAATTTGAAAGTGCTCTTAATAATAATAAGGATCAACATTGACTTTAATGGTCTTCAAACCCTTTGTGTAATTTCATTAGCTACCCAACACAGATGCAAGCAGGGGTGATGTCATACTTTTTCCCTTGCTCTGAAACCCGAGTCAGGCGCCAGAGATAGAAACCAGTTTTATTGCCTGTAATCGGATTAAAGTTTCTGGCAGCTGGTGATTGATATGTGATTACCAGAGTAATCTAGAAGTACAGAAGGTTCTTGTGAAGATACAACACAGCTCAGGTTGGTGTGAGGGTCTTGCGGACTGCATGTGGAGTTGTGGATGCCTTCAGATGCCTGTAAGCACTCCAAATCAGCATGGGCAATTTGGCACTTAATAAGGTTCCTGCCGATGCAAACACCAGAAGAAAGTGCAGTTTCACAGCATGGATCAACCTGTGTTTTCAAACTGGTAATGACTCTCAGAACCCTCCTCTTTATTGCAAAGCCCATCAGTTTATATACCTCATGCAGGTACCATACCATCTTCATATGGTCAACCTCACACCTACCTGTGTGTGCAAGTTCTCTCCTGACCCAAATTCCTGGCGTCTTCCTCTGCCTGGCCTGCTGAAGGTCTGAGTTTGTCAGTAGCTTACTGCAGGCTGCTATCTTTGCCAATAAAAGGAAATAATAGTGGTAATCTTACGATATCTGTGGACACAGAGCATGTCACGACTTCCACCCCACCTTGCAGAGCTCAAATACAATGGATCAAAAAGCAAGAAAGAAAAACCAGAACAGCAACCAAAGAGAAATGAGGAAGCTGAATAAGTCCGTGACCACTGACTAATATAACAAGACTTTTTCAATAAGCTGATAAGATGCACTTACCTCATCATCTGAATATTGCAGCAGTAAAATCAATGCTACTTAAGGAGTCTGACAATCAGTTAGACACTCTCTTGATATTTGTGAAAGTCAAGGCAATTCTGCATAAAACATTGATTCATGCAGAGATATCATTAAAGCACTGCAATACTAGTCCCCTAAGGGGTACTGAGAAAATTAATTTATTCTAACTATGGAATTCTGATAAAATCAGGCCTCTGAATCTTCCTCTTTAGCTGGATAAAGATTTTTTCTAAGTGAGAGTTCTTCAGCGATGTCGGGTGAGAGGCATTCACTCAAGACCGAGCATATATCTGTCTAATGAGAAATTAGGCTATAGACCAACCCTCTGGATGGGCTTGTTGTATATTAATATCGTTACATCATTATCCAGTGGGCAATGTTAGACTATGTGATTTTGGCTTTACCTCAATGTATCTGATTAGTAACTAGAACTGCAAACGTGACAAACAAAAATCAGGGTCACAAATACCCAAATCATCAGAACTATCTAAATCCCTAGTATCTCCTGATTGGTAGAAGAGACAGGCATCTAGCCACCCTTCAGCATCTCTGACTGTCCTATGATTTATGTACAATACAGATGTCAAGAAGGGGAATAGATTGTTGTGAAAGGTTGTGCAACCTCCATCATTCAAGATTTCTTCAGAACAGATTAGACAAACATCTGCCAGGGATAACCTGCGGGTCATTGCTCCTATGTTCCAACCCACAAATGTGCTGCACAACTTCTTGAGGCTTTCCAGCTCTAGAACCCTAAAAGAGTCCCTGAGACTCATTTCATGGTTTTTTGATTGTGTAGAAAGTCTGTCTGGGCTTTTACCATGTATTTAGATAGTAAATCAGTATTAGTTTACTATTATTTAATATAAATAATAATCATACCTGGAATAACATGAATCAGTTTTATTTCTGGCATGTTGTGACTTCCCCAGAATTATATAAGTGATTAATTTAGTTCAGCATTTGGTTAATTAATAATCTATCAACGTCTTACATTAATGTGCATATTGAGTTATTCTACCATCATTTAAAACAGTGGCATCACTAATGAGACCATTAACGACAGAGATCATCAAGTCACACTGGATTCTTGTTTTCATTATTTCTACCTAAGGTTAGTCTTTAGCTCAGCCAGTTAACAAATGTCAGGGTGATGCTGGCATAGAAAATATGCATCTCTTAGTTTTCATTAAGATGTCATGGAGAATGCTAGTAAACAGACAGATGTGATTGTTTTGTATCACAGGGTCCCACTAGACAGAGGAAAGCTTAAAGGTGTATTCTCATTTACAGCATGATACACAGCTGCTTCTCACATATTCCTTCTGAAAGTATTTGAGCTGTACTAAATTCAGAAGCTAATTAGGATCTAGTTCTAGAAAACACAGCAGCTCCTGCCGCACTTCAAATACACTAGTAGTTGTACTGAAAACAACAGCCAAATTTAAGCTCACACCTGAGCATTTGCAGGATAGATTACCATGGCTCCTCAAGTGTGATTACAAACACAAATCTTATCCCAGCTCCCTGATAAATTAGCAGAGCTTTACAGCCTTTTCAAGTTAAATAGGGTTGTGAGTCTGAGGTCAGACACAGGAGGCCCCACTGAAAGCTCCACTTCAGACTAGTCGAACACCAGATGAAACCATTACAGTGTTATTTAAGTTTGGATTTCTTAAGACTCAAATTTTAAGACCAATAATGTGAGTTGGAATGCAGAAAAAAATACTGCAAGAGCCCCAGTAAACTGGAACTTTTAGGGCAAGCTTTAGAAATTACATCATTTAGGGATGGTTTTGTTATTAAATCTCTACCGAAAAAGAAATAGACTTCAAAAGATGAAAATGACATTTCAGTGCATCATATTATGTGCCAGACTGGCAAAGAAGAGTCAGATTATAACTAACTTGGCACCAGACCCATTCTTCGTTGACACTCATAAAGAATAAATATTAAGAGATCGAGAGTACAGCAGCAATGGAGATAAAGAACAATCTGACCCCTACTGCGTAGGGTGGTTCTTTAAATATTCAGAGTATATCCCAGAAGCAGTATCAGCCTGGCTAAATGAAGTATTCCTTTGGGTACACCAAAGAAATAAAATTATCACAGATTAAAAAATATCCCAAAACAACAGTGGCTACAGCTGTATACTCATTGGTAGCTGTGCGTAAGTTCAGACTCAAACCCAATCAAGTGATTTGTACCAGTTGTAGCCTCATTTTAGGCCTGGGCTTGTCTCTTGCTCCTGCCAGCTCATTCTGTACCATCCTCAGTCCTTGGCCTTCCTACTGCTTTTCTCTCCACTAACAAGTTCATCTAGTCAACATATCCTCTCCCATATTTCCCTGCCCCACACAACCTTTTGTGTTCTCATGTAGCATGAGAAATGCTGGGGAATAGGTTTCACTGATCTGTGTCTGTTCTAGCGAGCAGCAGTTCCAATCTCAATGCGTGGAATAAAGAAAAGACAAAAATAGGGTCCTCTCCAGGAATTTTTCTTTCCATTCTTGTTTTTCCATTCTGATCTCCTTTTCATGATTCTCATCCCCTTTTCATGATTCTCATCCCCTTTTCACTGGTAATGAATCAAGATGAGCTCTCACTGACTGACACCAGGCACATAGGTAGAGGCTCTGGAAAGAAGTTTTCTCTATTTTCTTACTCAGTCACAACTTCTCAGTGCAAGGCATGAGTTGCTTGTTCACCCAAACCCCATCCCCAGAGATATTTCCCAGAGAAATCAAGCAGCAACAAGAAAGTACCACTAATGAGCAAGCAGATTCATAGAATCATAGAATCATTTTTGTTGGAAAAGACCTTTAAGAACATCAAGTCCAGCCATTCACCTAACTCTTGTGAGTCCAGTGCTAAACCATGTCCCCAGACACCACATCTATATGTCTTTTAAACACCTCCAGGGATGGTGACTCAGCCATTTCCCTGGGCAGCCTGTTTCGGTGCCTGACAACCCTTTCAGTGAAGAAGTTTCTTCTAATATCCAATCTAAATCTCTCTTGGTGCAACTTGAGGCCATTTCACAGATGGAGTAGAAGTTGTACCCAGTGGAGGTGACACAGGCCTCCATGCACCTCCACAGCCTTACTCCCAGCAGCAGAGCAAGAAGATCTGGAGGAAGGACCCCTGGTTTGGTGCTCCTGGGATAGGAAGAAAACCTATATAACACAGATCAGAAGTGGGTGAGTTGTGCCCTCACCCCATGATTCCCCATCACTGGTAGCACTGCAGCAAGAGGACTTCAACATGTAATGCATATATCCATCATTGCACTTGGTCAAGTATTTTTAGTAAGGTGTTGGGAATAGCCCTCTTGCAGGCCAGGAGAGAACTACATGTCCATGACCCAAGGATTTTTCACTCTACACCCGTCTCAACTACTACTGTGCTACAGCTTCCTCAGCAACTGGAAACAGAGCATCTTGCAGAGAACTCTCTACAGGCTAGCCTCTTGTATTTAGTATTACATGCTGAAATTAATAAGGCTGTACATGAAACTTCACTATTTTAAAATGTCACTGAAATTATAATTCCGTAGGTCCTGACTTTGCATAACTTTAAATCTCATTTTGAACAGTGTAATATCACAAAAGCGGGGGGGGCGGGGGGAGGGAAAAAATTTATATACAATAGATAGTTCTTGTTACTTGCAGTTGTGAGAGTCTGCTGGTGAAAATATACTTCAGGCTTTCATGGAATCCTAATAATTTTCAGGCCTAATTCAATGTTGTGGAGAGCAACTTCGTGTTACTAGTTACACTGTTTACACAGCAAAGTGAAACAGTCCCAGTGCCAGTATCTTGTATACAATTAAGTGGCTCATTAACCTCAAACAAGGTCAAATACAAGAAGCTAAGTCCTGTACTTTTCTTCTTTGTTCCTGCAGAAAAGTCACTTTTGTTGCTATCATGAGAGATTTAAGAGAAAAAAAAATATACACATTGAGAGAAAAATATCAGTAAATAAACCCAAGTAAGAAAACATGAGAAAATGCAATGACTGTCTTAGGGATGGCTGTGAAGCTGGGAATGATGAGGACACTCCAGAACACCCAGGCTCAGCTTTTCCAAAGAAAGCTCAGATAAGCATTAGAAAACCCTTCCAGAGAAACTCCTTAGCCTGCTGAAATCACATAGATTTGTCATCTCTCATGATGTCCAGATCTCACCTTCAAACCCCAGGATACTTACTAGAGCCTGTAAGAGCTCAAGATCCCTTTTTGGGGGGGCTTTTCTTGGGAAGACAATTGATAACCAAGCTGAAAAGCTGCAGCAGAAATATGAAGTCACTCTGCATTCTTAGTAACTTCAGGAATTAGGTAGTAGATACAGCCAGACATACCTTCATGACAGGATCTTTTCCATATATAACACAAAAACTGTTATGGAATCCGTCAGGAGGTAAGTGATGCCACCATCCATGGAGTTATTCCTGGGTTCATCTTCTGGTCTCATCAACAGGGCATAAGTAATTAGCTCTTACTGTTACTGTAATCAGTCTCAACTATGGAGCAAAGAAGCATTTACATTTAAGACTTTAAATAAGAAACCACTGTAGCAAGGTCATTTTGTGTGCTGACAATGTTCAGAGTTCATTCTGGAGCTTGTAAGTGCACACAGGGTGGCCTGACTGTGCTTTCAGAGAGCAATTTGTAACGTTCCTCATTTCTTCTGAGTGTGGAACATGTTACATTCCACACCGTATGCAGGGAAAGATAAGACAAGAGAAAAAACTCTGTATTACAATTCCTGGGCAAACTTGAATTCAAAATGCTGATAGCTGACCCTCAATAGTAACAGTAAAGTCCAACAGGGAGTGATAATTAGATAATAAAGAGACATTTTGGACCTAATCAGCAGCCACTAGTTCAGCCACTGAGTAAGGGGAAAATCCCAGGCTCGCGTCGGCTGCTGGTTGGGCAGCAGAACTAAGCAGAGCCACACTCAGCATCATCACAGCAGCCCAGACAGATTCACAGGGGGTCATTCTCATCCATGCAAGGAAAAGACAGGCTCTGTGCCAAAGGAGCTTTCCATCTCTGACATTTCACGGCATGTGCCGTCAAATGGCTCAGGGCAAAGAGTGGGAAGTTTATTAGCAGTGGCTGGAAGAGTTTAGACAGCTGTTGCTTTCCACTGCCTTTCTGAAAGCCTTGGAGGACCAAACTTGTGGAGAATGTTATCTCCAAAACATTGATCAAGAATGCATCTGCAGGGAATTCAACTTCAAACACTTAAAAGGTTTCAGCAAAGAGGAAATAAGCTAGTTGTTCCCATGCCCATGGCGGGACAGACCAGACAGAGTGGGCATACTCCAACAAGCTAGTTGGATGCAAGCTAGATATTGTGAGAATCTCTCCCACGGCAAGAATAGCGAAGCCTTGGAACTACTCACCTGCAAAGGCAGCCGGCTAAACTTTCTTGCAGAGGGATAGTAACAAAAGTAACCCACCTTGTCACAGCAGAAGGAGATGAACTTGGTGACCTCTTGATGATATTTCTAGACTTGTAAGTTTTCACGTTTCACAGGCAGTAAAACCATACAGATACTATGGTCATATTGTGTTAATAGCTACACATATCTTCAAGTCAGATCAGAAACAGAAAGTTCATTTCAGAGAAGTTTCCCAGAATGTGCATGCATGACTTCAGCAAATCTCAAATGGCTGCATACTTGGAAGGATTGTGCTGTATTTCTATCTCCTAGCAACATGCTGAAATACTCCTTTTCCCCAGTATCTGTGGAGTTACTAGGTCTCTCCTGTGCTATTCTGTGTCCATGGTGGCTTCAGTTAGTTTGGACTCCCAGGGCAAGCAATTTCAAACCTTCAGCAAGTATTGAAGATGCCTGGCAGAGTGTCTCATCTGAACTCTGTACTCTCCTACAACATAACAGAGACACATTAATACTCTACTAGCATCTCTTTTTGATGATGAGCTTTCATCTTTTGATGAAGAGGATTGGTGGGCATTATCAGTGTAGAGCAAGTGACAAGTTTTTAGAAAGTACACAGCAAAAACCTTTTTGTGGCAGAATACACTGGAAATTTGACTTTTTAAGCTGCTAGAACCAAGCAGAGTCTGGACAGAATGATGTGTCCTACCACAATACTTAAATATGGGAGAAAAAATGTTTAAAACAAGAAGGACTTCCAGGGAAAGACCAGAGACAGTGCTGATACAAGTCCCCAGAAGAGCCAGGACCAGCAGAAGGCACACCAGCCTTGCTGAGTTTATCATACACATTTTTGTTTTCTTGAAAGATAGAAATGATCCTTGACCAGATATTTTTTAACATCAGTCTTTCTAATTGAGACAGTTTTTTCCGGTGCTAATGAAAATGCCTTCATGATTAATTCAATATTCTGATATTTGAAGAGCACTGATGTTGTGGTATTATATAGATATCACGGAAAATTACCACTTCAGGACAGATGGTGCAGTGGTGTTGATGAGTAACAATTAAGCCCAATCATTAAGGGCTCTTCTGCACATTGCAGACATCCCCTGAAGACATATCTGAAAAGTAGATATTATTTTTTTCTGCTAGCAATATTGTCATAGACTTTCTAGAGGAGTCTTTTTTATCTTTAGATTAATTAATTAAAGGGGCTGTATTTGAATTATGACTTTTGATTTTCTTTCCAAAGTGTTAAACGGCTTTAGAAAAAGATTCATGTCTTAACCCAGAGTTACAAAGTACTTGTAATCATTGAAGACTGGTCCATTGTATCTCACTGTTAAGTTTCTAATTTTGAACAACCTGATGAGTCAGATCTTTAAAATCTTTTATCCAAGGAAGCTCCTCAAAGTCATAAGGAAGACTGTTCCAACTCCATCCCTGAAAAGTACAAATGTGTTATTATTTCAGTACAATATAATATGAGTAATCTGTAACATAAGGTGGCTAACTGGATGGTTTAAAAAAAAACTGCATTTGGTATTTTCTCAGTAGAAGAAGAGAAAGAGATAGAAATGTCACATTAAATGGATAACAGTGATTTGATATAGATTGAAATACAGCAAGACCCACCAGATTCTAAGAGCAGGTGGGTGGCAAGCATATTCTTACCAAAAGGAAGCTAGCTGGCGATAAGTCTGACCTCAGCCTGGTCAAAATTATTGCCTGCAAAATGCATTTCCCTTCTTTAACACATGCTTCAGGTTCTGCCCTCAAGGCACACATAGAGGGCCGACAGCCCATACCAAACAGCCTGTAGTAGGATTCCCTCTGTGTGTTGGATGCCCTGCCCACCTGGAGTTCTCTGAAGGAAAGCCCTTGTGGGAGCACAAAGAGAGGGCATTGCATGGTTAAAGTGTTGCATCCCTCATTGTGCAACCACAAATGTCACTGGGAGCAATGGTGGAGCTGATTCAAACTCTAATAGGGCCATTACAGTCCATCCCCTTCACTACAATTTTCAACAAGACAGGCAGCTGGGGGAGTGACTGGGGGGGGAGGGCAGTCAAGGCACTGGTCTCAGCATTTATATCCAGAAAATACACACCGAGAGAGAAATCACTGAATTTAGTTGTGGTGGTAGGCTTGAAATCCAGCACATGGGCTGAGCACTGAGGCCTTTGAAGACAGTCTCCAAACAATACACAGCCAGGAGCCCTCCAGCAAACCAAACACCACAGTGTTGAAGACTATAATGACAGCATGTTAAATAGATGTGCTTAAGAAAATCTGCATCAGAAGACAAGATGTGCTCATGATCAGGGTCAAATGACTAAATGCAGAGCACTGCTTGTAGCTGCTTGTGTCGAGCCTTGAGGTCTTGACCAGAGACGCTGGTGGGAAGACCAGGTTCAACTGCAGTCTTTCTGCAACCAAGTTCCTTAATGAAAGAGATAAGTTCAAAAACTCAGTTGGTCTTCTGTGTTGTGAGTGCTGGTAATAACACAAAATATTGCTGGGGGAAGCCATGTGAATACAAAGCTGGGTGAAGTATCTGTTCAGATGTTTACAGAGATAGAACAGAATTGTGATTGCTTCATAGATGATAGTGACTATTCATCCTCAATTTTCTGATGGGATTCTATAGCCTACAACAGGATCATGCTAACCCATTGTCCTCTTCTTCCCAGATAAAAGAACATAGGATACCAAGGGGACAGAAAGCACAAGTTAAATAGCTGACTTTTGCCTTGCTGTTATCCTCCTCCTTCTTACATAATAACCTCCCCTTCCCTATTTATATGCACATCTATATTTAATGCTCACTGAAGACTACAGACTTGTGTTTGATGTTCAGCTGAAGACATGATTCATCACAATCCTCATTTTTAGTAATGGAAAAAGGCTGTGGCAGAAAAAAAAAGGATGAGACTGCTTTTCATCTTGGTAGCCATATAACCTTTATGTGAACTTGGAAAGTCATACAAAGAATGGCAGCCTCAGCCTGTCGCGAGTGATTCACAGAGTCTTCTGAATGCTGCATGATCTGCCCTAGCAGTATCTAATCTCTCCTTCTTTAAAGAACGCTTGTTAAAAATAGACAGCAGATCACCCATTCCTTGACCTATCATTTCTGTTATTGTTTTTAGCATGAGAAGTAAAAAATATTCTATTTATTATAAAAAGTTTTTTAAAAAACAGATGTTATCATTTCTATGTCTGTAGTCCTAAGAATGAAAAACAAGGAGCAAAGGTCAATTATTAACTTGTTTTTCACACTCTACCCTGCAGCCAGAGCCACTAGTGTTGGCCAGAGGGGAGCATGGCTCTCCCTTCTAAGCTATCAACAACAACCCTCAAAGAACAACCTACTGCAGGGTCACTGAATGCAAACAGTCAAAGAGCCTCTGATATTGACTCACAAGAAAAAATAAGTCTAGTGCTCTTCCTTACAAGAATAACTGCAACATTAGACTATTTTGTGTCATGGAATACATATACTCAGACACTCCTATACATCCTCTCATGGAGAATGCCAATGTTCTTGGGGTTAAAAATATTCCTACGCACAGAAGCTAGTTGCTGGCTATTATTCAGCCACAACTCTATAAGTCTCTTTGCACAGAAAATAGATTTACCTCCCTGTTTTCCAAACTAGCTAATTTGCCTTAAAGTAACTAATATGAGCCTGTTAGAGATCAGACATAGCTGGATTTGATGACACTATAATTTAAGAATATAATTTAATGCTAACTTTTAATATCAATGGGAAAGACTGACATTCCACCGGAATATGTGAATTCATTAAACTGAAGTTAATTTCCTTCTTCAGAATGCATTCTTTACAGAAACAATAAATAGTATAAATTACCTCCAGATTCACAGTTGCTATTAGAGATATGGCAGTTGTCTTTGAATTAAAAACTTTGAATTTCTGGAAAAGGAAAAGCATGCATCACTCATCTCTTTCATTTCTGCATTCCACAATGGAGCTTTAAACAAAAGTAAGCAAGGAACCCCAAGGCCTGGCAGAAACTGCACCTGTGTGGTGGTGAAGCCAAGCCAGAACATGTGGTTTGGAGGTCTGAAGCACTACCCCTGAAAGAGGCAGGTGACTGAGACAGGCTCATCTGATAACCTCAAATCACACCACAGCACCATTTTGTTTACTCAAAATTACTTGTCAGATCCAGAACATCCTGGAGCTGTTCTCATGCTGAGGAGCCAACATCCAGCTCTCAAACACAGCTCCTCCTGGAAGAGAAATGGAGCAGAGCCTCAGCCCCGGACACCTGCCCCAGTGACAGGGCAGGACAGAGGGCAGGCACAGGAGCTCACTCAGGCATGCCACCCCACCATTGGGAAGGGGTTGCACCTGGAAACATGGAGACCTGGGCCTATAGCCTACCACCACCACCACGTGGCTGCATTGCAGCAAGAGACCCCACACAGCCCTGCCCTCAGGCCTCTCCACGTGTCCCTCTCCTCATATTGATTTCCAATTTTGCAGTGTCCATAGATGTTCAAGTTCCCCAGAGAGACAGCCTATGCCCTCCCTCCAATACAGGCATAACTTCATCTGCCCATCGCTTGTAGCGAGCAGTGAAAGTAATTTCTGCCTAACGTGCAGGCTGCAGGTCTCGATGTCAGTCCCAGTCCCATCCACTCCTTTCTCCTTCCTCCTTCCTCCCCCTTCTTCCTGCCACTAGGTGTCCCAGACCTCACACAGCCCCTCACCTGTACCAGGTCAGATGGGTGGGGTGGGCACAACTGGGTTGTGGGACCAACCTGAGTTAAGCTGGGCTGTGTTTTGTGAGGCTGGTTTTTCTGACCCCCTGATGGTCAAGGGATCCAAGAAGAGGAGAGCAGGAGATCAGTGCTGCTTAGCTGGCTCTGCTGACAAAAGAAAGCTGTGTCCAAGTCTAGCCTCACATATATCATTAATTGGGATGTCTGGGACTGGATGCCTCATGCAACATTTCAATCTGCACTGCCACTTTACACAGATACAACAACAGAGCAACACCAGGGCAGTGGGGGATCCTCTTCACATGCGTACACACTGTACCTCTGGACTTCTTTCCAAATAACATGCTATTTCATAGAATCATAGAATCATAGAACCATTGAAGTTGGGAGAGACCTTCAAGATCGTCCAGTTCAACAGCTTACCTCTACTACTAAACCATATCACCCAGCGCCACATCCACATGTCTCCTGAACACCTCCAGGGACAGTGACTCCACCACCTCCCTGGGCAACCTATTCCAATACCCAATCACCCTCACAGTGAAAAAATTTTTCCTGGTGTCCAATCTGAATCTCCCCTGCTGCAATATAAAGTCGTTTCCTCTTGTCCTTTCACTATGGGTGCAGCAGAAGAGACCAACCCCTGCCTCACTCCAACCTCCTTTCAGGTAGTTGTAGAGAGCGATGAGGTCCNGCACCTCGATGTCTTCTTTGAAGTGAGGGGCCCAAAACTGAACACAGCACTCGAGGTGCAGCCTCACCAGTGCCAAGCACAGCGGGACAATCACTGCCTTAGTCCTGCTGGCCACACTGTTCTTGATGCAGGTCAAGATGCCATTGGCCTTCTTGGCCACCTGGGCACACTGCTGGCTCATATCCAGCCGGCTGTCACCCAGCACCCCCAAGTCCCTTTCTGCTGAGCAGCTTTCCAGCCACTCTTCCCGAGCCTGTATCGGTGCCTGGGGTGGTTGTGGCCCAAGTGTAGGACCCGACACTTGGCCTTACTGAACCTCATCCCGTTGGTCTCTGCCCATCAATCCAGCCTGTCTAGATCTCTCTGCAGAGCCTTCCCTCCCCCAAGAAGATCAACACTTCCACTTAACTTAGTATCATCTGCATTTCCCACCTCCCCTCTCTACTTTCCATCAACCTTACCTCTTCCTTTCCTCTTCCCATCATTTCCTGCGTGTCCGACTGGAGGGGCAGGGAACCTGGTGCTTGAGCAATTGCTCTAGAGAGGCTCAGTAGAGGGCCCAGGCAATGCACTACAACATTGGAATGGCTGTGCTAGAAAGCAAGGAAACCATATTTTAAATGTGAAGACAATTGCCAGTCCCAGTCCCACTTCCCATTCCATCAGCACAGGCATTGAAGCACTGCATAATGGAAAATTGAGCCCACACAGCCCCAAAAATCTTCCCCCAGAGGCATGAAGAGACTAAAACCAGAAGGGCAGATCAGGCGCAGCTCTATTTTCCTGCTGTCCCCATCCATCTCCACGTCCCTATTGGAAAGCAATGATTGAATCCCATTTCCCTCCCTGTTATTTCTACATTATAATTGTTTGTAAATGCCATTTTTTGTTTAATTACCTCTTCCTATATATACATGAGAATGATGAGGTAAAGAACAATCCAACGTTGCAATGGAATTACAAAAGCATTGCACATGGCTGTCCTGTTAACTTCATAGCAGTGATGTGTTATAAAATGCAAAGTGCAGAAAAGAGAGTAGTAATTTGTTTATAAATATGTTAGTTAGGAGTAAATGCCATATTGCCTGAGAAAAGAAAATTCACTGATTGTAAAGTATGCCTTCTAGCATGAATTTCATGGGGGGAAATGTAGTTAATGAAACTACCTTTGTGCTTTTTATTATGGCTTTTTAGCATAAATAGCTAATAACCAATTTACATTAATAGTATCAGCACAAATGTAAATTAGGGTCTTTTTGTTTGTATTGCTGAAATGCAATTCTATTGTCAGACAATTGTGTGTGGCCATTTCATTAACTGTAGAGATCTAAGAAACAGATAAAGTTCCAGGGCCTGCCCAAGGAATATTAATATGGAAAAGAAATTGCACTGCACACCTGGTTACAAGCTGAAGCCTCACAGAGAGCTAGTGTGCTTTTTGTACCCAAGCCTGCTCCTCCATCACACACGTTGGCATAGACAGACCACATTTCAAGCAGGCTGATACTGTCTCAAATCAGGTGTAGAAACAAGGCTTTCCAGTCCCATGAGGCATTTAAATATTTCAGCTGTTTTCCTGTTCTGAGTCACAACCACCAAGGTCTTGTGAAGTTGGTTGCCACCCACCCTAATAAAAAAGAGAGGGTTGGAAAAGTACAACAGTAGTCTGGGGTCATTCACTTCAAAGAGGGTGCCTCTGCAGGCATGGTGGATTTGCTGGGGACATGGCCAGCTAATGTGTCAGAAACAGGGCTGTCCCCTCCTTATCGGGGCTGCATTCTCCAGGTTCAGCTCTCCTCTGCTAGCAAATACTCCCCTGCTCCTGACTGACTTAGAGCACCCTCCTCCCCATCATAGTGAAACTGTTCTCCTGCAGCCAAAAGACATTCCTTGTATTTTCATCAGAGTAGTAAGTGATGTGGAACCTTGCACAGGATTTACACCACCACTTCTCCCCATTCCCAGGGTGATGGCTTTCCCACCTGACACCCAGAAAAAAGGGTGGTTGCAACACGATGATTTTTATCAGTTTAGATGACAGGTGGAGAAAGGGGCCTTTACAGCCTACTAAATCAATGCTTCTGCTAACCAAAGATCAAATGTAAATGTTGGTAAATTACCGTCAAGGCACGTGAAAGCCACACAATTCTATCTGCTATAGCAATGGAGGTTTTCCATTTCAGGCCTCATCCATCTGGGACCTTTCATATTCACAGGGTCTTTCTTTAGTCATGCTATGTAAGCAGCTACTGTATATACTGAAAGCCAATTTTCCCATATACTTAAGTGTGCTGCTGGAGGAACAATAAATCATTAATCTATTTCCAATTTCATTACCCTTTATGTGATATTGATACAAAAACATCCTTTTCTCTCATCTGCTTGTTTCTTAGATGAAGACAAGAAGAAAGACTTCTTCCCTTTATACAAATTGGCAGTTAGTTATTTTCCTTTCATCAATACAGAAGCTGACAGACATTTCCTACAGTAAGAGGATTTTGGAAAAGAGATGCATGTATTGGTTGTGTGTCATTTTGCTTCCAAGCTTGAATACGTTGGGCTAAATTTTGCTGCCATCAACATCAGTATAACACCTCCAGAAAATCCCTGATGAATACAGAATATTTTTTTTCCTTTTGAACGTAAACAGCCATTTGAAGGAATCATTATGTAAATATACATGTATACATATGTCAACAATAGCTCCCTCTAATCTTCACTATGAGCAATGTCATTCTAGTAGATCGACAGAATTACAGTAGATCTCAGACTTGTACTTACACTGTATTGCTATAAATCAAGAATAATTTCATTAAAGTTCATCAAATTCTATTGATGCAACTCCAATGTAAATGAGGTCAGAAACAGGCTTCATGACCTCTGCATCCTCTTGCTCACCACATGCACAGAACATAATGAACTAAGCAAACATAGTAGGCAAGATAGTGTTATTTCTGTAGCAAACAAAATATTAAAAGCAATTAACAACATCAACATTACAAAATGAGTGTTATGAATGACCAAGACTTAAAAGAAGCAAAAGAGAAGAGTCACTTCTCTGGAGACTTAGCACCAGGAGGCAGAACCCATGACATGAGGTCAGTGCCCCAAGCTTGTTCTCGTTTGGTAATTATTTAAAGTAGTTACCCTCTGATTTCAATTAGATGGACTAAATGAAAGACTTCATGGTTTCAGTTCCATTCAGAAGCAACAAGACCAATGCTCTAGCTGGCTCATGTGTCTCTCTTGCATATTATGAGCCAACAAATACTAAATTGAGCTAATTAGGATTCATGTTAAACTTATACCATCCAATCCAAATTCCATTATCTGAGTAGAAAGATTCCCAAGGGGTTTCATGGGGTTTGGATCAGATCTACAATGACAAATGCCAGGTTTGTAGGGCCAAAATGAGCAGACTACACCAGCATAATTTTGGGATAACTCCATTAAAGTCAGTGGGGATAGTCTGATTTATGAGAGTCTGAGAGAAGATTTTTAACCATTAGTGATCTGCATTGGAATTCAGTATGCTTCTCATTTTATAGCAGCTCTAAATATTTTGGGCTTTGGTTTTGGTTTGTTTTTATTTTTAAGCCCTAATTATTTTTTCTTTCAATTGTAGATATTACATGTTCTCCTGGTGGTTTTTCACAAGTAACATATCGCATTTAATGAGCTCATTATTTCTTCCAGTAAAAATACTGGTTACAACCTATATTAGGGTAGGAAATATTTTACTACAGTGTAGCTTTTCAGCCAGATTTGGCTCTTACTCACACTTAAGTGGAATTCTGTTCTCACTTGACATTAACAAGTTTGCCATAGGGGAAATGAGAGAGGGAGGTTTGGTCAATAATACGTGTATAATTTTTACAAAACCAACTTGAAAGTGACAGAAATAATCATTAATGAAGACCAATGGGAAGATTCTGTGGTACAAGAATAACTATTTACTATTTCCCTTTAGAGGTAAGAAAGGGAGCACAAGAAATGAAGGATCATAAGAGCTACAACCCATTGTGGATCAATGTGTTTAGGAGTATATGGCTATTAATAAACTCATATGCTAGTATTTTTGTATGAAGAATATCTTAAAGATTTATGCAGCTGCCACAGCCTAGGCTCACATTTAATGAGAAGGCACCACCCATTGCTCTGAAGCACTTAATGGGTTAAAAAGCTAGGTAAAACTGTACTTGCCTCTCCTGGGCCTGACTGGTTGAGGCAGCTTTGGTAACTGAAGAGCTGCCCTATGCTCCCCTGCTGTTAGTGTCAACATCCCCACTGGCCACCAGTGCAGAGGAACCACAGGACACCAGCAGCCACTTGCACACCTCCCCAACATGTAGGAGCCGCTGTATTTTACAGCTAAATAAAGCTGTCTGCAAGGAGAGGCAGTGTCATTTGTTTTCTATAGCTATCTCCTGTAAGGAAAAAGCCCATTTATTTATCACTGGGAATAGTACTATTTACAAGAAAACGACACAAAACCAGGCCAGTCTTCCCAGAGAAGCCCTACGGACGGACAAAGCTCAGGAGAGTTTAGCTGCTGATCTGATGCTTTTTACAATCCACCTGAAACTTTGAATGCAAACTGCATGTTCCATAAACCTACCTTAATCTGGCAACTTTTACAAGTGCTGAATTCCCTTTTAAAAAGGTGTTAAAAAGAAGTACTGAGGCACAGATTTAATAGCTTGGACTTAGTCGGTCAAAATCAAGGGCAGGTACAGAATAGATATTAAAAAAAGATCAAATGGTGTGCACATCACATCCAGTGGAGGTGAATGCAGTGATATATGGTGAAGTTCAGACTGCCCTATTTGCCCAGAGTCACTGCATTACTAGCACTATATCCTAACTTAACTGCTCAGTAAATGTGCTTTGGAATAGGGAAGTGCAAGAGAAGCCATATAAAACCAAATTCTCTTCCATTCCATTTAAAAGTTAAAAGCACCTGTAAAAAGAGAATAAATATCACTCCTCACTTTATGCAGATGGGAACATCCATCATGAAATGATTGATAAGCCTTGTTCGAATGGCAGCCGTTAGGGTGCTGCTCTGTGCCACCTCACTGAGAGACACAGCGCCATCCCCATGGGCCACAGCTGCAAAGGTAGTGGGGAACTCCCTTCCAGACTCTCCATGAAGCAGGCAAAGGCAGCCATCTCTGGGGCAACCCATGGAGGCAACAAGCCTTAGAGATGTGTTGGCTGGGGGCCTGGCACAAGCCCTCATGTGTCCCCCATGGGTGGCCCTGTGCTACAACGTACCACTTGCCACACTTGGACCATTCCATTTCAGAGAAGGAAATACAGATGTTCCAGGCTATCTATGGCATCAGAAAGGATGTGTCAATAACTGCCCTGTCTCTGAGCATGTCACTCCTTCAAGACCACCTTAAGGAGAGAAAAAACCCTTGCTTGTGATCTTTACAAATGCAGAGGGTGGGCAGAAACAAATAAATCATCTACAGCAATTTCAGATGCCTGAAGACCTCTTCAGTGTCCATTCACAATACTTGCCTGGAGGAACGAGGGAAATATTCTGCGGACAGCAATCAACCACTGACAAAGCCAAATGCACCTCAGGAAGAGTACAGGACAGGATTTGAACAGAAAGAGGAAGACGAGGGTGAAACTACCATACCAAGACAAATTTAAAAAACAACTTGTTGTACAGAATACTGCCTGCACTAGACATCATTATAACTTCTGGTAAAGGGACAGCTAAATGAAACTTCTCACCAAGGAAAAATTATCTCAAGGATAGAGATGCTTCAGGAGCACAGCAATCTCCTTCTGGCACTCAGCTTGCAACCGTCACTGCCTGTTGACAAGGCAGCAGGGAAGGGTGCCTTGGCTGGGAGGGAGCCCCAGTCAGTGTTCCCCAAGGCCATCACAGCTGTGAGCCTTGCACCCTCAGAGCCTGCAGCACCTCCTGCCCGCCCTCCTGGGCAGCTCTGCTTTTACTTGCTGGCACTCTGGTCTGCAGTCAAAACAAGGAAATATGGGCATCTCATGGTCCCCCCAAGGACTGGAGCATGGTCAGCCTCAGATGCAGCCCCAGGTGACCAACAGTATTGGGTGTAATTTCAACAAGTAAATTACTTAGGTAAATACCAGACAGAAATTGTGTTGAATTATGTGTCTGTTTTACCTCTAGCTCCTGTCAAACACAGTGACATTTCCCTCAGCAGCCAGTGTCACCGTGTGCTGGCAACCACCCTATTTGCAGAAGGCAGTGAGCCTGTTAGACACACTGCTTATTAACTTCCGCTAATTGCTAGGTGCTGGGGTATTTAAAACAGTGTCTTTTGTGACTGGTTTGTTGCCTGCAGTGTAAATTTTGCTTGCATTGTCCATATACGTCTGTCCATTTTTAAACTTTATTGCTTTTTACCCATCTGTGTATAAGGACAGAAAGAAATCTTTTATTTGATGTTACTTACGGATATGTTTCTTGGAAATAAAAGTGATTAAAGAAAGCAACCTCATCTATGCCAGTCTCAAAATGGGCTTCATCATATCACAAACATAACAAGTTTAATTTTTAATTAATTAAAAAATTATTTCTAGAGAAGGCTCCCTTTCAGAGCTGGAAGTAGTGTAGGAGCCCCAGCAGACCAGCACAGTGAGCTATCACCTGCAGGGACAAGGTGTTTGGTCTCTGCAGGGCACCCAGCAGGGTGACAGCACAGCTGCTTGTGGCCACCACACCTGACAGAGGAGACATTGGAGCAGCTGGTGAGGTGTGAATGGAGCTATCATCCTTCAGAGTATGTTTCTCCATAGGGCAAATAACAACTCAGTTTATAAAAAACATTGTGCCAATTTAACGTGGACCATCTTCTCTATTGAGGATGCTGGGCAAGATTCGCTTCATTACCAGACAAGTCCCTAGGATCCTCAAGGTAGGCAGATCCTACACTTTGCTTCACTGCCCCATAGAGCCCCACAATTGCATTATCTAGGCAAAGAACAGCTGGTTTTGGTATGACTGAGACATTTTGGTCTGTCTGGGCATCCAGTCTTGGTGTGAAAACATCAGGAAATAATAGAAACTTCACCTCCTGCCTTCAGTTTACTCTAGAAATACCATCCACCCTGCAGTACAGCTCTAGCTAGTTATTCCTTTCTCCACTACATCAAATACTCTTTTAATAACTACTACTCTCTCCCCTCAGAAGTGTTACTCACCAGAAGTAAATCACTTGTCTGATAGATAACAAAGACAGCAAATGTTTTGATCCTGGATTCTGTATGCACCGAAATGAGGTGAGCCTGGTGGGAACAGCTTCTCTGCAACCTTCTTTCAAGAGGATAAAGCCCTTTGGGTAGGAGTCAACTCCTTAGCTTTGCCCAGGTCAAAGCTGATGTCCAAGGTGTCCCATTTGGTAAGAAAGGGCAGCAGCCCTCTGTCTTTGGTGTGTGACTTAGTTTTAATGCACTGAAAATTACCTGGTTTAAATGGATGCACTTCTGAGTGTGCTGTTCTCAGTAGGAATTACTAATCCTGAGGTGGTTCCACTAATCCTTGTGATGGCACAAAATTTCAAACAGAACCTATTTTACCTTTGGAAAAAATGTTACCGATAGCAATGTTGAATAACATGAAGTTTAGGACAGATCACAGCATTATAGTCACCCCAAATCCATAATGCTTCCTCATGGCCAACCACTCTTCCAGACCTGTCAATCCATTCCCACTCAGTCCACGGGCTTTTCAAATATTAAAAGGAAAAAAAAAAGGTGAGTGGATTAGATTACTTTCATAAAGTGTGAAGCCAAGTACCCACATGTGCTACATCTTCCCACGTGGGCCTCACAGAAGAATTTATCCTCTCATCTGAGGAGTCCCTCAGCAAATCTTGGTCAGAGCTACGTTTTCTGAAGCCAGTTCTGGAAATCAGATAGTTGTGACCATTCAAACAGATGACCATTTCTGTTGTTTCCTAATGAGAGAGAGGTGAACAAATGCTGCTTCAGGGTTGTTGTTTCAGTGTGATTAGAAGATAATAAAAGTGCAGCCAGGAAATATAGAATCATAGAACCATAGAATTGTTTTGATTGGGAAAGACCTTTAAGATCATCAAGTCCAACCATTAACCTAGCACGCTGCAAAATCCACTACTAAACCATGTCCATAAATACGATGCAATGCACAGAAAATGCCTACATCTCATGCCTATGTCTACAAATAATTTAGTGAAAACACACCAACAGTTTTACTGCTGCTTGTTGACTCCACCCACATTTCTTCAGGAGCAGAAACAAGGAGAAAATACAGGCTTCCTTCCACTGAATGGCTCTGTTCAAGAGTGAAGTTTCCAAAGACAAAAGTGTTCACACACTTGCAGCTGGAAGCACTGCTCAAGGGCTCTCTCAAGTCACACCAGGCCCACAAGGCAAACACATTAACGCATTATCAGCCAGTTGGTAAGGCTGTCCCTTAGCACTATAAAATGTCTCTTAACATGATCTGTGAGGAAGAATGGTGTTACCATATGAGTTTTGGATCTAGGATTTCCTGGCCTGCAGTATCTCTGCGATCTTCAGCAAGTCACTTAATACCTTCCTGACGGTTCTTCCCTCTTGAAAAAATGTAAGGATAAAAATGTTTCCCTATGCATGACAGGTTGTGAAGGATAAACACAGCTCAGGTTCTGAAGTGCTGAGATACTGTGATAACATGTGTGCCACAAAAAGGAAATGTCTCATGAATACATTGAAGAAGACAGAAAACAGGTTAGACTTAAAGGAACAGCATATGTCAGTCTAGCAACGGACAGTCAGATATTTCTACAGCTTTCTCCTTTTCTGCCATGGAGGGCTAAAACCATGGCCCACTAGCATCGTCTGCTTGCCATCAAAGTAACAGTGCTCAGTCAACCACATCAAAAGCTTTGGGCAAGATCTTAACTGTGCACTAAAAATTAATAGTAAAACCCGCCTGGTGCCTGTAGCCTGTTACAAAGAAGCGACAGTACACAGGGAACTGCTCGCAACAGAACTAATTTTATATCATGACCTCTGATGAAATCTCAAAGTCAGAAGGTGCCTTTGTTGTGGAGGAGAGGATTAGCAAGACTTACCAGAGAGGTTAAGTCTGTCTGGCAAGTTGTATCTGCTTAGCATAATGGCTGGGTGCAAATTTGCCTTAGCTCTGGGGAAAGGCTTAGGGCTTGTTTTGAAAGACAAGAGATGCTGGAAGGCCACAGTGTTCTAGGCAGCCTGAATGATCCTCAAGTAAAATTGGTAATGCTGATCAGAGACAACCTCAGGCACATCACCTTGGACCTTTGTGTCCAAAAAACTAAACCTCTGGCTTTAGTTTATTACTCATTTACTCAGACAGGTTATTCTGATCCCCTACAGCGCTGTACATAATCCATACAGTACAAGTACATATAGGATTGACCTTTACAGTGGAACATCTCTACGGCTTCTCAGATTGCCCTTTTTTGCTGTGACCTTCACAGGATTGCAATATTGATAGCAAAACTGTTGTCATGGTTGGGGTTAAGAGTCACCTTCTCAAACACAACAGCTTATAGTACCAAAACATAAATAAAAAGCCTGTAGTTAGGGAAAATAAAAATTCCATAAATCTGTAGCAGAACTTGGTATAGAGGGGCTTGAAAAACCTTCAATGAAAAAGAGAAGTTCTTGAACTTCTTGTTCAAGACCAAAAATTCTTGAAAGTTCCTGGAATAAGCCCAGGGAAATAGACAAAAACAGTTTTGGAATAAACATGGTAACAAAATTGGTTGGATTGAATATACAACCGGTGTTAAAAGAAGAGTACATGAACCAGAAAGAAGAAGGTAAAAAGTGAGATCAGGACTGGTACTCCATTGGTACAAGAATGTCCTTCTAGGAACAATATTAAGCTGTCTGAATTTGATCTAAGCAGAACAAATCTGTATTTACATTGTCATGAAAAACAAGAGGAAAATAAATACAATGAAGAAGAGGACAGAATATTGGGCAGCACATAGTCAAACAGGACAACCTACTTTACAGGCTGTTCTTGCAGCTTGATCAGGGCACGGACTGGGTTCCTCTGGATACACTAACCCTATTTTATACACTGCTGTACAGCAATACTTCTGCCTGTCTTCTGTTTTTAACAGAAAAACAGAACAAAATATCAATCAAAAAAAACACTTCTGGAAAAAGGTTTTTCTTCTGATTCACTAGTCTGCACACAAAAAGAGTCATATTCTCTTGCAAAACAGACATATTTGGATCTCATTTCTTCCTTTTCTTTCTCTTAAAAAGGAGATGTATTTAAAAATAGTACAGCATCATTTTAAAATAGATTTATCATCTGGTTTTCCAGTTTCCCTTACGCTTTAATAATTCTGAAACTATGAGCATGGGAGGGACACTCTGTCATATGTAAATAAGGCATCTTGCAGAGGACCCAGGCATGGCCATGTCTCCTGCCCTCACCACAACCTCATGGGTTCTCCCCACCAGAGCACTTCAAAAACATACAGTCATGGTTGCTGTTGTCCCTTAATATTCAGAACCAAGGCTGATCAATGCAAATAAATTACCCCAAATCCTCATTCACATAATGGTTTTTGTACACTTTCCTGGAATTTTAAAGGATCTTTCAAGGGGATTTGTGTTTAATGTTCGCTGTCTTTCCAACACACTGCTATCTGGAGCCTTGTTTTAACAAGACTTATTATTTCTCCATAAAGATGTCTTTCTAGATGAGCTTCCTGATATTCTTGTTTGTGTTTGTGATTGAAAGTTTAATGTCCCCAAACTGTATTAGAGTTTAATTATCAAAACTGTTTTCTCCTCCAAGTAATCTTTGGCTAAACAAGTCAATATGACAAAGGAGAATGGAGTTTTTACAGACAGCTTGTACATACCCAGGTAATGTGGACAGCAAGTGCAAATGTAATGCTTTTATTTCAGGAAGCTCTGCAGGATCAGCTCACATCCTTCATACTGGAACAGGCAAAACATAGTGCACAAACCTAAGCATCACTCCTTTGTCTTCATATGGCTGTTCCAAGAGAGGATCTCACCCAAACTCATCCACATGTGGAAACTCCACTGTGGCTGCTCTGGGCATCCTCAGGGGTCAGCTGGATGCAGAGCCCCCATCCATATTGGAACTGATGACAACAAATCCAACAGTATATGGATCTTACTCAAAAGGTAATGTGGCCATGTAAGAAAGTCAGCAGTTTAGGCCGGTCCATGACCTCAACATGAAGTGCTGAATCTCTGTTCAGGTAGTTCAAGGGCAAAAGTATGTACATTTGCTAGAACTGTAAGAATATTTCCAGTTAATAGGCTGCATTAATATCTAGAAGTTAAATTACAGTCTTCACACTTTCTCTGCCTTTCATCTGAATACTCAGTTCCATTTACACATGTAGAGACAAGAGAGATTTTGAATTAATAAATATGGTATTATGGTATGATCCTTTAAGCAACTGAGAGATGAAGAGCTGATTTTTGTTTCAGTCCTAAGCATGCTGACATCAGGGGTAAATCTGGAGTCTGATGCAAGGGATTCAGCTGTGCAATTGGCATTACAGCTAACAGGAGCCACAAGAAAAACAAGATTACATTCTCTTCCTTGGAGAAGAAATTAAATACAGATTGCAACTTATTCAAAGAGTTCAAAGTCAATTATTTTTCCAGTGAAATCAATGAGAAGGACTTTCCATTTCAGTTCATCAAACTTGTTGCCTACTGAGAAGAGTGGCTTTAGCCGGGATCTTTATCACCCTTTGCTCTCCTGGGTTCTTGTGTTTTCTTCTTTCTTTCTTTGCCTGATTGGTGATTCGTCTTATAAATACAAAATTCATTTTTTCCAAAGACCATTATTAGCTGGATGAAACATCCAAAGCACACATCCTGTTCCTTAAGAGGCATATTAAAATGTGGCTGCAGATCTATGGAGACACTATGACCAGGAACAATGTTCATTCAGTGACGCCTCCAAAAATGTTGTGCAGACTTTGACTCAGTCTTCATTTGTCACTGCCTGGTTAAGGCAGGTGTCACTTGAATGGACTTTATCTTTCTTCATCATTGGTGGTAGAAGTACACAATGGTTTTTGTATGCCCAGCTCAAGTGCTTCTACACTAATGCATGCAGCATGGGCAATAAACAGGAGGAGCTGGAAGCCATCATGCAGCACGACAAATATGATGTAGTTGCCATCACGGAAATGTGGTGGGATGACTCTCATGAATAGAGTGCTGGAATGGAGGGCTACAAGCTCTACAGGAGGAATAGGCAGGGTAGAAAGGGCGGTGGGGTGGCACTCCATATTAGGGAGTGTTTCGACTGTATGGAGATTGACAAGCGTGATGAGCCAGTTGAATGTTTATGGATAAAATTGAGGAAGGTGAACGAAGCAGATATCCTGCTGGGAGTCTACTACAGGCCACCTGACCAAGACGAAGAAGTCGATGANGTGCTCTGTAGGCAACTGGCACAAGCTGTAAAATCGCAGGCCCTTGTTCTTG
>VZRW01008348.1:0-35748 GCA_013398125.1 Aegotheles bennettii
AAACAAACATCTCTTTCACACTTCCATTAGCATATGTGCTGCTTTGAGTTTTCCCCCTAACGAGTTCTCTTGCCGCCTCTCTCCCTCTGTGAGGTGCCGCTACCTCCAAGAAAACTTCTCCCATAGATGCCTCTGAGAAGAGGGGAGGGTTCTTGGAGCCCACCCCCCCACACTCAGGGCCCCTCCTGGAGGGTGGCCTGGAGGGCTTTGCCTTAGGACATCTCTGGATGCCTTCCTAAGAGGTTGCAGCCTTCCTGTGCTGGAAATGTGAAGTTCTTGAAAAAAAAAAAAAAGCCCTATCCTTTTTTCTTAGCCTCATGGCCATCATGGCACTGTGCCGTGATGTGGGGAGGCAGGAAAAGAGGGGCTCAGGCAGGCGTTCCTGCACTGATCCCTTCCTTCTCTTGGACCTGGGGGAGGAGGGACTGCTTCCCTGGATGATGAAGCTGACAAAGCACGCTCCTTTCCCTGCCAAGCCTGGCAACTTGCTCAATCTTGGATTTTTTTGTCAGCACTCCCAGAGACTGAGGTGTCCTCAGGCCCCTCTGCCAGCCAACTGCTCCACAGAGCAACCTCACAGATGTGGGGCTGCCATAAGGCTGGGGTTACGGAGCAGGTGTCTTCAGCACAAGCTGATGCAGCCTGTCTGGGCTGTTGCTTGACCCTGAGCTGCTCCAGCTAAAAAATTAGGGAAACAGCCATAATTGTAGGCGGGCATCTCCTGCCTTCACTCCTCACTTGCATGTGGGGAGCCTGGCACTGCAGACATTAGTCCTGGGCTTCTGCACCTCAGCTGGGACCAGCAGAACAGGCAGGAGGGGGGTAAGGAGTGATCGCCTGCTGGACCAAGCCTGACTGGCGAAGGACAGGAGGTGCAAGTTGTGGTACCTGTTGGAGGTCTTTCGAACAGGGAATTTTTACACAAAGTGTTTTTAACAACTGGAGCAGATTTCATTATCTTCATGATCATTTTAGGCAGCCCTGGTGGGTGGATAGGAAGGACTCAGCAGGGGAAAACAGCGGGTTAAAAAAAGCAAGTCCTGAGCACATACAGAGAGCAGGATGACCCTGCTGGAGTGTGAGTCATGTCTGCAGAGCAGATCCATATTTAGTACCGCTCCTTCACTGCAGACTTCAGGGCGCAGCGTAGCAAGGCATCTGTCGGCTGCTGAGACAGACAGGGACTGGATTTCCCAGGGCAGTCAGCCAAGAGGAGGGAGCCTTGGACTCCTGGATACCACTGGCTTCTTTGCAAGGCTAACCATGCATTTGGACAGTGTCGAGCTGGAGGTGATGAAGGAGACCCTCATGGTCCTGAAGCTGTCCCAAAACAGAAGTCATGAGAGGGGCCTGAGTCCAGTGAGTTTTTGGGGGACACCCAAGTTCCCTTGGGAGGCTGGGGAGCAGGTGGGAGTGCGTGTGCTGGATGTGCATCCCTGAGCATGCAGAGGTGGGCATCCCATGCCCCTTGCTCTCAGCGCAGGTGGAGGAGGAAGCAGGATGGAGTCAGCTAGCATCTTTTATGGCAGGCAACCTGGACAGACTTGTGGCAGCAAGTGATCTGAAGGAGCAAGGGTGATCTCCCAGCCGCACTGCCTGTGCTGCTCTGGTGGGGAAAATTCTCTATGTGCTGTGCTGGGAAGGGCGTCCCCTCCTCAAGTGCCTGACAGCTCATGCCCTGGGGGGCTCATTTGGTGCAGATCCAGCAGCTAGTTGAAATCACATTTAATTTTGACCACATGCACAACAGAGAAGATCCCGTTGTTTCTGCTACTGGCTGCTTGACTGGCTGCCCAAACAAACAGGCAAGATAAAGCGACCCTGGTCATCTCTGCTGAGCCGTGGCCAAGGCCTGATTGAGCAAATGAACCTGCAGACAGAGAACAGAAAAGGCCAGGGATTTGTTCTGCCTTGGCCATCCTCCCTCCAAACACTGCTGGCATCTGAAGGAGCGGGGTCCCCTAGGCACCCTTCTTGCTGAGGGGCTGGGTGGGGAGGAATAGAACCAGCTTTATGGTAAGGGGAGAAGGGAAAGGACTCCTCATCTGGGAGACCGATCAGTCTCTTGTCTGTATCTCTTTGGGAGGTACCCTTTCTCCAGCCACTGGGACTGCTGCTTGTTTGTCTGCCACCCTTGCCTACTTCCCTCTCTGCTCATGGTCAAAGTAGTCTGTGGCACAGAGTGTCTGTGGGCATGCTTAGGAAGCTATGCTCAGAACCATGCTGTTAGCTGTTAGCAACTTGAAAATGATCCCTCCTTCCTTCCTTCTTGTCTCTCGCTCACTGCCTTCTGCACCCTGTTTTCTCATCCCTCCATCTCTCCTTCCCATCTCGTCCTGCCTTCCTCATTCTCCCTCCTGTCTCTCCCTCCCGTTTAATCTCATCCTGTCTTTGCAGTGGAGCTGTGCCTTTCAAGTAGCCTGTTGAAGGGACTTGCTGTAGGAGCCATTAGTTAGAACTAAAGCAGAGGCCTGTGATGCTGAAGACAAAAGGTGCAGTCATGGAGAACAGGGAGGGAAGAGCCAGTCTGTATTATGCAGCTCCTCTCTGCTGCCGAGTTCAGAGTGACCCCTCGCTACGTATCAATCAGCCATGCTGTGACAGCCATTTGGGAAATGAGTTCAAGCAGTCCCATTTGCATTCCCTAATGAAGATGGTAACTCAGCTGCATTTCCCCCCCAACTCCCTTCAGCCCCTAGATGAGAATCATGAGCATCTGCTGGGGTTTCTGCCCCTCTGGAGGAGAGCAGCTCTCACCAAGATTGAGGAGATAGCAAGATGTATGAGCATGAGGAGAAGGAACCTAAGTGAAATCTAAAGGTGACAGCAGAGGCTGGTGAGCTCCTGGCTCTTTCAGGCTGTTAGGAAGCAGGTGAGATTGAGTGTGTTGTCCCCACAAAACCACATTGCATTGTTGACTTAGCAGGGGCTGGGGGTGAGACTGTCTCACCTCCTGGTCACTGTTAGCAGTGAGAAAAAAAGATTTGTGTACAAGAATGGAAAAGAAGATTGGATTGGACTCCCTGCCTCTCTCTGACAACGCCCTTTCAGGTTAAAATGACATCTAGATTTGGAGACAACTTCTGCTGGGACAGTTTGACAGGATCTTCTGGGCATTATCACTCTTTCATCAGAAGCAGTGGAGCCTGGCTCCTGCCCAGCACCATCCAGGCAGCACGAAGCTCTGCCCTAGCAAAGAGCCAGTGTGTGCCCTCGGGTCTGCCTGCTTTTCCTGTGGCATCCGTGGCCATGGAGTGGCTTTGCTTGGGCAGAGGGAGAGTGCCTGCAGGATGGCTGGAGTTCTGCATTCAGGGCCTGTGTACTGCAGCCAGTAAAATATCGTGAAGCTATTGGTATAAGCCCTTAGAAGAAAGTGCTCGAGACTTAAAAAAAGCATTGTATCACTCTTCACCTGTTAAGTGCTTTGAGATCCTTGAATATAACATTTGATATAAATGCAAAGTAATTTATTATTTTACAAAAAATTTTTAATTTCTTTCCACTATACTCACACGCACCAAGGAGTACATTCCCATTGCCAAGCATTTGTGCATAATCTCTGGAGAGGGGCTCGTCTGATGTGTTTATTCAGTGTAAATAAGTTAAATGCTAGGGAATGAACAGTTCTACTAATTGAATTTATTCTTGTAAATTTAATGCCATTCTAGCCAAATGTGCCATCAAAAATGTGCATTATTTTGTTCATCTGCATGATCACCATTGAAATTCAGAGAATGCATCTGAAATCCTAGTGCACGGCTGGAGAAAATGGTCTTTCCAGCAACCCATGGAAATACTGTGTGGAATTTCAATAGTTGTATATCCAGAATGACTACCTGTGTTCTTATAATAGAAGGATCAGTGACTGCAATTGTAATGCTGAAATGTGCCTACTGTGAGAGAAAGTACAATTTCTTAGTTTTTCTTACTCCTCGCAAACAAATTCTTTTGAGGCTTAGAGTCCCCGTGCGTGTTCTCTGCCCAGAGAGGATTTTAAAGCAAAGAGGAAAAGGCCAAGGAAAATCTATAGGTTCTTCTATAGCTGTGCTTTATGTACACAGTAAGAATTATATCCAGGCATAACTCAGCACCAGTCAGGCATATTTTGCTCTAATTCAAGCTGGAGAACTGACAGAAAAGAATGAGCTGTTTGTGAGGACACTATTAATTGATGTGGAAGTCCTGAGTCCAGGAATTTCTTTTTATATCTGAGTGCTAGGAGGGTCTGTTATGTTTCTTGAAGCTCTTCATCCATGGTTCACACCACAATGGGCCATATGTCTGCTACAAACCTGACATGATCCTTTTGAGCCTGTTGCGTGGCAGTTCAATGAGATGGTTTGGAAGTGGAGGAAGCTCCTGCTAGCCCTGCTGCAGGAAGGAAAATAAAGCAAAGCAGAGAACACCATTATGGCATTGCTCATGTGCTGAGGAGGGTATACAGCTCTGGTTTCTCCAGCTCAAATGTTTCATAGAATAGAACCAAAAAAAGCTCAGAGCAGGGCAGCAGGTGGGGAATGACTTGAGTGTGAAAAAATATTAAGTGGGCTGGGACTGCCCTGCCTGGAAGAGACAGAAGCTGGAATTGTGAGTGCCATGGAGGAGAATGAGCAATAATTGTTCTGTCCCAGCATTAAGACCAGAGAGGTCAGAGGGAACTGGCAGGTGTCAGTTTCAGAAGAGATCGGAGGAGGTGACTCCATGGTGAGGGCATTGCTGAGCTGTGAAATGCCTGACCAGGGGCATCTGGAGCATCCCAAATGCAACTGGACAACTCTGTGGAGGAAAAAATCCATCATGAAGTATTAAGCACAGAGATGCCACATGTGACCCAGGACATGTCGAAGGCAAAGGTGTCTGGGAAAGTAATCTGGGAAAATCCCACAGCATGCTTGCCCTGCCCTCGTCTGCTGTTGGTTGGAGACAAGGCTGTTGAGTGGGACGGGTCTCTGGTCTTACCTGCTAAGACTGTCACTGCACTTTCACGTCCATTGCTCAAAAAACACCCTATGGCAGGCAGCTCAGCTTTATGAACACTAAACTTTAGGGAGCTATGTAACTACTAAGTGCTTTATCTTCATGCTAGTAAGTATCATTAGGTCCCCACTATGGGTTTAGCAAAACCCCGATGAGCCAAGAGGGAGAAATAATTGCAGCCCATATGCCTGAAATCATCCATCCCACTAAGGGCTGCAATTCAGCTCATGAGCCGTAATCACATCAATTAACCTTTGTTCTATTTAACATTAGGAGGGCCTTTGAATTACAGTTTTTGTAATTAACCTCCTAAATAGGGATGTGTCCAAAACAGAGATTCCTATGTCTCCCAGGCCCCTGCAAAGGCAGGGAGAGAGAGATGAGGGTTATGAAACTAAAGGAAAGAGAGATGAACGTCAACTGACCTCTGTTGTTGCCTTGTAAGGGGAAAAGCTGCTCTGAGTCCCCTGGGCTCAGGACCCTCTCAGATGAGTGGCAGTGAAGAGTCTTGGATCCAATGTCAGGAAAAGGAGGGACCTGGGATGGGGAATGGGGAAATGGGGAAGCTCCCAGGGCCTAAGTAAGGCTGAATAAAGGAAGTTCCTTCCCCAGAGAGGCAGCCTGTGTGGTACTCCAGCCCCTCCAGGAGCAAGTGCCTAACTAGGACCTGGTCTCTGCTACCCCATCAGAGGGTCAGACAGCAGAGCTGGCCTCTGGGGAAGGGAAAAACACGGAGCAGCCATTTAAAGGGAAAAACAGAGAAGATTCACTGAGCAGTAATGGGAAAGTAATTGAGCTAAACTGAAATGTAATTGGCAAATAATAACGGTGAGCAGCAGTTTAACACATTTTATTGTAACTGAACAGAAGTTGCTTTTAGAGTTGGTGTTCAGCCCCACCTTGGGGCTTGTGGTGTGCTGTCTATAGTGTAGACAAAAGACTTTTTCTGTGGCTTGGGACTGAAGCCAGAAACAGGCTCTGCTCCCTCATCCTTACTGCCACCTCTGCCTTCATATGCAGTGCCAGGTCAAAGTGGGAGGAGGAACGTGGTTTCTCCAGCAGCGTGCGAGAAGGATGGTGGTACCACCCACAGCAGGAGGTGGTGGCTGCTGGCCGGAGGGATGATGCTGGGAGACCCCATTTGTTTACTTCATGTTAGTCGAGAGTATTTTCTGTCCATGCTTTCTGTGTGCTGTTCTACTCCAAAGCTGCTTATGCAAAGCGTTCGATAAATACCCCCTGAAATGTGGAGGAGATGAACAAGGTAATGTGAAGAATGATGAAATGTCCCTCAGCCTCCGGGGAAGCAGTATTGACCAGCTATGGAGAGCTTGTAATGAGACCCACTTTACCCAGAGAGAACAGTAATAGCTTTCCCTTCCGCTGCCCCCCCTCACCATCCCTGTAAATTGTGTTTGCTCAAGAAAATGATTTGTGCAGGAAAGGAGCCAGGCAGCAAGTGCAGACTGGAGGGGCTGGTGTGGAGGGAAGGAGAAAGGTTGTGGGGGGAGCCATGGGCCAGATGCGGCTTCTCAAGGTCAGTCACTGTTGCAGAAACTGTCTGGTGTGTAAAATGCCCCTCTGGACCCTGCTGGTCCAGGATCCCAGGGACAGGAGAGTTTTGAAGTGTGGGTGCCAGAGCTGGCAGCAGGGAGTGGATCCTGCGCTCAGTGAGTGCAGCCCTCGTCCCAGTCGTGTTTTCCCTTTGCCTCACCCACAGCTCTCTGTCCAAACCTCTGTTCTTTCTGCAGATGGTGTGATGTCTACCCCAGTCCCACTCTGTCCTGACAATCACCCCAGCTCCTGAGCAATGCCCCTGTCCCCAGCCCCTACTCTGCTGCAGGGCTTGCAGGGTGCCTCTGGATTCGGTGCACTTGCAGAGCGGATTCACCGGCCCCTTTACCCACCACTGTCTGCTGTGGAGATCACCTGAGCTGTGGCAGAGCATCCAGCAGAGATTGTGCTCCTGGGCAAGTTACCAGCCCCAACAGGAGTGTAACCCAGATAAACTGTGAGCTCAGCAACAGGGCTGCAGTTTCCCACCAGCAGCGGATCTTGTTTTCCAGCCCATGACCTGGGGTTCACAGCAACCTCTCTTGCACCACACTGTCTCTCATTTCAGCAGTCATGGAGATTTCCAGAGTGTCCCAGCTGGTCTCCCAGTTGTAACTGTGCTATCTGTTCAAGGCAGCATTCCATCTACATTAACCTTTATTTCGTTATCCCTGTGCCTTCCGTTCCTCATTTCCATTCCTTGACCCCTTGCTATCAGGGAAGGCAACAGGTCTCTGTCACTTTGCCTTGCTGTTCTTCCTATTCATTTCTCTGCCTTTTACTGTCAGAGCTTCCTTTGCCCGCTCCCTCCTTGAGCAGCATCCCAGCTGGGACTGGCATCTCATTAGACTGCAATTCCCTTTGCCTTGGTCTGGTGTACAGAGTGCCAGAACATCTCAAATTGAGCTGGGACTCTTGTCTCACAGACATCAAGGTCACTGCAATCCAAGGAGTTCCTAAGCCTGTGGGGTGGTTCACATTCACACAGTGCAAAAGGTAGCTCTGCAAACTTCAGAGTTAGCTGAGTTCTTTAGCTGGTGCATTCCAGCACCCACACCCTGCATCATTTCTTTGGCAGATGGAGGAGGAATAAGGGTTTATTTTTATTATCATTATTATTTCATCATTTATTCCCCCAGTGATGTTCAGAGGAGAGACTCCTTCCTGCCTCAGTGACAGGTGAGAGAAGAGTGCAGAGGAAAGCACCAGACATTGGAGAGCTGAGATAAGGCAGGAACCTGTTAAGTGCGGCTGGGAGATGTGAGATGTGTGGTGGATCACAGATACACAGTGATCTTCTTCCCTGCTACACTCTGTTTTGGTCCAGTATATGGTCAATCCAGACTGGGTTTTTCAAAACTTCGTGGTGTCGCCCATGGTCTCAGCTATGGGACAAAGTGATTCTCTCCCTGAGCTGTGGACAGTCCCATGCTGACAACCTCAGGGGATGTCCCTCTTCCCCCTCCAGGCAGGGAACAGAGGGATTAGGTTTCACTATGCCCTGGGGAAAATGCTCTGAAAGCTGTCCACCTAGAGCAAATTGGAAGAGCCCCCCTACTGTGTTCAATCTGTTGATTAAAGCAGCAGCTGATCTTATTGTCATTCCTAACAGATCAGCACTGAGTTTTCCAAGGCTGCTGCTGAACCCCGTGTTAGCTTGGCTGGTTGCAATGATCTGAATTTATTCTAAGGGGTTTTGGTTGTTTTCTTATGGTTTTGAGCCTGCTCAGAAAATAACGTCTTTCTCATTTTGTGTTCATTGTGGTTTCACATGGAGGAGCCTGCCAACCTGGCAAAAAACCCTCTGGTCATGAGTTGCTGGTGGATGTTGAAGCAAATCAAACTAAATCAAACTCCATGAAATCAGGAAAAGCTAAACTAAGGCCAAACCAGACCAGATTAAACCAGAACCCATCAGACCAGCCTCAGCCAGACCAAACCAGAGACCTACCTTGACTTGAGCAGACCAGACCAGATATTTGAATCAATATCTGAGCTAAGGGGAATAGAAAAGCCTTTGGGCAGGGGAGTAGAAAGGCATTTTCTTTAATGCTTCCACTGACTCTAGGAGGAGCCCTGCTCTGCTTTCCCTGGGATGTGGGCCTTCTGCTCAGGCACAGAGCTTCCTAAGTTGAGATAGCTGCTTGAAGAACTTGCTACAATGCCACAGCATTTCAGGGAGGACAACTCTTATTTCTGTAGCAAATGCCAAATGAAAGCAGCGACTCATCCTTACCCTTTACTTACTGCCTCAGGAATCTCTGGAAACATCATGGGAAATGGTATCCATCGGAATCACAGCACTGACTGTGACTTTTCTGCTATGGTTGACGCTAGATTCTAACCTCAATTTCCTCCTACCTGGAGGAGACACGCAGCCCTGATCTAAACGAAGGGGGTAGGAAGCTATGTGCTTATGCCATATGCTTGCAGTCAGCAGCATCAATTCATGGCCTCGCTGTTCTCTGCACAAAGAGGTATCCAATGGCAATCCTGAACAGGAACAGTGAGTGTTAAATGGAGCAGGTCTTTGGAGAACAGGTATTTACCAGACTGTCATTATCCATTGAAGTCCCTTATGACTTTTTTCCCATAAAAACAAGGAAACAAACAAACAATCCAGCAGAAATAATTTTCTGCAATTTCAACAGTTAGGATAAAATCTTTGTCTTTAGACGCCCTCTTCCCCATGTTTCAAGTTGAGCTCGTTACTTTTCCCAGCTAATTAACATGCAGCCTGCAGGTTCCACAGCATCAGCTAAATATAAGCCATCCTTTTATTTTTTTCCTTTTGTTTGAGGGCTGTTGACAGAGCTTTTTGTTCGCTCGAAAGGTAGAGGATTAGCCATGTGAGGTTCATTCCTCATCTCTGTCTCCTGTCATCAGAAGACAGTGGGTCCCATCCCTCAGCCAGGCACACATCCAAGGCAAGGCATTGGGCAAGGCTTCAGGCAGGACAATGTCACAGCCAGTCTCAGTGGAGTGAGTTTCTGGACTCTGACTTGGCCACAGTCTAGTGATGAGGACAGGAGCTCAGCTCTCATCAGTCCTGGCTTTTCTTCCCTGTCTCTTGGCTGTTTCAGAGATGATACCTTCCTTCAGTGTGCTTTGTGTTCTCCAGATGGTGTTTCAGGAACAACCCTGCTTAGGAAGAAGAGTGGTTGAGGTCTATGAATAGGAGAGTTGCGGGGGGGGGGGGGGTGATCCCAGTCATTAACATTTTGATTTAATCAGCTGGTACCTGTAAAATTCTATGAGATTTCCTAAGGAATTAGCCTTTGGCAGGCATGAGGCAATGATATGTGTCCTCTCCATGTGCTTTCAGGCTTCTACTAACAGAGTTGGCCCCTGTATCTGGTTTGTCTGCCAGTTTTTAATGCTTTAGGAATAATGACATTCCAGACTGAGTAAGGAAGAACACAGCCTCTGATGTTAATTTCTCATCAATTGGTGCCCCCTGTGTCCCTTTTATACCCATTAGGAGGACAGGGTGACACTAAGGGAGCCACAGACTGTATTTCAAAGCCTAAGGGATCCCATCTTGGCTGAACTGTAGCTGACATTTCACCCACCCTGGGCTTTAATGTGCAGCAAAGACCCTCTAGGCATGATACACAACCGTTTTATAGAGCACTGAAACAGAGCATTCTCCAGCTGGGATAATAAAAGAGAGGATTTTTTTTTTTACAATGGCTCCTGTTGGAACATGTCACGAAACCCTTTGTAAGAGGCTTTAAAGAGTGCCTTTAAAATTAATTCAAATGAAGGGAGACTTGGCAGAGCTTGAAGTAGAAGAAGAATGTTGAGGATGGAGAATCTCCAAACTAAGGGAAATCATTCCTGGAGCATGAAGAAAGCTGTCTGCAGGATTAGATCTCTTCCTCCTCCCAGCCCACGAAGCAGGTGGCAAAATTCAAATTTCTCTCCCTGGAGTTGTCACACACTTGGCCAGTTTAGCACTGGGTCGTTGGTCTGGCTTGGTCTTGTTGGTCACAGCACACACTTACTATCCTCCAACCACAAACAGCTTGGTGTGGACCCTCAGGGTGACCAGGTGATCTGGCTCTGGGGTGATCCCAGATGAATGTCCCTTTGGGCCTACACCATGTCTGCAGCCAAAGCATTCCCACTTGCATGCATCTACTGGCACTCTATACCCACTTTACTGGCAAGGCTCCTACTTATTTCTTTGCTTCCTGTGGGAGGTGGAAACAAACACTGCCATCCTTTATAACATCTGTCCTTCTCTCTACGGCTGTCTCTGTGACTTCTCTTCATTTCTACTCAGTCCCACTTATTTCCTGTGTGTGCCCAGCAACACCAACAATTTCAGCATGGAGAAGAAAGTTAAAAAATGGAAAGGACCCCCCTTCCCAGCACACACTGCATAGTAGGAATTTATAAAACTGGGGAGTCTGAATCTATCGTTCAAGAGGAAAGACCTTAATCCTGTTGAGGGTGCCTGTCACCTTGCCTGTGTCCTACTTGCTGATGCTTCATCCTGGCAAGCCCAGAACTTTGGGCAGTCCAGCTTGTATCCCTGACCCCTACTGCTGACCCAGGGCTGTGCTGCCCTCATGTGAGGACAGCAAAGGATGAGTCTGTCCCAGGTGTTTGACTGGCAGCCAGGGCTGTTGGATATCCAGAAATTGGTAGGTCAGTGCTCAAAGTGTTAAGACTGGTAGAGCCAGGGCTGATGTGCTAGAGGATTTTTGGTGCCTGCTTTGGTCTTGGGAGAGGATGTGGGGGATGTTTGGGGATCTCCATGCTCTGCCAGCAAAGCCTTCTGGTACAGTACAGGTCTGGTGTCATCTCTGCGATTTCCAACAGCAGCACAATGGCACATCTGTGGTACTCAAAACAAAATGAGAAGCTAGAAATCCTATAGCATGACCACTTGCCTGACTCTGCTATCTTTTCCTTCAATCCAGCCTCATTGTTAAACTAGAGCCACTAGCTTAAAAATCTGGATTCCTCTGCTCCAAAGTTGATCTGTATGTTAACTGTGCAAGCTGGGGTTTTCAAAGCTGAAAATATGCCTTGGGCTGTTTTAATGTTTCATATAAAGTGGGTCATCCATTTCTGAGGAGAATATTAGGGGAAAAACAAACACTGCTGCTTTGACCACACTGAACAAAATTCTGACAGATGAGTGGTTGGAAAGTGCAAGCTTATATGTTGGAGACAGGAATCAATGTTTGTAAAATACCACTCAGCCTAACTAGAGCTGCCCCAGTGAAAAGCCATACATCTTTGAAAACTCCCCAGCCCATCTATTTTCTGTAGAGACCGGTTGCAGCTGGACTGCTCCATCCTCCAAAGTGCCTGTGTATGCTGAGCTTGCTCTGCCTTCCCGTGGTCCCTGCAGTCCAGTTTGACAGCACTTCTAATACCTAGAGGGGATTTTTTTGGTGTAGCTGTTACTCTGTTGTATTGTGGTGAAGTTTTCAGTCCACAAAGCATCCTACAGCTCTAGTGCTAAAAGATATCTCCCCACCTTGTTGTGCTCAGGAGAAGTCTCCCCTGGGAGCGTGGGTGGGGGAGGTAAGGCAGGAGGCAGCTCCCTCTCTGAGAGCTGTCCTGGCTGCTGCACATGGCGAACGCTGGGAAGGACTAAATCAGGGAAATGCAAAAAGCAGAAGGATGATCTCACCCCGAGGGACTGGCTTTTCTTTCTTCCTGTCACTGAGCTTCTTGCTGTCAGGGAAAGGTTGCATAAGGTAAGATGTTCATTGGGAGCAACTCGTTCCTCCTTTTCTGAGTAATGAGCCTGATTTGTGCTGTCCATTAAAACCAGACGGACTCATGCTTCAAACACATAAAACCCCATGTAAACCCTGAAAAATCAGACTTTAAGATCTTTACAAATCTAGCATCCCAAATTAATGATAATTTTAAATGAATTTGGCTTTGTTTCTGTCTCTCCGTTCATCAGGTGTGAAGATAATAAACCCACCCGATTCAACAGGGAAAGTGCTGATGAATAATTCATTAATACCTGTGGCACTCAAACAGTATCATGAGCAGAACTCAGAAAAAGCTTTGAGGAAGGGCTTTGTCCCCTGCTGAAGGCTGTGAATGAGCCAGAGAGGCTGAGACGAAACTGAGAGGACTGGAAAAATGGGAGTCAATGTGAGCAGAGAGAAAATACTTCCTGTCATTGTGGTCCCTCAGTCTGGAAACCTTCTCCCTGGTCCCTCTGAGGAGAGAAGGCATGGGGGTACCCATCCTAGGGTGCTTGGAGATAGGACTGGAAGGATGCTGAAGAACAACCATGCTCTGTTACCCAGAAATGGATCAGATGGGGCTAAATGGGCCATCTCCATCACAGCATCCCATCCTGTAATTCCCTCCTAGAGAGGAGCACAGAATCACAGAATCACAGAATCTAAGGGGTTGGAAGGGACCTCGAAAGATCATCTAGTCCACCCCCCCTGCCAGAGCAGGGTCACCTAGAGTACATCACACAGGAACGCATCCAGGCAGGTTTTGAATGTCTCCAGTGAAGGAGACTCCACAACCTCCCTGGGCAACCTGTTCCAGTGCCTGAAGGGCACAGGCCTGAAGGGAAGAGACAAATGGCCCTTCTGAAGGAAATGAGGAATTTAAATAAAGAACTCCACCAAGCTGTGGCTCCACTCTGTGTGCCAAGCTGCAAGGCAGGACAATGTCAGCTAACTCACCCGTTGCCATGCTGCTGGCCTCCATTGCTCCTACTCCTTGTCCACCGCACGCTCAGACGTTAGGCTGAGAGCAGTCTGCTGGTGCTGTCAGCCCAAATGCAACGAGCCTGCAAGGCAAGGAAGAGCTTGTGTTAAATATTAAGTAGCACATAGCATTAAGCACTTCTGAGAAATTTCAGCTTGGGTATAAAAACTTATTGAATCAGTGGATTATCTGTCAAATGGTAGTTTACATAAACAGAGTGGATTATATGCTTGTGCACACAGTGTGAGGCAAAATCATCCCCAGAGCTCTGCTCCCCAGATGGGCTCCCTCCTTTTTCTGATCCCTCCATAGACAGCTTTCTCAACCTCCCAAACTCTCTGTCTTTTCCCTTAGTGCCTTGAGATAGTAAGTTATTGAAGGGTTTAATTTCAAATACTGACATTGCAAAAGGGTAGGAGTTTTCTGAGAGGTGGGTCACATATGTGTAAAAAGAACGGGGTGGCTTGGTTATAATAGGGTGGTTCTCCAGCTGCTGGGCAATTCAAAGCATCTGATGTACTTCTTCGTATGGCACGGTGGTAATATGAGCCCCCTCTATCACACAGAAGTCTTACCAAAGAGACCAAGTGATCTAAGTGATGGGAACAATCCATCTGGAGGATGGGATGGAGGCCATATCCTCAGGTGATCGCATCCTCAGGTGATCCAAGTCTGAACCCAGGTGACTTGGACTTCATCTGTGAAATATCACTAGAAACATCAGCACATGGAGCTGCAGGTGTCTCTTGACTCTGTTAGCTCTTGGTAGGCAGCCCAGGTCAGGTCAAGCAACGACATACTACTTTGCACCAAGTCAGAAGTTACCTGCTTGAGAGAGAAGTATGCTTTGCACTAACCTGAGCAGTTTGAGCTAGTGTTTGATCAAGAAAGTGCCACAGCAATGGGGTTTTACACTGGAAAGCTTCGATTTATTGAAATCCAGAGTGTGTAGCAATAAAAGCTGACTTCAGTGAACAGAAAAACAATATATGCTCAAGAATATACATTTGTAGGCAAAGAAAAGTTGCCAGGTTGACAAAAACATGATGAAATATTAGGGGCTTTCTGTCTGCTTTCCATTCTTGAAATGTTAGTCAATTCATATGTAGAAGAAGAAATTAATAAAAAAAGCCATGAAAGCTCTAAAGGTTGAAGAGACTGTATGAATAAAGGTCTTGGAGCTGTTGGAGAGGCACACTTGATGCACAAGAGCCGGGCTGTCTGGCAGGGGAGTGGTATCTCCCACCTCCTCCTCGGGGTGCTGGGGCAGGCTCTCAGTGCCGGAGCAGAAGCCAGTTGCAGGCCAAGGGCTTCTCCTGAGCACCTTCCTTCCAAAGGACCATTTGGCAGGAAAAGGACACATTGCTGTGGGCAAAGGGAAACGTGCTGCAGCTTCCTTCCCTGTTGCTTTCCCTCCCGGGTCAGAGCTGGATCCGTCCCTCTCCCTCTGGGGCTGAGGAGAGGGGACAGGGGAAGACATGCCAGCAGGGAGGGTCGGGCAATAGCAGCCTTTTTGTAACCCTCGATAAATGCCACGGTGCAGCCAGCGTGAAATGAAGAAATATTGCTTCTGGTAAATACTTATTTTATATCAGAAATTAGCATACCAAATGTAATTAAAAACAACTTTATGTGCACATCCCTCTCCCCCCCAAGTCTGTCAAATGACATCTTAGAATAACTAGTCATAAAGAATGTGGCCTAATTAGCAAGCATCCCAGCCTACTGTTGCTGTTTGATAATTACTCTACAATGAGCTTCTGAAATTAGGATTTCATTCCCCCTCTCTGCCTTCCTCCAGCTGAAGCCAGCTCTGGCTGGTTTTCATCCTCCCCACTTTTATTTTACCTTTCTCCTGGTGGATACTGGACCTCCTATGTGCCAGAGCCAGCCCACGCTTTGCCGAGCTGGGGATCTGTGAGTGACCCCTGTCAGCAGAGGCACCCCTGGCATGCGAGTTGGATTTTGGAAAGCAGGCACTGGGGTTTCACCTGAGCACCTCCACTCCTCATCCAGGCTCCCGGGAGCTTGGCTGGGATGAGAAGAGTGAAAAGATGGGAGGGCTGGGAAGTGGGGAAACAGGAAAGAGGCATAGGGAAGTGCAATTAGAAAGGTCTTAAAACAATCAGGAGAGCGGTTAATCCCGATCTGGTGTGTGGCTGCTTAATTGCTTATCCTGGGGCTGCTCCGGGAGTGCTGGCATGTGGTGAGCCTGCTGCCTCCTTACACCAGGGCGTGCAGGAGATAAAACCTGGTTTTAAAGAGGGCTTACAAGTCTTAAATCCATCAGAAATGGCCCATCAGTGGCAGCAAAAAAATAAAAAAGAAAAAGATCCAGATGGTGCCTTGTGAAAGCCTTTTTCCTGCTGTTGCTAGAGCAAAAACAAGGCTGCCTTCCCCAGCCCTGCACAGGCTCTAACTGAGCCCAGAGAGAGCAGCTCTTGGCTGCCAAGAGCCCAAGGTTTGGGGACATGAGTGGCTCATTTCTCCTCCTGAGATTTTGGACTAACCCTCTGTGATCCCTGCTGCTCATGCTCATGTGCAGCCCTGTCTCACCCTGGCTGCTTCCTTGCAGATCCATTCCCCATGAGAAGCATCCAGGGGTACCCAGGGCTGCTGGAGGACAGTCCCTGGGGCAGGTCTGCAGGAAGCCTAGTGGGAGCTCACCACCAGCCTCAGACATCTCCAGTCTGCCTGTCTCTGCCCAAATGAGCCCCTAGCTCCCCTTTTCCCTAGGGGAGAGGACAAAGTGCTCTTAGGACCTGATTTGTCTGACTTATTTTAGACATTGACTTCAGTATGAGACGAATTGCGTCATGGAAGAGTCTGTTTTCTTCACTGACTAAGCAGAGACCCCAGGGAGCCTTGCTCAGATAAAAAAACCCCAAACAACAGCGAAATGAATCCCATTCTGAGATCAGATTATCCGACAAATAGAGGCTAACCAAGACAAAGCAGAGGACAGGGGCAGCTAGTATTAAAGAACAACAGAGTTAACTGTAATGGGAAGCATTTCCCAAGAGGCTTCTCAAAAAAGGCTTTTCATCAGCACACAAGAGAGGTGTTGGCTTTGTCTGGGATGCTTTAGCAAGAGGAATGAGGGAGCGAAGAGTCAAGATTTTGGAGAAAGCAGAAGCCAAAAGGCTCACATTGGAGCTGAGTTCCCTGGAAATTCAGAAGTGACGCTATGGCACCCTCAGCTCCATTGGCACACTGGTGGTTTTGATAGCTTGGTTGGGAGGAGGAGGTGTAAGGGAACCAGGGGCTTTGGGGAGTAACCTTGTGCGTGTCTGGGAAGGTCCTAGGGTCACCTACCTATTCAAGTCACCCCACATTTCTAAGGACAGAAGAAAAACTTACTTACCTCTTCCATCCCACATGAGGTGACCAAAGACCTCAGATCCCAGGATGGGTCACTTGCTGGTGGTGCACTTTAGGTAGAGTGACTGGCACACTGGGAGGGCAGCTGAATGGGAGCTGGGAAGAGAGGCTGCGATGATTTTGCTGGGTTTGCAAATGAGAAGAGTCTTTCAGGAGACAGCAGCAGGGGCTGTGACACTCCTTGTTGCCTACCAGTGCTGAGTCTTGTTTCGTGTGAAGCTTGAAACCAGGTTTGGTGTTCCCAGAGGTGGTTCCCCAGCCAGACCCTGTCTTGCTTGGGGCACACTGGGGCTGTTGCATATTTCCAGGCCTGGGATCAGCTCTGAGGCTGGGCTTTGAAGGACTGTAGGTGCCATGAGGAACATGAAAAGCACAATGCTGCTGGTGAGCTGAGATGTGCTGGCAGCCAGAAGGAAGGTGGAGGGCAGGAAGAGAGGGGAAAGGACCTTGGTTGGCTTAGAGAAGCCTTCCTGAAACTGCAGTAGCCTCCATGTCTGTGCTGGTGGTGTTCTCAACTTTATGGAGACCTCCTTCTCTTCTCAGAGAGGGCAGAAAGGATCTCCATGCTGACATTGCAAATGCAGCAGCCTCAGGCACTGGTTTCCTAATTGCTGTGCATGGCTGGGTCCTCTTGGGGATCCGGCAAGGAGGGCTATTGAAGATAAAGAAGGCTGGCATTTCATTTAAGTCGTTAGAGAGTTCCTCAGGGAGCTGGAGGAGAGACAAAGTGAGAGGGATGGAGGAGGAGAGGGAGGGAGAGGCAGCAGGGGAGGAGGGGAGTGAGGAGACAAGGAGGTAGTGAAAGGAGGTATGAGTGAAACAGGATGGAAATATGGTGAAAGTATCTGGAAGGAAGAAAAAGAGAAAAGGAGAGATGAGAGAAAGTGTGGGTGAGGGAGAAGGGGGCTGGGGTGTGGTGGAGGAAGGATAACCCCATGTCAGAGGATAAGAGAAACAGATGTGGTGCTCACCAAAAGAAAGGAGTAGGAGCACTTCAAGCCCCTTCCCCAGCGTGTGCTGTGCTGAGGCCCTGTGGCCGCCCCTCTTCCCTCTCTTTCACCCTGTTCTTTGTGCCACCTCCCCAGTTGTTCGTCTCCTCCTAGTTTTCCCCTGGCAGCCATCTGCCTCCTCTGGCTTGGGCAGCACCAAGAAGATTTTTAATCTGGGAGATTTTTATTTTAATTTCTGACAGCAGTGAGAGCAGCACCTAGCCTCGTTCTCTCCTTCACCCACTCTTTATTTGCCTTTTTTTTTTTTTCTATTTTCCTTTTCCTTCATTTTCCTTCCCTTCTGTCTTATATCCCTCTCTCCCTCTGTGTCTCTCCTTGGTTTTGGACTCCTAAACCCTTCTCCATCTTCTGCTTCCCCCTCCCTGATGGAGGGAAGCAGGCAGCTGCTTGCAGAGCAGGGGAAGGAGCCAGCCTGCTTTGGGGTGAGCTCAGCATCACAGGCTCTCCTCTCAGGAACTTGTAATTGAAAACAGTTAATTTGTTTTTGTTGGAAATACTTTACAGTTAAAAAAATGACCCTTTTCTAGACGCTTTTTTTTGGGTAGCAGATTGTTTTTTCTATCAAACATTATGTTTTGTAGATGGAAAAAAATAACAAATAAGTATAACAAATATATACTGTTTTTTCTTCTCCTTTTCCCACATGGAGAAAAAGAGAGAAAGCTCAACAAAAATGACACATCTGAAAAAAGTGAAATATTTTCATGAATTATTTTGAAGAAAGTGACTTTTTGTTTTGGTTGCAGAGCAAAAGAAAAAGGAAGACTGTTTTGATGAATATTGCTGGCATTCTGAATAAACAAAGAAAAATATCCTCAATATAGCTATTGCACTGCATCTTGCAGCAGGGGAAACTGAGGCACAGACAGCTTCACGGGTTGGCTCAAAGGCAAGCTGTGACTCTGTAGGAAAGTGAGGCATCGATCCTGGCTTGCAGGCAGTGCTGTACCTGAATGTCTTCCCTGCTGGCCATGATTCCCACCCATCTTAGCATCTCACCAGTGCTGCAAAGCCCAGACGCCAGAGGGAAACACAATTTTGCATGCCCTGAGGATGAGGGAATGGGAGAGGGGCTGTATTTACCTTGGCAGCCATGGCTAGTTGCCTCACAGACAATTATCTCCTTCCAGCCTAAATTGCACCACGCTTTTTCCCTGCTACACACAGTATATTTGTAATTCACCCACTCCGGCCATGTTCCACCCCGGCACCAGCTGTACCTTTGTGCCCAGGGCAGCGGGCACATTGGGTAAATGTTGTGCACCAAGGACATTTCTGCAAATGAGGAATCCAGGGAGAAATGGGAAGGAGAAGATTTAATTGCTGGAGCTGAGGATGTTTTCCAGAGCTTGCAACACAGACTTTCTCAAACACGGGATGCATCAAACCTAATTGCTCTCCAGGCTGGCTGGATCCTTAATTAGAGAGAGTTTTAAAGCCCCGTGTCAAGTCCCTGCTGATAAAACCGCTTTACAGTATAAAATGAGAACCAGCTGCCCCAGCACCTTGCAGCACTGCTTGAACCAAGGCAGGAGCGCAGGAGGCCTGATCTTCTGCCTGCAGAGAAACCCCACGGGGCTGTGGCATTGTGGGGTTTGAAGGTGCACTCTACCTCTGGCTACCCCACCTTCCTTCAGCCTGTTTCCAAACAGGACTGTCCCACATGATATGTGTGCTTCCCCAGGAATGAAATCCCCTGGATAGAAATCCCCGTTCAGCGAGGACATGAGGGGTTGTCGTGGGTTCAGTCTTGAGGCTAGTCAGCATGAGAGCAGCAAGGCGTGAGCAGGGGAGGTGCTTCCTGGCTTTCCCTGTCATGGAGGTGCTGCAACGTCAGTTCCCCTGTCTGAGCTGGTCCAAGTTGTAGTACATCCATGGGAGAGAGAAGAAGCAAATAGTCCCCAGCCTAGCGTCCTACATCTGAATGTGTCCCCCTCCCCTGCCTTTCCCTGGTCCCCCGTTGTCATTTCCCACTTGGCCAACTCCACAAACATCTTAATTTCATGCCTGCTTGTCAGGGCTGCTTTGTGAAACATCTGAATGACATTAGCACGGCTTAAGAGTGTGACAGACTGAGGAGCAGCAGCCTCCTGTGATTGCCTATTCCAGATGGTTAAGTGACAAATCTCACTTCTGATATCTTAACTGGAGAGATGCAGGAGGAAAGCATCCCTGGGGAACAAGAAACCCTTCTTACCCTACTCCAGCTCTGAGCCTTTGCTGGGACCAGGCAGTGGTTAACCCAGACAGGAGACATACAGCAGATGCCAAGTTCTTCAGGGACCCTGGAAAGGTTTTCCCCTCCCTCTGAGTTGTTGCTGTCTCATCTCAATTATGTGCACAGCCATAAACAGCTCAGGCAGACCTGGTGCTTGTTTCTGCAAGCATCTTTTGCACAGTGACTCTCCTCACTAGGGTGATACTCTATCACACCACCTTTGAATGGTATTTGCAGTCTCATAGGCATGCTTCAAGCCCCAGACTATCACAGAATGTTTTGGGGAAGCAGCTCTGCACCAGCACCAATAGTGAGAGACAAGCATTGCTGGGGGAAAGTTTAGAGTCAAAACTTGATGCGTGTGTGTAAGGAAAATGTAGTCCAGGTCGGTGCAGCCCCTTGCTCAGGGTGACATTGCAAGCTGCTTGCACCTCGACTGACTTGCGTGTGTGTGTGTGTGTGATTGCTATTCTACCTCTTGAAATGCAGCTGACCCCAGCTTGGAGCACAGCAGCTGGTTGGAAGGGACAGGACAGGACTGGGCAGGAAGTGAAGTGAAATACTTTAAAACTTGGGGAGGAGTACTTAATGATCACATACAGTTGGGGTTTTGTGCCTCCTCTGCAGTATAGCAGTGTTACAACACTTCTAGTGAATAATCTGTATAAAATTCTTTCCTTTGTTGTGCAGCTTAATGTGAGTTTCCCATCCTGGCTCGGCATCTGGATCCTGAGACAATGGTGTCGTTTCTCATGCTGTAGCAGCAAATGTCTTCTGGGTGTGCAGGCCACAGAAAATACAACACACAAGGTAAATATTGAGAGTCCATGTTCTTCCATGCTCCCAGTGCTGTTCCCATTGCTATAGTTACAGCCATGTGGGTGTTTGCTTGGTAAATGCCCTCGCCTCCCCTAAGCCTCCACTACTCCCAGCATCTACTCCCAAGCTCAGACACCCCAGGGGCAGGGGCTCACAGAGCCTTTGCTGCCAGCTCACCTGACTTGCTTGTGTCAGTGACCTGGACAGGGAGCTGAGCAGCTTCACCAGTGCTCAAATAGAGAAAATTGTCCATCCTTCCTGCCCTGACTCAGCCTCCCAGCCCTGAAGCGAGGGCTCCCTGCCTCTCGGAGAGAGAACATGAAGTCACTGGCAGTAGGTCTGGGATGAGGGAATGAAAGACAACAGCTGATTAGAAAATAAAACCAGAGAGTTTGGGGAGAGGAAGTGAATCCAGCTTTTGCTGACCTTATATAAAATAGTAGCAACCTGGTAGTTAGATAACTGCTTTTGTAAAATACTTGGATTTCAGTGTAATGTGTGAAGGTTTCCTGGTGATGTCACATGAATAAATTTGGAGTCTGCTCGGATACTGTTTTCCTCTCAGTGAGACATTTGTTTTTGGTGGCAGGTGACTCACAATTGCAACTGATGCTCTGGTCTGCGCTTGCACTCATTTACTGTGGTCCAGAGGCAAGTCCGACTTGCAGACTCCTGAGAAATGCTCACAGGAGGCATCCAGCACCATCCTGGTCCCTCCCTGACTTCCCCGTGTTGTGTTGGAGCACACCTGTTACTTCAGAAATACCCCTTGAGGCTCTTTGAAATAGAAATACATTGGAATTAGTATTTGCTGTTGAAACCATATCTTCCGGCAGCTGGACTAGATGATCTTTAAGGTCTCTTCCAACCTTGATGATTCTATGATTCTGCCCTCTGCAGATAGGAGGCAGAAATGGGGTTGGATCCAGCTAGGATTATTCTGAATACTTGAAATGATTCCTGGGCTTGTCCCAGAAAAATGATAGGCAGAAGAATGAGTGCAGGGGAAACAGACCTCGAAAACCAAGCATGCCAGTGGAGAAATGTTTTAAGTTACACCCTCAAAGAAGAAAGGAGAAGTTCAAGAGCCCAAGGAAGGTGGTCCATCCCGATCTAGTTCTTCTGAGAGGCTCTGGTTATGAGGAACCACCTGTCCCAGCCTCTGCTGGTACATGGTGATGCCCAACACCTTCACCCACTGCCTTCTTCCCCAGAGATCCTGGAGGAAAGTGACAGGCAGAGCAAAGTGAAACTGGTAGGACCCTGGAAAACAGCAGCAAAGTCCCCAGCCACGACTAAACCGTGCATTTCTCAGTGCTTTTAGTCTTCTTCTTATGGTAACGGGCTGATAACTGATTATGTAGTTAAAATGGAATTTGACACCAGGGCTGCAGTTTCTCTAACTTCAGAGAGATGCTGCAGTAAACAACCTGGTAAAGAGCTGTAAGAGCTGATGTGCTGCTTCAAACCTGTGCAAGTCTGGAGAAGTGCAAGAGAATGAAGCTGAATTTATGTGGATAGATCCAGTGGCCCTGGATAAATAAAGAATTTCTTGGCCTAGAAAAGGGATGGTAAGAGAGGTCACCCTGCAGGTGGAGATGAAAAGGCATGGAAGATACAGGTGCAGTAAGAATAAAAGACTGGGGCCACTGGCTGCAGCGTACAGCAACTGCACAATCCTGCTGCAGTGGCTGTTCACACAGCCTCAACAGGCAACTGGCCTAGCTGACACTGATGGTCCCGTCATCCGCTTACCCTGCAACAGCACATTGCCTTCTCCTGACATGGTTCCTCTATGCTTGGCCCAGCTGATCAGCCAGTGTTTTAACTGCACTTCGGCCTTTTCCTTCTGCTCTTTTATGAATTCCTGCCTGCTGTTTTTGTACTGTCTGTTGTATTGCCTGCTGTGAGGTCCAGAGCTGGCTAAGAATTTGCCCTCCATGGATTTCCTTTGAATTTTCCAAATGTTTGGGAACTTGCTTCACCTGATCTGACAGCTTTGTTCCTATCCTACCCTACCCTACCCTACCCTACCCTACCCTACCCTACCCTACCCTACCCTACCCTATCCTATCCTATCCTATCCTATCCTATCCTATCCTATCCTATCCTATCCTATCCCATCCCACCTGATTGCAGATCCCACCATTCAGTGTAAGTATTTTCCAACAAAACAATGACTAATGTCCATGGCCTGTTGTTTGTTCTTGTATCCTCACTCTTGTCAGTGGTTTGGCCCCAAGCTGTATCTCTACAAAGGAGGAAAGGGATTTCTATCATGGTCCTGACAATTAAGTTGCAGAGGATAAGAAACACGGAGGTGACAGGGCTATGAACCTATCTTCTTCTCCATCCCTATGAGCACATTTCTCCCACACTATAGAAAAAGGAGGGGAAGAATCTCTCTCCACTCACCCTTCTGAGACAGATGACAACAAATGAGGCAAACTACAAACCTCTCTGAATTGCTGAGCTCCCAGGGTTATGAAATCTGATGAATTGCACGTTGGTGGCCTGATGGCTGCAGGGAAAATCCTTGTGCAGTCCTGCTGGATTTATCCCAAAGAAGATACCTGTTCATGCTCTACCAGCCACTTAGACCATTCTCTTCTCCCTTTGATAAACAGAAAGCAAAAGATTGTCATTGCGAGGCTGTGTTTTTACTTTTTTTAAAAACTCCCAGTCAATTACATTTGCATGACGGAAAAAAGACCCATTGAATTTCAAGGTCTTGGGCAGCAGCTATTTCCTCCATTAAGCAGATGGACATGGGGAAATGAGGGAAAGCATTTTGATTGATTTTACCAAGGTCCATTATCTGTCGTGAGGATATTGAAATATGAATCTGGCTTTGACATTAGGCAGAGAGGACACGGAGTCCTGAGAGGATGCTGTAATGGGAAGGCACAGGCTCGGTTTAGGTGGGAATGAGCAGTGTTCCCAGGTGCCACGTTTGAAGCTGTGTTCAGATGATGCAGATAGCCCCTGAGTGCTCACAGCCAGCCTCCCAGCCCATCCTCCTCCTCCTCCTGAGGACTGCGGGCAGTGTAGATGTCCATGAAGCCTTAGACCACACCATGACCCCACGTAGGGCTGGGGTTGCCCTTGACCCCCAGGCACCCTCTGTCTGTGTGCTAGCACTGGGAATGATACAAATACGGCTCCTTTGCAGGAGAAGCTCGGGAACAGCACTCAGCCTGTCCCTGGGTACTGGATGACTCAGACGCCTGATGAAAAAGCAGTATTTATAGAGGAATCCACTGGAACTTACAGCCTGAAAGGTGCTTTTTAGGGGAATGCCATATTTAGTGTGGAGGTTTTTACCTAGCTGCACGTAGCACCCTCAGGCAATGAGAGACGACTCTGGGGTCCTGCAGAAACCCCTTGCTGGCTTTGCTCTGCAAGCACTGGGAAGCAAACAGGTCTGAGGGGATTAAACTCTGATGCCCAACAAGGTTTGTGGGCTAATGGATGCCTCACACCTACCTTTATTCTCAGCATGTTGATAGCAAGGAGAATTCACTGTGTGAGTAAGAGCAAGTTCAACTCCTTTAGAAAAAGCAATATTGCAAATCAAACTGTGCTGATGCACACAGCATGTGCTAAACTGTGGAACTCCGTGCCACAAGAAATTATCCTGCTAATAGTGAGAATAATTTAACAAAGCTTGAAGACACATGTAGCTAGGCAAACCAGCATGTGTAGTAATACAATCTTGTGATCCATGGCATAAGTAGGAATTTCTTTCCTGGCTGTTAGGTCTGGGGGGCTTTCCCAGCTTTTTTTTTTCAGCCAGCTGAACAAACACATCTTTTCTGTAGGCATGTTTCAGTTTTCACCCATTTTTTTTTTTAGCAGGGGATTAGAGAGAGGTGACAAAAGTTTTTCATCTGTGGGATGCGAGTTGGCTGATGTACCCTGTCAGAGACAGGGGCTTGTGTAAATGTAGCTAACAGGAGTCTGTGCACTTCTCTTTCTTTCCCAGAGCTGTCAGTAAATGCAACAGCACCATCTTCAAGTTCGAGATCCTTAACCCGCCTGGGTGTTTGGGAGAATTTGTGACCTTCAGTCCTGACAGTCAAGAGCATGCCCTGCTCTCCTGCTGGGAGACTCTCCTGGTCTTTTTCTGTCTACATCCCAGCTCCCTCATCTCAAACTTTGCACTTGTCAGACACTGCCCACCAACTTGCAACAAACAGACACTGTTTGCTGCCCGCTCAGCTGCCTCCTTCATATCCCTGTCACTGTGGTTGCACACCAGATTCAAGGTAGTGTTCCCTGGTGTGAGCTGGGCTCTGGTCTTTTCCTTTCCCTCCACTGTGCATCATTTGTGTCCTTGTCAACTCTCTGGTGCCATACTGCCTTCTCTCCTTGCCTTCTCCCTGGCCTACCCTTATTAGATGCCACTTTCAGATGTTGCATTTGGTCTCCCTCCCTTTACACAGTCCCAGGAGCAACCATTAGCATTAGGCTTCCCCTCATTGCAAGTCACGGGCAGCCCCACTCCTTTTGGACTTAGGGTCTAATTTTAACATCGCTTTTTCCTACAGCTACTCTCCCCATAAGGTCAGAAGAGTCCCTGCCCTGTCAGAGACATCCTTCTCTCGGCAGCAAGCAGGTGTTTTGCAGTCATGTAAGCCAGCCTTCTCAGAACGAAGCAACCTTTATTAGGGAATGGGGATGCAGTGACTCAGGGTCATTAGGCGAGGCTGGCACGGAAAAGCTCACACGCACATCCATGTTGTCAGCATGTACCTGCAACTCTGCCCAGCGTGGCTGCACTGGGCAGCAGAAGGGTCTCTGCTCACTGTCTGGTAGTGCTCTACAGCCGTGCTTCCAGATCAACTCCACACATGCACAGGCCTGGATCGTGCCTTCTGAGTGCTGCCTCTGGGAGCAAACCCCTTTTTCTCTTCCCAGTTCCAAAGGTGTAAGGAGTCCCTGCAGACCCTTCACAGGGCCTGTGCCTGGGGGTGGCCCTAAGCTTGGTCCTTACCCAAAGGTTATTGCTCTGGTTTTGTGTTTCAGAAAGCTACTTAAGCGCTTGGGCGAGCAGAGGTACAGCAGAGCCCTCTGGGAGGGAGCATCTCCTCGGGGAGAAAGATGTTCTTCCCCAAGCAGGATTCCCCAGGTCGCTCCACATGTCCTCGAGTATGGCTTTTGAAATTGCCTCTGATACCTTCGAGTTGACCGACACCTCTGTGAAGCGAGCTGCCTTTTGGTAGCACTGCACTGACAGCATGACAGGGCTGTGCACTGAGGTTCTTTGGGAAGAAAGGCAATCTATGAATTATTTAAGCACCTCTGTTTCCGATTAGCTTATGACTAACGTTCATTGCACAAACCCCTGAGACGCTGCACGTTAAAACTACTGTAGAAAATATAATGGGTTGAATTGCTTTCTAGGTAGCATGGTACACACAGAGCTTTTGTGGACTTTTGTGTGTTTGTTTTGCTTTTATTTTTAAATAGGCACACAGAAAGAGAACTCAGAAACTCTGCTCAGGGGTTGGGAGTCCATAATGGGCCTGAATCATTTTTCAAGGGCAATAGGGATCAGTGGGGACTGAGTTATCACAGTAGACAAGGGAATTGGAAAGAAATTTTTTTTCTGATGTTATGCTAAGATTTTAAAAGTCTTAAGACTGGGAGAAGAAGCAGGGAGTAGAGATTGGCTTGAGACAGCCTGTAGAATGAAGGGTGCATGAGCAACACCAGCAAATTTCACATCATGTTGAAAATATATAAAACACAGTGTTGGTGGAGCTCAGAAGCCAGAGGCTGATACTAGAGCAGGTTAACAACTCTCTGGTGTGTACTGACCTCTTTGTGGTCTGTGGCCAGAGCTGGAAAGCCTTTCCTGCTGGATATTTGACAATCCTGACTATCTATCTACCTCTTACCAGAGAGTGTGACTCTTCCACAGGAACTCAGCTACATTGAAGAGATCAGCCTAGAACCTGACAGCGCAGAGATTTAACTAATAGTTTCATGTAGGATTTGGATACTCTACGTTACAGTTTCCCAAATGATTCCCCTACCTATTAGTAGCCCCTCCTGTGAGGTGGCAGGTCTGTCTTTGGGGACCACAGATACCTTTTTGCCTGCTTGCCTTCTTGCTATAGGTCAAATGAGTTGAAAACTCTCAGCTTGTGCTTCTTTATTCACGTGCACTGACTGTTAGCTACATGTCCCTCTGGATACCTGTGTGCTGGCTTATTAATTACCTGAGTTTTATTTGCTAAATAAGGGTATGGCTCTTGATCACAAAACTCAAGCAGCAACAAAAAAGGAAACTTCATTATTCATCATACTATGCCACATTATCAGAGCCAGCTGTACCATGTTCCCAATGGTGTGAGTTTCCGGCAGACTTTTTCATCGGCTGAGCTCCCTTCAGGTAAGACAGCTGGAACAAAAGCCACTTAGAACAAAAGTTTAAATTTCAGAAGGAACACAAGGATATTCACCTGTGGGATCCCTAAACCAACTCTTGCAGCCTTCTTCAAAACTTGCATCTGGTTCCCAAATTTTTTTTCTGCACATAGGTCTTTGTTTGGGCTCCTTCCTTCTGAAGCAACAGTATGTCTTGGGCCTGTTAGGATTGCCTGAGATCCCTCTTAGCATCAGGAAAAAAAAATAAGAAAAAAAAAGAAATATATAGCAGCAAAGCCAAGGGCTGAGTTCTCCGTAACAGCATGTGCAATTCATTGCACTGGTAAGTGTTTTCAGAGGGTACTTCACCCGCTTTCTTCATCTGGAATAGATGACATTTCTCTTGTCCTTAACATGGCTTTTCTACTGTAAGAGGAGTCCAGGGTGATTATTTCACACAGAGACATTTGCACAGCAGACATCAAAAGGGGGGTCAGGAGTAGGCACATTTTGACCCTGGTTACAGAAACAAATCTCAAAGATGAAAGCTGTTACCCGTCTCTTCTCCTCACTCCATTTTAAGGTTTCATGGAAGAATATCTTGGCTCCAGGAACCAAAGCGGTGTTTTCCAGAACAGACCCAACCAAGGGGTTTCTGATCCCCATTTAGACTTGGCAGTTTCCAGCTTCTACCAGAAGCAAAGAGAGCTTCAAAGCATCTCCCAGGAGCTCCTCAATGGCCCTATTCATTTGAGGGATCCCACCATGCAAAGGTTGTGCCTGGCTGCTTGGTGCGGGCGAGAAAGCCAAGGGAATATCTGATCCATGGCTGGTTTTCCTCCCTTGGGCACAGAGAGTGCTGCAGCACAAGCTTTCCCTTCCCTGCTACCCTTGCCTTCGAAGAAACCAGCTGAATCACAGCTCTGAATTTATGTAGGTGTCTGTTGCCAGTCCTACCTCATCAAGGCAGCTCCTCACTGTCCAGCAAGAGTTAGGCTTCCCAGTTTACGTATCTCAGACTAATGCAATAGTTTTGGGACCCACTTCTGCCTGCTCCCTTGAGGGGCCAATTAGGTCTTTTAAACAATTTGAAGTCTCCAGATGGTCTCTCTGTAGTCAAGGTTTCACCAGATCTCCTAAAATAAACAGGATCTTGCCTGGTCAATGTCCCCATGGGAAGCCTGCAAGGCACATGAGAAGTGCTAAAGCAAACAGCAGTGGCTTTCTGCATCACTGGCATGGTCTGACATGAAGGGAAGCTTTGCTGTGGGATAAAGAGTCTTGTAGCTAAACCCTGAAATGCAGGCTGCAGTGATGCCTTGACAATTTTTAGCTCTGCTTTTGTGACTATACCACAAAGTTTGTGTCACTGCTTTGTGCACCAAGCTTCCCATTGAGGCTGATGTTCTCCATTCCCTGCCCAATTTCTGCAAAAGTTGCCTCATGCTGTAGGTCCACTGCCTTGGCCCACCAGAGGGGCAGCTGCACTGCAGCACTGAGGGGCCCTTCTACCTGTGGGAGTCCCTGGTGGGGAAAGGTTTCGTAGCAGTGCCTTGATGGAGGCCAGTGCTGGGGACCAGCTGCTCTCCCTCTCTGCCATATGTCTGTTTTTTGTATGCAGACTGAGTGTAAATGAATTTTATTAAATAAAATGTCTTTAATTGAATGAAACTCCCAAAACTGGTTGGACTCCAAAAGCAACGTCAGCTCCAGGCACCGCTTTCCTTCTTTTTTACAACTTTTAGCTTCTTAAGTCCAAACATAACTCAGATATTATCCCTTCTGCATTTTTAGTTGGCAGAGCTTACAGGGTTAAAACACTTCTGAGCTCATTTGAAAGAACAGCATGACCTCGGGACTGTTGACAGCAGGATGCATGGTTGAGGCCATCCTGCTTCAGGAGAAGAGTGTTTAGCTGCACAGATGCCTGCATCACGCCATGCTGCTTTCTTTATTCACTAGAGAACAGGCCCTGGCCTCTGAGACCAGGAGAAAAGGAGTCATGACCTAGTCCAGCACTTCTGGACTCCTAATGCTCCCTGTCACTGCTCCAGAGTGTTGAGGCCAGGATGGCTGCAGAGGGAGATCCTTCACCTCAACAGCAACCCCAGGAAAAGGATGGACAGAGCAAGTTTTTTGCAGTCCTGGGACTTTTCTCCTTACACACATCCTTCCCCAGATGTCATAGCTGGACTTGACTTGAGGAAAGTAATGTTCTGGACTGGTAAAGGCTCTTCACACTCTTCGGTTTCTCTGTAAGATCTTCTTCCTAGGCTAGCAAGCCTTTGTGTCCTATCTCACATCAGGCAGTTTTTCCTCGGAGCAGGGCTAGCCCAGGGTTACTAAAATGGAGCCTCCCCCAAGAGAGACACCAGTTCTGCCCTGGCCTGGGCAGACAGGGCACTTTCCTGTGATAGTAACACTATGTCACATTTCTGTTGTTCTCTGGAGCAAACAACAGGCAGAAGACATGCATGCTAATCTGGGACTCTGACTCATCTAGAGCCCTGGAGCTCCTCTGCTAGCAGGGGTGATTACCACCAGCCCTGTTAGCAGCTCAAGCTGAGCTCACAGCAGCGCTGTCCTCAATGGGTGCCAAGGGCAGGAGGGTGGTGAGACAGAGAAAGGGCCACAAGCTGGTGAAAGCGTGCAGTAGGCTAAAGTGCTCAGAGAGAAGGTGTAAGGTATCTTTCTCAGTAATATCTCAGAGTCATGGCACCAGTGTGTGGAAGAGAATCTCATTCTCCCTGTATAGCTGCAGGAGCAATTTTCTACTCCATTTTGTTACGGTCACTTGTAGCAAGGTCATGAGTCTTGCTCACAAACCCTTGGTGTTGCTGGGAGCTTCTTTTCCATAGTCACTCTGCTATAAAACATCCTATTGAACTTGTCCTCTCCTTGGTAGTATTAGTGCCACCTGATAAGAGAGAGGACCTGTTCCTTGATCACCTCTCCATGCAGGTCCTAGTCCCCACACTGCCTGGGCTGTGCTGAACTAGCTGAAGCATAGGCAGATCCATACAAAGGACACACATGTTTTGGAGATGGTCAGATGGGCTGGTACAGACCTGGGCCATGCACAGGGTGCAGAGCAGCCTGTCTGGGATCTTTATGGGGCAATCAGACTCCAGCAGGACATTTTCTCTATTAATGTGTCAGTCTCTGGCTGCCATACAAAACTCCTGGCTGGGATCTTCCCAAAGATACGCAATGTTGGAGCACTACGGAGTGATGTGCTCTGGCACTGTGCATTAGACAACCTTGATGTACACTTAGCTGTTGTTTTTAAACAAAGAAAGGCAAAGGCAGTCATTAGTGTGCAGACATTATCTCATCCATCCTAGCAGTGCTCACTCCAGCTTCCTCAGCATGTCTCGTGGCACCCCCTCAGCGGTGCACAAGAGGATGGATCGACTGCCTGATTCCCCTTCATTGCACTTAACTGCTGCTGCCTGAAGCCAGCACCAGAAACAACCTTTTTTTCTCCCAACAGTACTTTCAGGCTTGGGGTTAAAGCAGTAAGAAGCCAGCAATATTTCCCTTCTCTGCAGTCAGGCTGATGCCATTGCCAGCCTTCATTTGCCTGGGTTGAAACTTGAAAGCAGAGTGCAGGGATCTGCAATCAGAGCCAATTGATTCTATCACCTGATGCTTTCAGTACTCACCTGGACACAGGCCCAAGCTGTTCCTACAAAAACTGGTAACGCTTTCATAGTGGCATCATTTCTCGCAAAAAAAAAGCACTTTGCTTTTGACAGTTGTCCACACTATGCTTTCTGCAAGACTCTTGATTAATGCATTGCGCAGGTCATACGATGCTGTCACACATCTTTAGTACTTGTTTCCAGTGATATGCCGAATTTTTAGCAGGTTTGGGGTCAAATCAGCCTCACTCTGTACCTATTGGTTTGGGGGCTGTTTTATTTCCCTGAACACAGAGTACCCAGTTCCTTCATGCATCATTTATATTCCCTGCACCCTGGCAAAACGCTGGCCATTTCTCTATTCCAGCCACGTTTTCAGAAATGTTCATTTTCTTTCAGATTCTCTTTATAAAAACAGAAACGCTCTATCATCTCTAGTGACTGAGAATACGTGATTTTGTAGATTTCCCACAACCTCAGCAAATGCTTTGCCTGCAGATTTAATAGACACTGTTAGGCTATGCAGCAGATTATAAATTTTAGCCCCCATTACGATCAGTAAACTGCCAGGTTTATTTTACATGTTATACATTGTTCACTCTCTTAGCATACGGGGAGTGGTTTTCTCCCAAGCCAGTGGAAAAGCCTGTTTTCCCCAGACAGCTGGATCTGTTTAATCTTTTGCTCTTTCCCTCTGCATAAGTGGATTACTTGTGTCCCCATGCTTGCATTGTGCATTGCCCTATGCCAGAAGAGCGGGTCTCATGGTTCTCCTCTTTCACCAGCAGCCCAGGAACAGGGCAGAACCACAAAAATGGATGGGGAAGAAATGGCTGTAAGTACTGAGGGCTGATCTGTACCGACAGCTTTGCAAAAGGATGGTTTTGTGCACCCATATGGGTGAAGGAGCTGTACCATCGTTTCGTGTGATGCTACCCAGGCCTCCCACCACCACCTCTGTCTTTCAAAGTTACAGCAGAAGCTCTGCTGGTTCCTGCTGTTGGTTTACATGGCATGTGCCAGCACTCTCATCTTGGCTGGGATCCCGGTTATTGCCGTGACTCAAACACTGTTAACCTGCCTACAGGATGCTAGCAAGCTGCCGCCACTTCCATGTTGGTATAAAGACAGCCTGATGGGCTCTGTGCAGGTTTTTGCTTTAGCTGGAACATGTTTGAGGAGGAGGTTGGCTGCAAACTGAGCAGGTGAGACATTGCATGTACTTTCCTTCCCCAAGCCTGGGTTTCTTTCTGATGGCTGTGTGCTGCCTGACTGTTCTGTGAGCCTGGACATCTCTAGCCAGGAGAAAGCTTCCCACCTCTGCATTTTGCAGGCTAGCTGATGAGGTCCTGCGAATGCTCAGCCAAGTAGCACAACTCCAGGAAATCTTCTGAGTCCTCTCACCACCTCCCCAATCCCTGCCTTCTGGTTCCATTGCTTTCACCTTACATTTCCTCTATCATCTGGATTTCACTCCTGGTCAGCTCTCCTCTTCCTTCTATTTTCTGCAGCTTACATTCAGTTCACTGGTTGGAGGGATGGGGAGATGATCTGGAGTCAGAAGGACAGAGCAGGCTGTGGACGTGAGATGCATAGCCTTAAGCATCTTTGCCTGAGCAGATGGTGGGACCTATGAATTATGGTATTGCTCAGTACCAAGAAGCTGGGCACAAAATGCCTTCACTCCTGTGTCATAAGATGGAGGCACTGGGCTGGCCAAGTGGTCTCCGAGGCAGAAACAACTGAAGCAGTAGGAAGGGCTTTTCCAAGGTCCCTCAGCCCCTGGTCTCTGGGCAGAGGAGACAAGGGAGGTCACACTGTGCACATCGCAGGCCCAGCATCCCTCTGGAGATCTCTCTCTGGCCATCCTGACCTCCAGAGACCTGAGAGAGATGGGTTAAGGCAGAGCACGCTGGGGCTGCAGGAGGCCCTGAGGCTGTGATGTAGCTGAGTAGAAAGGCAGCTATTGAGTCTGCTGAATGTTTTATAGTGCATTCAAGTACTGAGCCCACGGTCAAAGCTGGGCACTATCCATTTAGAGCCTTGTCTTTAAAATAAATGATAACTCTTTAGGATGAGCTGCTGCCAGGTGAAGGAGGGATGTTGTATGTCTGATTCAGGAGGGCAAACTATACCAAGAAGGCTGAGCACTCTCACCTGAAGGGCAGCAGAGACAGGAAATCAGCTCACAGAGCCTAGGCAGCTCTCCAGACACTGGCATCATCCAAAGAAAATTTCCCAGCCAACGGTATTTTTGCATTAAATTAGAGAATTTTGAACCCAGTGCTCTCCCCAGAAAAGTGGGTTTGGTTATTTATTTTTTTTTTAAACTTCAGAGGTAAGTGAAGCCTATGTCAGTACATATGACTGGGGTAGGAAAGGGGAAATAAAAAGGACTGTGCTGGGTGGGGAATGCGAAGCCACAGGCGCTGGCATGCAAGGGAAGGCAGCACGGGTCTGGGGAGGGAGCTATGTTGTGGGGAATTAACTCTGGATGAAGATGTTGTGGGTTGTGGGTAAAAAGGAGCTGTAGGTGTTTACAGATGCGGGGAATAGGTGAACATTGGGGTATAGGAAGGTTTTCACAGGTCTGCAGGGAGCTGTGAGGCTTATGAGCCCCGGCAGGAGCAGTGGTGAGAGGGAGCAGTGTTTCATCTGAAGGTGGTGCACAGGGCAGGTGCCTGGCATTTATATGACAGTAATGCCCACTGTGTGCCCAGCCTTGCTCAGATATACAGAAAGAGACAATTGCTGCCTGGAAAAGCACATGAGCCATGAAGCCAAGCAGTAAACAAAAGGCACGAGGGAAGGGAGGAAAGGCAGCCATTGTAAACACCGGAGACGCCACACCGGACAAGAGGAACGTCCCTTCAGGCCCTTATCTCAACCCTGACAGTGGCTGATATCAGATGCTTCAGAGAAAGCTGCAAAAACAATCCTCACAACACATCTGGGCATCAATGTGATAGTATCCCCACAAGGGCTCTTCCTGCCAGACCCTGTTTGCTGATCAGCCTACACATGGAAATCAGGAGACTGAGAGCTCTTGTCAGTTTTGCTCTGGCTGATGTTGCAGCCAGAATGACTTTCACCCATTTAACCTGCTAACCCAGCTGGTTTCCCTCCCCAGTTGCTCTATTCTGGGTGTACTATGGGCTTCTCAACCCTTCTGGCAAGCGTATACCTATGAGCTATGTCCCCTAACCACTGTGCTCCTGCAGACAAGCACAGCCCAAGGTGGGGCTAAACTACACCCTTTCTAGCTACATCTAATTGCCAAGAATTGAGGGTTCATCCATTCTTCATCCCACAGTTCTAAGCTCCTATCTTCAAGTGTAGATAGGCAGCTGGAGCAGCATGCCACCACTCTTGTCCTCTGTGAGGGACCATTCCTGGAGGATGGGTTAGCAGGAGTGTGAGGAAAAAGCCAGGTGATCCGGTGATCCACATATTACTGCCATGGATAGTCATGGAAGGACCAAGAACGATACATGGCCCAACTAGCGGGTCTATACCAGCATTTAATCCTGCTGCCTCCATTCTGCACGCAGCAGGACTGTTGAATGGGGAAAATAAATTTGAGACAGGATCTCAGGAGCAGATGAAGAGCATCTGGAATTGACTGACAATTGCTGAGTAAGTTGATGGAGTGCAGTGTTACCCTGAGTGACCTGCAACAGTCTCTAAGATGGCGCTTCACAAAATACCAGAGTAGATCTACAGAGCTATCGTGCATAGACCTCTTCATGGAAAACCCACACTATGCACTTATACTCAAAGCACAAGGAAATCAAACAACAAAAGAAAAATTAAAAGGAATAAAAGCACTTTCAAAGCTTCATTTGGCTGTAAATGGCAGTTGCTCTGGGCTCTCTGCACAGAATGCTCTTCAGGAAGATTTCTTAGCAGCTTAGGTGACCACCTACAAAGCCAGAGGTGGTGAAACTCTGTTCTGATAGGTTTTCTAGGCAAAGTCCCCATGGATCTGACTAGATGTGAGCCTGGAACTGCCCTGAGAAAGACCTTCTGCCTCCTCAGTGCTGTGTAGGAAGTGGCAGCATAAACCACAGGGGACCTCCTGGCTCACAGCTAGTTCCTTTCCTCTGATAGAGACTGCTGAACACACTGAGGGGTGTGGGGCTTTTTCTGCGGACCTCTGCCCCCTTGCATGCACACAAGCACATGCATATGCACAAGTGCCAGTGGTTTCCAAGTGCTGTTCCTGTGATCTCCCCCAGCCACAGGATTACATGCCCAGCAAGCAGAAGTGCTTTTGTTCTGTTCCCCCATGCCCTCCCTCAAAGAGCTGATTCTGGTGAGCAAACAGCACCAGTTTATTGCTATTCCTTTATGTCCCTGCTGTAAAAGCGCCGGCCATGGATCACAGCTCCACTGGCCTGTTTAACGTGTTCTGGTTCGCAGCACTACAATCCCCAGGCAGCAGATGCAGCCTGGCTGCTTGCTGTGCCCACTCGCTGGTGCCCCAGGGATGTGAGTGCTTGGTTGCTCAGCTGCTGTCAGCCCTCTGGATGCCTGCTCATGTCTCCCCTCTGCTAGCACCAGGGCTGTACCTCACGTGGCACACCATGGGAGGCGGGGGACGACAGGGCTCGGTTGGGACACATGCAGTGAGCACATAGTGTGGTGAGGTCTGTCCCAGTCTGTCTGCCCTCCATGCCCTGCTGCAGTTCCCAGAGGAGGTCATTTTCACTCCTTGACTGCCTGCGTCATGGGGTCAGGGCTGCGGTGGCTTTGCATTGTCACCACATGGCATGTGAGCTCAGTGGAGGAGAGCAGGTCATTCATAGGAGTCTTAACATATGACACTTGGCTGGGCACTCCAGCTGCATTGAAGTCCTTGGGAAAATAAATCACTAGCTCTCCAGGGATGATCTCTCCATGCACCAGCCCTTTCCCCCTTCTTTCTCCTGGCCTTTGGTGGTAAGTAAGGACACTTGAAAGCTATAATCCATGGGTTTAGGCTTATCATCATAGAATCATAGAATGGTTTGGCTTGGAAGGGACCTTAAAGATCATCCAGTTCCAACCCCCCTGCCATGGG
>VZRW01008362.1:1667-33208 GCA_013398125.1 Aegotheles bennettii
CCCCCCTCCCCCCCCCCCCCAAAAAAAAAGTCCCACGTCTCTGGGTAATTGTACTATGGGAACTGAGTTGCTTGTGAAGACAGTGGTATTATCAGATAGAGCAAAATTATGGAGATACTTGATGCTGCATTTTGTCCTAAAATCAATAAAAATCCTGGACTTGTCTGTGTCCCTTTTCTCTGTGATTGTTGGTTTTTTTTGTTTCCCCCCTCCTTCCTCACATTATATTCTTTTTTTTTTCTCTTTCTGCACTGGGATTCCTACTTTCTCCTCGGAGTGATTTATTACACGCTATTAATACCTCAAACTAGAGGATCTTAAAGTAGTATATGCCTATCGAAAAAAATGCTTTCTGTGCCACATATGATGAAGAGATGTATTTGCTGGCAATGTAGGAAGAATGCAAGGGGGAAGGACGAAGTTGAAAAGGTTCATTGACTGAGTCACACAGGATTCTTGCAAAATCATAAATGCCCCCCAAGTTTCTGACTCCTAGTCTTAACCATTAAGGAAGTGCTGCTTCTATAGCAAGAGCAGATGCCTTTCACTCCCTGCCCTGGGTTGTTGGGAGCACTCCTGCATAGCTGGGGAGCCTGTGGATGTGTCTGCTCCGTGCTATGTCCTACCCTGACTGTGTAGCAGCAACAGGCAGGGTTAGAGCAGCAGTGGCTCAAGGATTCTTCTTAAAAACTGAATTCTCCAAGTGACAGAAAAATTCTCTTAGGGACTCCGAAACTTTGGAATGAGAAGTGTAGTGGAAATTATGATGTGCTGCCCTTGTTTGGTGGGTGCCTTCTCTTTCAGTCTGTTGGTCTTTCCTGGGAATAGTAGTGCCAGTGTCAGTTTCTAATGGTCCTGCTTTTATATATATATATACACACACATATATATAAATGTTTGTAATTTTTTAGTTTCATGTTTCTTTTGGATAAAGTACGTACTGTAACAGTGTGGTATTTCTGCACTTCTTCCTGTTTCAATTCCAGAAAAGCAGTAGAAAGCATGTTCTTGCAGAGAGGACCAAGCCTTCTTTTCTGGGGTCAAATAGCAAATAGATTTTAGCATCCATCAGACCTTTGGCAAGGTAATTGTGTTCATGTGGCCTGGGCCAGGTCCCGTGGAAGCCTGCTGGCACTGATTCACCTCCCCCTGAAAGGAGTGGCTCAGGTATAAGACTGGTAAAACTCTAGTGGAGTAAGGAAAGAATCAAGTCACTGCCTTCAGCGGGAGCTGGGTCTGGTCCGAGGAAGGCTTGGAGTTAAGCTGATGTTAGGGAACTGAAAGAGGTTGGGGTCTTGGTTCCACATTCATTAGTGCTGGATCCAGGCTTTGCCAGATCACTGTGCCATACAACTCAGGTCAGCCCTGGGTGTGACTGCGTTTTTGCCAAGTTAGAGCACAATATTGAGTGTTTACACTGTTCGTTTTTGCAAGGTGACGCTGATGCAGTTACAAGTTTGCTGAGACAAAAATCTTCAAAGCAAAATAAAAAGAATTTCAACAAATTGCCACCATTAGAGGGATGCTGTCCCAGCAGTTTGTTCTGGGCAGTCACAAAGTTACTGGTCCAATATGAGATTTGCTAAAAATCAGATTTTGTAGAATTGTGGTGAACTAAGTAAGCATGATAGTAATCAGCAAGGTTTGTGAGTCAGAATCTAGTTTTCTATAAATACATTGAAAAATGCTAGGTAGGACTGGAAAGAGGCCATGTGGGGAAAACAGCCTCTCTGATCATACCTGGGTAATTGCTGCTTGTGTTTAGCTGGTGGCCTGATGTGAACAACTTTAAAGGAAACCTGTCAGGAACCTTTGCTTCATACCTGAAAGCAAGACTATTTTGCGTCATCAGCTTTAAATGTGACTGCTGTGTCCAAGTCTGGATTTAAATAAATTAAACGCAACACTGTTTTGCACAGGCTCCATTTATTTAACCTGGAAGCTGTACAGCCACTAACAGGGTCCCCCCTTTTTTTCCCATTTGTATGTGTGTATAGTGATTACATGAAAGAGTACCTTTAATATGTATTTTGGCATCTATTCTCTTTATTCAACAGTAGTGCTATTCCCAAGGCTGCAGCTCCTGCAGTAGGTGATAGCTGAACGTGACAGCACAGTTTCGAGGAACCGTAGGAGACATTAAAAAATGGAGACACAGTGTTGCAGGCAGGAATTAAGCATTGGAGGGCAGGGGAACAGGCAAAAAAGCCTTCAACAAAAGGAAAACCTCTGCAATGTATCTTTAAAATGACACATCAACTGATAAAATCAGCCTTGGTTGTCTCCAACTGGAAACAGCCACTGTAGAACAGACTCTGGCAAGGATCAGGTGAGGGGAGGGTGAATCTGTGGTTGGATGCCTGCTACTACTGCTGTGGATTGGAAAGCATAAACAAACTGTAATATGTGCTGGGGAGGGTGGTGCTTTTATTCAATCCTTAAAGAGTAAAAAAATTCCATCAAACAATGACAACATGGATTTGGTTTAATTGCTAAACCATGATGTACTTTGCTGCCAGTAACATCATATACTGTTTTTAAAGAGCTTGGGTATGTATAGGCACATACAAAACCATTAAAAATACATTACTATAGCTGAAGGCCTTGGAAATTAAGAGGCACCAGAATTTATGTTCACCCTGGCAGTGTTGGTTTGGTATTGCATTGTGTGCAGAGACTGGAATTCAGGTAAAACCTGCGTGATCACATTATTTTTTTCAAGAAACTTCTGTCACTGTCGTTGCACAGAAGAGTTTTTCTGAGAGTTCCTGGGACATTGTGCAGAAAGCATTGGTGGAAGGCATGTCATGAGTAAGGAAAAGGATTATTCAAAGAGAAAGGATGGTCTCCTGTCTGATTGCTTCCTTGGAATATCTGTTTTTTATCTTCTGCTTGCAGTACGGTTTTCCTATGGGATGCTGGATAAGGCAAGTCAGCCTGGTGTTTCAGTATGCTTGCATTTCTCCTCATTTCCTGGATCCCCAACTTTGCATCTGAAATGCAAAAGAAGTTATTGTTTGCAGTTGTAGCTGAAGTCAGTAGAAGCTATGTTCTGAAGAGGCAAAACGCAGTGCCATGTGCGGTGCTGGGGGGAAAAAGTGTTCCAGTGAAATCTGTCAAGAAGTACTTTTGACTTTAAGTGCACTGTCTGTAAAACTGGGATACCGGGCTGCTTTATCTCACAGAGATGTGTGTAATAGTTTACTAATAACCTGTGAGGTAATTCAGAAAATGAAGTATTTTTAAAGAGCCCATGTGGATACAAAGCCCTGACTTGCATGCTGGGAACAAGTCTGCAGGTCACACAAGTAAACAAGGAGGAAGCGAAGTAGTGGAAGGCGTTAGTTCTGAAGAAGGTTCTCCCTTCTGTTGTTGCATGCAAGTGGTGTCATGGAGAAGGGGAAAGTATGTTGTCATGTAATTACAGATCGTAACATAATGTATACTTAACTAATGATAGAATTAAGATGTGTAAGATGTGTGGGGAGCTGTTTCTGGCATTGTTGCATACTTAGCAGAAAGTATTTCAACATCTGTTCGTGTCTCTCTCCCTGGTGCACTCTCCTGCCTCTGTTACAAGTCCTGTCTTTCTAACTCTTGTGAGAGTTTTTTTGTCCCTTCCTTTCTTCAAGCCTTCTTTGCCCAGCAGCTCAGGGCAACTTGCTGAAGGCCTGTTTTGCACGGTCTTACCTAGACTGCTCTTCTTCAGGCTTGACACAGATAATCAACATAGAAGAATAAGAATTTGGCAACAGAGGGTCTTACGGGAAGGAGATGTGAGGTGACTGAAAGAACAGGCTCTGCTCAGTACGAGCCATCCATCTTCAGTGGTTACAAAAAGCTTCAGATGGTCAAAATGATGAAAAATACTGTAGTATTTTAGAAGAATAATAGAAATTCTTATAGTGATACAGTGATTTAGGAGGTTATTGGTGCATATGGTGACATGTTTGGTTCTTGCGTGGTGGCAGGTGCTTGCTTTTAAACAAATCCTTTTGGCTGAGCCGTAGGCATAAGCAGGTTGGACAGACTTGTTTTTTGCCAGACCTACCACTATCTTGTGATGACCTCAGTGAAAGATTTTAGAAAAAGGCTGAAAAGCTCTTCAGTATGAGAAATTCAGGATACATGGAAAAGCAGGATCTCTGTTGGGATTTATATTTCAAAGCCTCATCATGTGCATAAGCCATGTTCATTGGACTATGCAACACAGTTACAACAGTTACTTACTATTGTGGATTGCCAGTTGACCTCCAGGATGAAAATATTTCTCTTTCCCTTGTATTACTAAGATCTAGCAAGTATAAATGAATACAGCATTGGTGTTCTTTTTTCTTTTCCAAATGCACAGGAGTTTGGCTAATGATAGAGTCTGGATACAATACAAAATTCCTAATGGACAGAAAGATAGTTGTCATTGAGAAATTACTATATTTAGTTTTGGAAAACCGCAATCCCAATTTTACTGTTTTGAGTAGATTCTTGCATAAATGAGGCTTGACTTTAAAAGGCAAGAGGAAAGTTAATTGAAGAGATGGATTATCTTGTGGTGTGTTTTCTGTTTGAATTATGACCTCCATCTGAAGATGTATAAAACCAGTTTTTAACATATTACACAGACCTGTAGAACTATAATTGAATGATGAGATTTACCAAGAGTGGAATAACGATAAACAGCTTTTTATGCTACTAATTACAACGCCATTGTTCCATATTTAAAGATTTTTCTCTGTTTATCTTCTCAGCAAAAAGGGTAGGAATCTTAGCCATCTTAAACATTTTGTTCAAACTTGAGATTTCTTTCTAGACTTTGGCAATCATGAAACATGACCAGACACTTGGACAAAGAGCTTGACATTCTCTTTATGCAGTAACAGAGGACTATCTAGGAAATGTTTGCCTGAAGTAAGCAAGTCAAGATAATGTGTCAAAGGTGAGATGGGGTCTCTTAGAAAGTATTTTACTGAGTCAAGTTAAAATTAAACAGAGTACATAGCAATAAATGGAATGGAATTCTCTAAGCTTGGTTACATTGAATTTCCACTTTCTTATTAAGCTCAGCAGTGGAATGCTAGCCTCAAAAAACCCTAAAACCCAAACCAACTCACATCTGAAGCAACATTAACGTTAGAAACTGAGCTTTATTTCAAAATGCCTCTTCAATTTAGGTTTTTAAAAAACGGTGGAGAAGTGCATTTTAAAAGAACACATAATTCTGACTTGTAGTGGTTGCTGTTTTTGTAAGATTACATAGACAATGTACACAAACAAGAAGGTACCCCTGAGGAGAGGTGCAAATAGAGTCCAAATGAGTCGATGGGAATGAAATCAGACTAAGATCTAATGTACACAAACGGTATTGTTTTGAAGAGAAGGTTATAATGAATCAGTTTTTGATGCTATTAACACCTGTTGCAAATTTCTCATTGACTCCAGTCATCCTGCCATCGCCACACATGAAATAAAAAGAACATGCAAGCCCACGAAGGCTGTGCAGGCTAATGAGCGCTCTATATTGTTTGTTGGGCTCTTAAAGATCAGCAGCTCCTTTCCGATAGTCATTTCCTATCCACTTGTTGGCATTTGGAGAAAGGGCGGCTCTGCTGTTCCTTCCGTTCACCGCTGAAGAAAAGTGTCTACCCAGAAGCTTCCCCCATTTGTTTCATTTGCCAGGTCTATGGATTAGTCAAATAAGAGATCACCTCCCTTAAGACCTTTCCTCTCCGATACCCCTGTGTGAAATACTTGCTGTCAAATTAGACTGAGATTAGAAGGAGCCTAATTAACACTTTTTCCCTTTTTTGGTGTTGACCTACTGTGCTAAAACTGACCTTGGGAAAATTAAAGGCACAGTTAACCTACGTGTTACCAAGGTTCCCCCGCATGTGCTGCCAGCTTGTTTACCTGTTTCATACGTGCAGTTTCTTTGGTTCGAGCAGAGTAGCTGACAGATGATAAAAGGGGAAGCTGTGCAGGTCCATTCCTCAGACATGCCCTTCTATAACCCAGATATATAATTTACATATTTCTTTGAAGCTCCTGATAGTTACGTGTCCCACAGTACAAGCAGGTATCTTATTTCCTGATGAAGTCGTTTTGTTACATCCACAACCCTGTAACCTCATGATACTGTTAAATCCTAGATGTCAAAACAGCTCAGCGTCACAAATGTCAATCTAAACATGTTTCTTCAGGCCAACAAACGAGTGTGTCCGATGGCTTTCCTGCCTTATCACTGGATTATCAAACGACATGTGCCTTCTCCTGTATCAAAGGCTACGCATGCTGTGTTCATCCTTTTCCCTTTGTGTGAACTAGCAAAGCTCCCGGCTAGCGATGTCTTTCAGTGGCTTAATTCCTTTCTGCTTTCTTGGTTTTACTTGCTAAGAGCTGTAATGTTGTTGGCAGTCGGAGATTACATTAGGTGCCTCTGTGTTTGTGCACAGTTCATTATAGCGAGCTGAGTTTTCGATGTGTGTGGATTTGAGCAGTTTGATATAGGGATATTTGGTAGCTTGAAGAAAGGGACATCTGCAAAATACTACTGTTGTAAGCAGATTTTTTAAATTCTTGAAAGAATTTTCCCTCCTTGATTTTAATTTTCCCTCTTTGATTTGAAACCAGTAATACCATGCTTTTGAGGGAAATTGTACCAAGTATCTCTGACTGCACACAAACTTTTTAAACAAAAAGCCACCATAGGCAACCTTCCCTTCCCCTCTCGGTGGGAAAACAGGAACCTCTGAGTGGGAGGTAAATAGCTGAAATACTGAACAAAGAGTATTTGAACAAAGACTGGTAACACCTCTTCATTGTATCTGCCCTATTGTCATTCTAGAGAAGAAAATACTGAGCAAAAGAAAGCAGTGATCCAAATCTGAGGAAAGAGAAAGGGAAAAGGTGTGGAAGTTAGCTAAGTAAATATGATTTAGTAGGTTGTGTATATTGGGGATGGTGTAATATAAACAGAACTTCAGGAAAAGGCTTGTTTTTTTCAAAAGAACCACTTGGGTGAGAAGGGTGCCTGCTGCCGAGCAGAGCATGCCTTCAGCCTGTAACCTCTCAGCTCCTTGGCTTTTGTTACCTAGATCTATCCTCCTTCTAACTTTGATTTGTGTGCTGTGTCACTTGCTGCTAATAAATGGCAGGTCAGACACAGATAGCCTTCGACAGTCGATTGGGTATTGCTATTGCCAGCTGCCTGCCAGGTCAGGCTGTGGCCACGTCCACGGAACCAGCAGCTGACCCAGTCACAGTTCCCATCATTTAAACCATGATGAACTGTGACCTGGGTGCTGCAGAGGCAGCTGACTGGTGAGGAGTTGCACATTTGGTGCAGAACAGGCACCTGACAAGGTGACTGCCCTCTAGTTATCTGCCTTACTCGTCTGCCAGTGGGTGACAGTGCAGTAGCCTTGCCCTGTCTTCTCACAGTTTCGTCTGGGCATGAGACCATGCCCGGAGACAGAGCCTGTGCCCTGATCTGCTGAATCGGCCTCTGTAATGCAGGGGATGGGAGGAGGTTGGATGGGATGGAGAGCAAGGAGTGCTTATATTTTAGAGCAATATTTTGATCTTCTGCTGAAGAGGTTTGTCTGCATTTTAGGACAATTCTAGTCTGTGCTAGGACTGTGGGCACAGCTCGCTAGGTATGTTTGTGGGTTGTACCAGCTTTCAGGCTAACAGCATGCTCGTGTCCCAGAGGAAGGTCCTATGCCTGCAGAGGAGAGAGGAGGAGAAGGTATGGGGAATACCTTTCTACTATGACATGTATTTGCTCTAGACACTTTTCTTTCAGGCATGGGAGATCCACTAATCCATAGTAATCCCTGTAGTTTACAACAGTTCTGACATCTGTGAACTGTATTGGAAGATCAGATTTAGAGAGAGAAATAGAATTTGAGTATGCTTGAAAACCCAAAATCTATTAGCAGTGTGGTGGGGACAGTGAGGCACAAGTGCATGCATTGAGAGCCACTGCTCTGAAGGACTTGTTCCTGCTCATTTCTTGGGTTTTCTGTGTTCATGTGTTTCAGGAGGTAAATACAGAAGTTCTGTTTTCAGGCTAGTAGCTCTTAAATGCACACAGCTGAAAAGGTCTTTATGCCTTGCTGTTCACTGCAGTTCACAGTTCAGTGAATGGTGATAGCCCAAACCAGTGGTTTGTTTACCTCGGATACACTGGGCAGTAATTCCGGAGTGCAGTAATTCAGGAGCAGGTTTGTATGCAGTCACCCTTGCAGAGCAGCAACCTCTGGCAGAAAAGCAGAGCAGACATCTGAGGGACATTAAATGATTTCTGCTCACTTATATAAATCTGAATAAGCCAACATCTTCAGGCCCTGAATTTTTTTTTTTTCTTGATTGGAAATTTTGGTTTTTTTACCTATCACTAGAAAGCTGATATTTGTAGCCAGTTGTTCTGTTCTTTGTTTACACAAGGTCCATTGAAGCAGTTAGGGAACATTATACCCTGCCTGACACACAGGCATATATACTTAATTTATGACTTTAGTAGTTTGAATTTCAAGTGTCAGGTATCCCACGGAGCTTTTTACTTTGTTCTCTTGTGCTGCATGCACTACTGGAGTATTTATTAAGGAGAGCAGACAGGCTGTTGGCAGTCCTTCAGGCTTGTGGACTTTTTTTCTTCAGAACATTAAAATAAAGTCATGGAGCATTTGAATAAGGACTTACCTGAAAGCATGACTGATCCACAGGGTCTCATTCTACATTTGTCCAGTTAAGTTTCTTCCTTTGGCGTTAATATTTTCACTTGCATATAATTCTTCATCTTAAAGTTGCTTTTGTACCCTATGCTTCTCTGCAAACATTAACTGTGGGATAGTGGTAGCAACTCTTCAATAGGTCTCTGTTGAAAACTTAATTCTGTATTTTCAGTGTGCCTGATTATTTAAAAGTAAACTCTTTCTACTACTACCAACCATGAGAAGAAAAAAGAGAAAGAAAAAAAGGAGAAAAAACCCCAACAACATAGCTTGTTGCCAGAAGCAATTTTAGTATTTGGATTATCTCTTGTTCGTTTGATTCTCATGAACAATTTTAAATATGGCTCTTAGTGCAAAGTTATCTTTGATACATCAGTGACAGGTGGAGATTTCCAAAAAGGATGTGCCTGGAAACTGACCTCAGGCAAACTCAGAAGTGAGGGCTGAGGATTTTTTAGTGAGAGTAATAGGCATTATGGCAGCTTATTTAAAGATAAGATGAATCTAATCATTGCAATGTCTATGCCAAGATGTCATCTCTTCCCACAAAGCATGCTGTGGGTTGAAATCTTTATACTATTGTCCACATGGTCAAAATGGTCCTTTCTGACTGTGGAGTTTGTGAACACAAATGCCTCCAGAAAAGCATATGCTAATGCTAAATATTTGTAGGCATGCTGTTCGATGTTGTTAATGCAAAATTTATTCAGGAAAGAAACCAATTTTGCCAGAGAAGGAAGAAGATTTTTCAATGAGGTACTTCTACAACATGTGGATCAGTCTTTGTAAAATCCTGAATCTTTACCTAAAAACATGGATAATGGTTCCTGGGACTCGATACAGAAATAGTCAAGAGGTACAATAAACTTCTCAATAGGCAGACAACAACAGGTCTGGATGCAGGCTTATTTTCTCATGTCTTCTGCTTGTCAGGCAAGGGGAAGTGTTACAACTTCTGGTGACTAGTGGTTTTTGTCTCACAGTGAACAAAAATTCTGTATTGTATAACACTAGTTTCTGTGGTGTTCAGCTGGAAGTGAGAAGATGCTTTCATTCTAAAATTAAAATAATTTTTTTTTAAAGGAGAGTTAAGGTTTTCCCATGTCTAAATGGTTGTAGAATGCAGCAATAGCCTTTCTTAGCAGATACTGTCTTTGATTTTTCCAATGCATCATATCTGGCTGTATGACTCTGTATCCTAACTGTAGGCCAAAACAGAAGTTACTCCCAAAGAACTAAGAAGCTTTCTATTTTAATATAACAGCTAAAGTTTGTGAAACAATGCTGAGCGTCCGCTAATTATAGGCATCTCTATTTACATGGTCTAACAGGAAGATGGAGGTATAAAAATAGCAACAAAGAGCCGGTGACATTATTAATAAAGCAGCTGTATACATAATTGTTCTCTTCAGGAACGTAGACACCAGTTAAACAAAGTGGGCTACATAAATAATCAGTCATAATTCGTAAGTAACCATTGTTAGGAATTCTTTTTTAGAAATAGTTCATCTTAGTAATGTACAAATGGTGCGGAATTACTTTCTTTGTGGTTGTGTGCATTTTACATGTACCCATGCAGCAAACATTAGAAGTAACTTACACAAATCATTGCCATTTATAGAGAAGCTGGTATTTTTCCACCCTTCGGGAAAGCTGGGAGAAAGAAGACAGAGTGCTATAAAACTTCTTCCAAAGGAAAAGTTTATATGTAGATGTAAGAGGCAAGATCAAGGTAGAAGAACACACAGGTAACTCAAACCTCTTTTGTAAATTTATTAGAACAGGAGAGCAAACCCATTCTACCATCATATTCCATTAAGAAACAATGGTAGTTGTAGTAATAATAATAAATAGCCACATTGGGGAAGACACATTCAGCTAGACACATATGACCCTGTATATTTAGAGCTCAGAATTCATCTCTGAGCTTTTCTACTTTAAATAATAAAAGTAAAAAGACATTACTGAGTTAGAGATTACTGAAGCGAACGGTCGTTTTTTCTAATTTTTCTGTGCAAGGGGAATAATTTCCTTACAATGCACTTCCAAAAGTATCAAAGACAGCCACATATTGAGTGTTTGCAGCAGGTTAAACCTATGTGCTCGCAGTTCGTAAGTGTGCTTTTATAAAGGAGAAGTCTTATTCAGAGCATGAGGGCTATGCCATGGTCCTTACCTCCAGAAATAAGTTTCTACTACTTGACTTGAAAGCCGGCGGCCCTTCCCAGGAAAACTCCCATGTGTTTGTGAACCAGTCGCTACATTTGCAGGAACAAAAGGTGGTGTGAGGGATCTGCCCCACCCCAGAAACACCCCCCAAAACCCTGAGCCAGGAGAGTGCAGATCCAATCCCACAGTTCAGCTACAGTTGCCCTCCTGAAACACTTTCTGTCTTGAGGAGAAATAGGAAATTCATCATCCATAGAAATTCTTGTTAAATTGAGGGGAGGAGATTTCTTCCTTTGTCCAAATGTCAGCTTCAGATCTCAAAATAAGAATTTAAAAATCCTTTTTTTAATTTTATTTTTTAAAATTTAAATTGCAGCAGAGAAGCACTGCAAGCCCTTTCAACTCTTTCCACCAAGTAGTTGGTATTCCCTACTAATATGACCTCTCAAAACTGAACAAAATTTTGTAGTATGAAGATCTTTTAAATCAGTAAAATCATATGGCATTGCATGAATTTGGTAACAGGACTCAATGACTTACCACTCTGTCTCATGTGGGTTATATAGAACGTATTTTTGCTTCTGTATTGCCTGTACCAGGGGACTTTTTAAAGAACCAGCTTGTGAATGTTCTCAAGGAATTCAGCTACAACTTTTACTCAGAATTCCAAAATACATTAATATTTGAATGTTAAATAAAAACCCCATTAAACTTTGTAGTTTCACCTTGATGACTTATAATCGATGTTTTAAAAAGAAAAATGATCAGAGCATGGTATTTATGTGCTGTTTTTAAAACTGAAGGTTTTTGTACTGAATCTTCAAGTTTTTTCCCAAAAAGCTCTGTATCTAGAGGCTGCGTAGAAGCAACCACTAGGAAACAAAGAAATATGTATCTGGTGCCATGTGTGTCACTGTGTGGCTATTTTGCTTTGTAATTGTCAGCTTGAAAATTCATACTTGAAAGCAGCATTAAGTAAAAATTTTCTGAAAGTAACTGAAAAAGCAGATTATTTTGTGTTTGGGTCTAATATACTATTACTTTACATTTTCTTTTCTCTGCTGCTGAAGAGCAAAGTGTAGCAGGACTTCCAGTGAGTAATTCCCAGTCCCTCAATACTGTGGTGTTTTGCCATAGCAATACCGCTTCTCCCAACTCTTTCAGGAAACCGTGGAGATGGTGAGTTTGAAATCAACAGCATTGCTGCACAACAGCAAGGGGTTTCTTTCTGGGAGATGCGAGGTGGTGGGAGTAATCCCTGCTGCAGCCAGGCCTTGCCGAAGTGGAAGGAAAAGGGAGCAGCAGCATTCCTTATATTCGCATCCCTCCAGATTGCCAGATAAGACACTTGGCGGTCTCCTTGTGTTAAGGTCACATATGAGATTAAGTGCTTTGGAGGTCATTGCCTTCTGTTTCCCTGTGTGCCCTTCCGGAGAGGTGAGTAAGTGCTTTTTAGGACAAGCTGTTTGTCTTCGGTGGCATTTTGTACCACCCCTCTTTATTATTACATGAAACTGTGGCCCCGATGGAGCTGCTGATAGCAGTAACCAGTGCGTTCCCGGGCAGCTGCAGAAGCTCTAAGGCTGGTTGCAGGTCTTTCTCCTGACTGACCTGGGACAGGCCCGTGGCACTTTAGTCAGATAACAGAACATCATGGGCAAAGATGAGGCTGTGTCTTCTGCTGTGGCTAAGTAGATAAAATGATGGCTAGCACTGTGTTAGCAAGAGTGCATAAGTTAATATATGCACAGTGCACGGTAACCTATATAAATATCTTTGTGTGTGCCAATCCTCAGGCAAAACACGAGCATTAAGTTAGAATTTACAGGCATCAGTAAACAGTTGTGTGCTTTTGAATGCAGCCCTCAAAAACCTTAAAGCATTTAATGTGGAAAGTGCCCTGGGACAAGGACCAATCTTTATGCTTTGTACACATTTTAATGACTTGTTAATGATCAACCACTGCTCTGCTGAGAAGACAGATTTTATGATGATATAATTCAAGTCAATTCTTCAGTGTCTTGAGATTATTCCTTGTAATTTTACTTTAGAAACAAACAGTATATTGATGTGGCATTTAGTCATCCCATCCCATTCTATTCACACTTTTGTAGCTTCCACTAATCATTTGCCAGGGTCTCCTGCAGGAAAGTAAGGCAAATTAGAACCAGAAGTTAATAATGGTTGTTTAATGATCTGGTCAGTGGTCTGTTTATGCCAGTATTCAGTCTCTGATGATGACTGATACTGAAAACTTAGGCAGGAGTATAAGAAGGAGCACGTATGTCAAGATCCTTCTCTGCTATACAGTTTTCTAGCTTCTATCAAACTGCACATTTAGGAATTTTCAGAGCTGAAGGTTGCATCTTGACTATCATGTATATAGGTAATATGTACAGACAGGGCTCACCTGTCTTCCAGGAGTGTGTATGTTGTTACCTGTGGCAGTGAATTCTGTAATTCGGTTATGTATTGTTGTTTTTCTTCTTAATTTTTTTTTTAAATACCACTTCTGTTTTTCAACTTTCTGCCTGATAATTTAGCTGGATGCTTCTTGTGTTGAGAGTCCTAATGCAGTCCTTGTTCCCTTCTTTATGCCACCATCATTCTGCAGACTTCTGTCATAACCTCCTTCAGTTTTCAATAGAAAATTGGACTCATCTTTTCTCCAACTTTAACTTCCTTTTCTTGCAGAAGCCATTCGCTGTGCTTTGCATAATCCAACAGACTCATTTTCGAAATGGGAAAAAGGAGTGAACAGAATATATTCAATGCATGGGTGCACCACTGATTTATAAAGCACTGTGATATGTTCTGTTTGGTGGAGTTTTTTATTACTTTATTCATCTTCTAGCAATTTCTAATCTTTCATTGTGATGCTTTTGAGCACATGGAACTGAATGTACAACCCAGGAACAGTCTTATTTCTTGTTTGCCTTCTGAGTATCCACTACCCTACCTCTAGTTATTTTTTCAGCCAAAAATTCTTGAGTAAACTGTAAGAAATAAACTCTTTTGTAGTGGTTTCAACTCATTGATGTTTTGTGTTAAAAAAGTGTTTGAGACTGGGAAGGAGAAGCAGTGGAGCTACGACAATGTATTGATTAGATTCTCACAGAGTATGTTAACATGATCCTTCAAATTTTGAAGACGCTTAAGCAAGGATCTTATATCTCTAAAAACGTAGCTGAAAGATGATTTTGAATTTCCTTGTCTTTGCATCTTTACTCAGTATTAATAAAAATCTTACTTAAGTTTTAAGTCCTTCCAGTTTTCAAACTAAGTTTTAAAGCATGGCTATCACCTTTTCTCTGACTGCATCACCAACAAGATTTTTATATTTTATGTTTTAGTTTGGATTGATATTTGATTGATTTATCCAGCACTTGTGGGCTTTCACTTTTTTTCTTAGGCATTTTTCCTCCGTGGACATTAAAATACAGTTTTCTAAGTAGTAGGGAAGAGTGATTTGGGGGTTTTATTCTGTTTTTTGTTGGTTTTGGTGGGGTTTGGTTTGGGTTTTGTTTTGGTTTGTTTGTTAAGTAAAACAAGTAAATGGTCCATATTTGGAGTGATTTGTGGGAAAACCTACCCACTACTGTTGTACCCAGTAGTGAAGTGAACCTATCAAAGTTGCTCTGTGCAGGCACTTTGATTTAGCATAACCCTTGTGAAAGACATATATATATATGATTGCTTATTTTGAGTGTTACCTTTCAGTCTGCAGGGATTTGGCACTAATTGCCCCTTTGATGTTTCTGCTGGGCATCTGAATCTTGCCAAGGGCCCCCTTCCGAAGTGCTTTTCTGAAAAAAGCAGTGATTGTGCTCTCTCCAGTGGCAGAAGGTGGAATTGTTGTATGTCACTTCATGGATCGCGTATGAGAGCACAAAACCTCCAATTTAAAAACATTATCTAAGTGCAGTGCAAACATTTACTCCATCTAACCATAGTTGGAGGAAAAAAAATCATTCTGTATCTGTCAAATATAAGACAAATCTGCCTGTTTTTAGGGCTGATTGTTCTGGGCATGTCTTAGAGGAACAATAGAGGAGAAATGCCCTTTTCCTCCCCTCGCCTCTTGTTTCTCTTTAAATAACTCCCCACCACCCCCCTTCCTCCCCCGTTTGGATCCAGAGTATAAGATCCTGTGTTTTGGGGTGTGATCCATGTCACAACAGGTTTGGAAGAATGTTTGTTAATCTTGCCAAATGCTTACAAACACCCAAGGGGTGGTTAACTAAACATCAAATAAGGGGGAACCCCTGCAGTGCTGAACTGCTGTCCTGAGGGATCTTTACTTACCCTCCTAGTGCCTGGGGAAAAGCATCTCCAACCTTGTCTTCCCAAGGGCCATGAAAGGTGATATAAGAAACCAGGGATCAGGCATGAGAAATGTCCTTGCGGTCCCTGCCCACAGGAGACTGACTCCCTGGAGTTTTTTTGCCTGCAGGGAGTAGCCAAAGGAAGAAAAGGATGGAGGTTGAGACATTCATAGGCTGCTTGTGCTGCTGCTGAGGTAGCTCCTAACTTGTGATTTAGTAGTGAAATAATGATCTGCAATAATTTGGAATGCTCTCTTTCTCTTCTAGTCCTCAATCTCCTTTCTTGTGAAGGAGAGGCAAGATGTCCTACTCTACTTGCTCAATTCTGTCCATGTTTAGGTGGCCCAAGTACAGGAGCCAACTGTTGCTGCCAATGCACAACTCTCCTAGTCGCTTCCTACCATCATTGCCACCTGTACCAGTACCAACTCTGTATAAATCCTACAATGCTTACACATACAGAGAACTGCAAGGTCCTAGGAAGCATCTCTAGGATAAAGAATGGAAAAAGCTCTAGGCAAACATGCCAAATAGGTTTGGTTTTTTGTTTTGTTTTTATTTTATTTTATTTCATTTCATTTCAGAAAACTAGATGAGCCTCGGGTTTTTCTTCCTGTCAGTTCTGCCTCACTGAGACTTCTTTTTCCTTTGAAAGGGATGCGAAAACATTTTTAACTGTGTTGCTGAGGTAAACAGTCAAGGTGAATGCTGCAGAATTTGTAACCCTAGCATCACTGGAGAGGCTTTTCAAATACAGTTTGCAAGTACGAATTCAGTTCTGCAGTTCTTAAGCTGCTTCAAAAAGCAAAACTAGATATGCCAATTCATGCTCACACCTGCTTTCAAACCTGCTGACTTGTACCATGAGACAAGATGTGTCTCATCTACTAGGCAACAAAGCCTTTTTTTTTTTAAGTGACTAAATAGTCTGATACTGTTGAAGTTCTCAGCACTGCAGGAAAATTATGACACTTATTTAAGGGTTTGAATATGCAATTAAGCATCTAATTTTAAACCTGCACACTCAATAATATTGGACTTTGCTACAAAATTATTTCCTTTTTATGGTTTCTGCCAACTGCTGAAGTATGCATTAGTACGTTTGACATGTTAATGCATTCTAGTAATGGAGGTACCTGATCAAGCAGCAGCCAAATGATCACAAAATAAATGTTCAAGGTGAAATCTGAGACTGTGATAAACAAGGGAAAACTGCTTGCCTTTCTCATGTACTGATGAGTGAAATCATTATCTCCCGTCTGACTTGAAAAACTGGTCCAAAGTCCCCTCAGCATCCCCTCTCATCAACTACCACATGCACTATTTTCTTTAGTGTTCTTGATGCTTTTTCCTCATTTCTCAGAGCAATTTTTGACAGGATTGTAGTATGTTCCAGTAATTCTAAATAAGCATATTCTGACTTGCCCATGAATTAAAATCAAATACTTAGCTATTACTAATACACTTTGGCATACCTGGTTATAAGGAGATACAGGCCTTTCCCAGTTACTGAGTGGAGCTTTCTCCCTTGTGTCTCGGCTGATCCGAAGCAGTGAAAGTAGCTGTGTACTGTCTGTGCCCGCTGGATTACTGGGGGCACTCCCCAGGTACTGCAGTTGCTGGTCTTTGCTTTACAGGGCTGCATTCTACCACTCACTTGCCAGATTCTGTGCACTAGACTCACTTGAGATGGCATTTGAGTATAGCCAAGTTATTCCCACTGGGGAGGTTTGTTACCAAATCAGCAGGAAAAGTGGAATTCCCAGCTCCAGCAGATGCACAAGTGTCACCCAGTTTGTACTGATCTGTTGAACAGCAAACGTGTAATGTAAGGGACAGTCAGAATATCACAAGACAGGCTTCTAATGCTGCAGAAGGGATCTCAGTATTTAATGTGCTGAGAAGACAAGCTAATCATGAAAGGCTTGTCTAGATGTCTGTGCTCCTTTGACTCCTTAGGTATTTTGTAGGTGCTGACAGCCAGTGTGAACTTCAAATCAATTTATTGCATATGTTTACATATGCAATAAAACCATTTGCCCTATCATTTAACTACACACAGAGTGGATTGTTGACCGTGAGCTGATCTGACCTTTTCAGGTCTAATCAAGAAATCTGAAATATTATTTCAGCTTGTCAGCTCCAGTAATATGCAGTAAGAGTATCTGGATCTAACTGAAAATGTCAGTATGCAACCCATCAAAGTTACAATGCATATGAACCAAGAACTGGTTAAGAATATAAATCTGTAACATCCATGGTGCATCTCAATTGCTTAGATAATTTGTTCTGCCATTGATCTGGGCTAGCTAAAAACATGCATTAAAAGCAATTCTTTGGAATACATGTGAGATGTATGGCCGCTTAAATATTAAAATGATCTTGAAAGTGGGGTGAAAAACCACGTTAGAATATTACTGGAAAAAACAGTGACCAGTGAGAATACTGGTGCTCTGGTTAATGTCTTGCTGGCTTCGTTGTGTGGGAATGTAAGATTAATAGTCTCATGTAACCTCAGAATTCTTCCTTTTAATTTTAATAATTTGCTGCTGTGAAATTTTTGCTCTTTCCAGAAACAATGTACTATGTAAGCTGAGGTGTAGTTATCAATCATATTTGTGTTGAATCTAGTATTAAGCGTTTTTCAGTCTTGTGCTTTTTATGAAGCAGTCTACTTCTCTTTCTAAACGCTTTCTGAAAACCAACACTGTTGTCAGTAGGTTATGGTGTTTAATGTCTTTGATTTTTTTGCTTCATCCTCGAAGTTTCTGTTCTTGGTATTTTACAAAATATTCAGATCTAGGATAAATCTGTCTCTAATAAATATTTATCAAGCAACTGGTATAACTTCTGGGTGATAAATTTAAATTTGGATTAAAGTGGATGGGCACAATGTAAAGCAACTTTGTATCCTAAGAAAATGGTATTTTGTTAGCTAAACAGTCTATCAAGATTCTTTAATCTCAAAGCAGCTTTAACTAAAATTGAGTTGGTTTTTAATTTAATCATGGGTAGGTCATGCAGTTTGAGGCATTATTAACTGAATTGCTACTATCAGTAAAATGTTGTAACTAGAATTAAAATGAACTATGGGAAGCATTGCTGAACTGATAACTCTGCATCAAAGAGTAGCATATGTTTTAAACTGCCCAGTTAATGCTGTTTGAACTGTTCTTGTGAGGCAATGCTGCCCTCCCCTGGTATGCTGCGGAAAGTAGGAAATTTTATCCCAGTCTGAGCGAAATTCCTGTTCCTATTAAAGAGAAATTGCTGAATTGGTGAAAGCAGTGGAAAAATTGCTCTTAAAAAGACCATTATGTGCATTCTCTATTACGAGACAACAACAATCCCTCTCTTCCTCCCCCCTTGCCCCCCTGAAAAAAAAAAAGGTGGAACAGGCATTTGTGCAATGCTTTTATGTGTGCATGGTGCAGGTGTGGATGAATGTACAAATAATATACAGGAATATACTGAGAACACACAAGACTACAAATTGAGGGCTGAATTAAGTTTGTGTGGCAATTTGGAGGATGATTTGGAGACAAAATAAGCAGAAACCAGAACCAATTAAAATAAACTTTGTTTAACAGAATAGTTTTGTTTTGTATGTAATGTTTAGAGATTTATCATTAATGTTTACATGTTCAGTTTTGCAATAGAAAAGTAAATGCAACCATGGACCGATTTGCATGGGAATAGGATTAGCTCTTGTGCAAGTGAAGCTATAGCAAAACTGTCAGGAGCTATTGATTAGGAAGATGTAATAGGCTCAGAATGTGCCCCCACTGCACGTTCCTGAGAGCTGAGGAAGGCAGTCCAAGGAAATATTACTCTTGCATGGTCTATTCTTAATATATTTTCTTCAGACATCTGTTATTAACCACTGCTGGAGACGGAATATTGGGGTAGAAGGTTCTTTAGATTGTCCAGCTATGGCTCTTGTCTGGTAAATAAGTGTGTTGCTAATTGGTTTAATTTTGTCTTCCTTGCATTTCTCACTGCTATGCGTTTTCACCATAGTCCAGACAGCAGAAAGAGATGAGCCTTGTTTCAAATATAAGAATTTTAGTTCCCACATCTGACTCCAATAAAGTGTGTGTTATGGGGTTTGGTTTTTTTGTTTGGTTGGATTTAAGGTATAAAATATCCCCTTTTTATAATTAAGATTTTTCTAATTGCTGGACAACTGGCAAAACACTTTTCTTCCGGTGGCATGACTTGAATTCTGATTTGTTTGCTTCTCATACCTCTTCATCCATTGGAGATCACCTAACACTAGAGAAGACTTGAGAGAGTTAAAATTTCTGGTTGATGTGTTTCTTTATGTTTTAGACATGAACAGGTTTTTTGCCCAGACTAGTTTGCTTGAGGACTTTGCTTGAGTGTGAGTTCTTGTCTGCTACTTAGGGTCATGTCACTTGGGAAGTGTTTTAAGAACTGTGGAATATAGTGACATTCCCAACCTGACCTGCTCTGGTCCAGCAGCATGTTACAGTGGTGGCTGTTGATATTTACTACTGCCTTTTATAATAAGGTCCTAGTTGTTTTGTGTCTGCGGTGCCTGCCAGTGCACAGAGCAGGTGTGGACCATTTTGAACTAGACCCCAACTGCTCAGTTACTGTTAAGTGTCACGGATGGGACCTGAAAATCCCAGTGGTCCTACACAGGCTTCTGTTTCTAAATTGACTTTGGTGACTGCAAAATAGTAGTATTTACCTTCATGCATGTAAGCTATAATAAGCAATCCTTTTGAGAGCTAGCTGTAAAACCACTGCAAGTATGGCTTCGTAATAGTTAAAGGTGAGCTAAATCAACACCCAGGCACCTTGTTCTGTCTTTTCCTTTGTGGCACCCTGCCACGGCAAAACCAGTTTTATATGTTGTTCTTTTTTTGTTAAGAGCAGTGTTCTGTCAGTGTAGCATCCCAACTCAGCTCATCAAAAGGTTATGTGAATAGTGTTGTTCCTTGACCTAGAACAAATGTATAAGGTCTAAGACTATGTAAGAGTTTTCTTTCTTCTCTGTAACTTTTGCAGGTATTGGGACTGCTGGTGTGGACCCTGATTGCTGGAACAGAATACTTTCTATATCCAGCATTTGGCTGGGTGATGTTTGTAGCTGTGTTTTACTGGGTTCTCACGGTCTTCTTTCTGATAATCTACATGACAATGACCTACACCAGGATCCCCCAGGTGCCATGGACCACAGTGGTAAATACACTCATGTTTTTTGTTGTTTCAGGTTTGCTGGGTTATGGAGAGAATAAAATATTGATGCATTCTATGGGTGTAGTTAACCAACTGTACTTGTGCTTTTGCAGATTTGTCCCTAATTACTGTGTGACTGCATACCCGCAGTGTTTAACCTCCATACTACCCAGACACTTTTAAAACATTTTCCCTATGATGTTTCACCATTTTGTTCAGCAGTTGATGTAGTGACTTGATTTTTAATAATGTGCATGTGACTGATACTTATGCACAGTGGCCTCCTCTCTTTCTCCCTGTAGTGATTACATCCCACAAATAATGAGTCTGTTGCTGCCTCTGAGCTAACAGACTCGGCCATATGGCTTAAACAGCAGAAATCCCTACTTGAATCAACACTGTGAGTTGGACGTGGGACCCTGGCTCTTAAAGCATGAGTTTTACTCTGCCAAAGTAAAAGAAAAGGTCGTTCAGAGGTAGCAACAGTCTGACAATCCATATAAGGCCTACTGTGAAAATGGTGCTGAAAGTTAGTGTTGTGTATGTGTAAAATACATGCCTTTGCTTTTAGCTCAAGACTTAATGCAAATCAGATAAACAGCTAATGTAATTACAGAAAAAATTCACAGGTACTTAACATTCAGGTCCAGTTTTGTGGTTTGAAAAGACTTGGCTAGATGTACCTCTCATCAGTATATTTTTACATGATTTTCATAAGAGGCTGATGTTCAGGGTAACAGATCCTAAAAGTCATTGTCACCTCAGCCAACTGGCTATTTGTGACCCATCCAATAATTATTATAAATTTTAGCTTTGCATTTGTCTGATACAGTGATACATTTTTTTTTTACTAGCTGAAGATTATTGACTAGAATTCTGTTATTTTTATGATAAAATACATTTGACTTCTCTGTTGAAAGCAGCTTCTTATCAGCTATATTGTGTATGTGACTAAAATTGAATCCTCTTTTCTTCTTGTCTTCCCATTTGCTGCTGTAATAAATAGACAGCTATAGCAATTACTAATAAGAACAACCAGGATTATGTTCAGATAGCTTCTCTGTTTTCAAGTTTCATGACCGGCAATTACCATTAAGGCTATAACACTGCTATAGAAATGTTGGATTATTTCAATTACAGCTGTAATGTGTCTGGGTACATTTAAAGGTGTGGTTTTGTGTTATTTTTTTTTCCTATTGCATTAGATGTAAGTGAAGTACATTCAAATGGAAAGCATCTTTGTATCCATTTGGATAAGGCTTTAGTCATTACCCTTCTTTCATCAGTTTATCACTATTATCCGACAACAGCCGCACATAAATGAGTTGCCCCTGATCTATGTGGTAGACAAACTGGAATATTTGATTTGTTTCTCCTTCATATTGAGTGTATTTCTTGCTCTGAGTTACAAACATAGTATAGGTAAGATCACATAAATGTAGATCCAAAAGGTATAAAATGGTGTCCAACAGATACCCTTTTATAGTAAAGGGTAATATGAAGAGAAAATAAATGCAAAATAAATAAAAGATGCTTGTATTCCAGCTTGTTTTTGCCCTAAGGAATTGGGAACAGCCTTTGAATTGTACCTCTGCCACTCCTGGCTGGCCAAGAGGGATGTTGAGTCTCTTTTCAGAGAGATGTTGTTAGTGCCTTTATTCAAGAGAACATGACGCACATCTTTTTGAGTAAGTTTATGCCCACCTTCCCCCTACTCTCTGAAGTATCCTGAATTTCAGTCTCTGCTAGTTATTGCTCTGCCTCCTTAGGCGACAGTTAGCTCAAACTGTGCCTGTTGTATTCAGTATCCAAAATCTGGACTTCTCTGTCATAAATCCACTTTTTGCAGGTTAAGCACATTACCAAATTGCTTAAGATGCAGTTACTTTTACTGCAAATTAACCCAAAGGACGTGCTTCAAAACTGACTCTCCTTAATAGTGCAAGTTGTTTGCTGAAACAATCAATGGAAGCTTTTAAAATCTGGTAAATCTGAATTTAAGAAGCAGATGGTAATTTAGCATGAACCATTTGGTTTGAGTAATATATTGGCAGTAAAGGCCCAATCAGCTTGCATTGCATTCCGTCTTCCGCAAAAGTGTTATCTCCCAGAGCAGTACTTCTCAAAAATTATGTGCTTTTTTCTTTTCTATGTGACAAGATATTGCAGGGATTTGTAGCTTTCCAGGGTAGTTGGGTCTTTTTGGAAGGGGAAATCTAAAAATAACAACAAATACCCTGGGCAAACAAATCTGGAGTTTGAAAATCAGTGCTTTACAGAAGTCCACCTGAACCTATCAATTGTTGGCATCTTATCCTAAAATTGCTACTTTGATATTTTGCTACTGTAATGCTCAGCTAAAACAAGAGAGGTGAGATCTGTGGATAGAGACAATACCTTTTATTAGATCAACGGATATAGGTGAGATAAACTCCACTCGTTTGTAAGTGTATGGATCAAACCTCAAGTGCCAAGCCTTGGACTCCATCTGAGTGCTGAGGTTCGCTGCAGACAGGTGGATAAACGGCTCTTTTCTAAATATCCTGAAATTGCAAGGACTTAGGAACCACAGAAGGAAGTGCATGCCCTTCAGCCTGCTTTGAAAACTGTAAGATGGCTTTTTGCATGGAAAGCCTCATGTAGGCAGTGGTGACCTGAAGATTGACATGTTGACAGATGACAGCACAGCCTGCTGCAATCGGGGCGGGGGGGNGAACCCTGTGTGTCCCAGGAGCATGCAGCAGTGGGCCAGACTCCACTGAGTATGAAGTAAACTCTGCCAAAACTAAATGGCTGGAGATGGGTGTGAGGAGCTTCCATACCAACCACTTCAAGCTGTTGCTCCACACTGGTGCACTGAGGGAGCTGCTGATGTGGATACAGCTGCTGTCACTGCCTTCTGAACTTCTCTTCTTGGGCTGCAGCTCTTCTTTCTGGATTCTGCCAGAGTTGGTCACTAGTGAATTTAATAGTGAATAATTGGCATATATTTCTAGCATCCACTGGGTCACACCATGGAAACTAAATAAGTTGGAGTGGTACCAGGATGGCAACATTTAGAGACAACTGGAGCAACAGAGTTAAGGACTATGATATTTGTGTGACACTCTGGAGTGCAAACAAGGGGCCAGAAGCTGAAAGGAGCAGATCATGTGTAGTATTAGGACCTGGTCTAAATTGAGTTACTAATTCCTGCAGTTGTAACTAGATGCAAAGCATGGCATGGCTATTCCACTTGAACAAGGCACCAGTGAACTAAAAGTATATTTTATGGCCAAATTCATATGCCTTAGACAAGTAGCAGGGTAGAGTTTTGGGCGATTTTTTTAAAAACTCAAAATTAGCTTCCTATAGCCATGACCAAGTAGTGAGTAAGTAAAGGACAAAGTATTACAGTTATGTACATTAGAAAAAAACCCTCATACCTTTTTGTCTGTCTTTCATCTTCTCAGACTTCCTTTTCCCCTTCCTTTCCTGTTCTCTCTCACATGCAAAACCCAAATGCTGTTCTTGTTAGATAAATTGATCTCACATTACAGCTTTGCTTCTTTCTTAGTGATGAGCATATGTACCCTGAGATGTTAACTGTGCTTCTTGGAAGAGAAAAAGCAGCATCTATCATGGATTGGTCTTGATGACCCATGTGGTCCATTCAGACTGTTCTCCTCCTTGGTTTTATCTGTTTCTTTCTCCTCTCAAAAACAGGCAAAAGGCAAAGGTATTGAAATGTGGAAGAATACGACTGAAAATATTACATCCTCTTTATCTCATTCAAAACTGGAGAAAACAAAGTTTTGGAAGCTTTATAAATTTTTTTCATATGCCACGAGTCATTGATTCCAACAGTGTATTTTTGTGTAGATTAGAAATGTAATCAAATTGCAGTTTTGTTTCATTTTTTTCATGTAGTGTTGTATTCTTACTGCCTAACACTTAAATTGTGATAACCAAATCGTGTCCTTATCTTCAGTTTTGGAAAATCACAGCACACAAGCTTTAAGATGCTTCTGAATTTAGTGTGATGGAGAGAACAGTTTGTCCAAAATGTGCTTTAATGTTTATTGGATCTTCAAAATAAGCAGTTAGATTTTAATCTGACAGATAGAAATTTCTTGTGTACATTGCATGTGTACAGTATATTTCAGAGGACAGTTTTGTACTGTTGCAATAGAAAATGGTAACAAATGCATGTGCATATTAATTACTTATGTTTGATTTTTCAACAGGGTCTGTGTTTTAATGGAAGTGCCTTCATTTTGTACCTCATTGCTGCCATTGTAGATGCATCTTCAATTACCAAAGAACTGGACAGTCACAATTACAACAGCTGGGCAGCTTCCTCAGTGAGTTTATTTTTTTTTTGTTTAAATCAGTTCTATGTCCAGCACATCAGAGTAGACAAAACAGACTGGCTGGGCACCAAGTCACCTCAGCGCACTTGGGCAACTTCAAAAGCAGTTAAATCAACTCAGCTACGCTTTGTGCGCATGTGGCCAACTTCCATTCAGCTTTTTGTGGGCTGAGGCATCTTTCAGGAAGGTCCTGAAGTGGTATTGCTGTTTCTACAGTGATGTCCTGTTACAGTCTCAAATTTTTATAATCTTTCTTCTAAGTTGGGTGGGCAGTGCCTGATAAATCATGTCACTTCCCAGTGTTTTAAAGTGGATACCAGTCATTAATTAGTCTGACATTGCTGTCTTACTACTTAGATTTGGAAATCCAAAGCAGTCAGCCAGTGTGGGTGAAAAACACCTTTTTTTTTCATTCTTTCTTTCCTTTTTTTTTTTAAAAAAAAGAGCTGTATCACTTTCTGAGTAGGTGAACACATTCTCTAACAAAGTTAAGGGACTTATAAAAGAACTTTTTGCATGTTGTGGCAGCAGTAGTCAAATTCAGTTGTATCAAGTAATTCTGAATTACAGCTACTCTGCAGTTGTCCTCTCTGGACTATTCACAAATCCTGTCTCCTGTCTGAAGCTTATTGTGTATAGGCATGAACATAGAGACTTGAACACCCGCTCTGTTTTTGTCTTGCGAATTGGGTAACTACATCCCTGTCACTTCAGTGGTGTTCAGGATCTTCTCCTCTTGGCATTTCTTAACTATTGATGTGTTACTCAGCCACTGCTGTTGACAGGAACTTGCTTGCTGCTAGATAAGCTTCCATGCTGATTCAGGTTTTATGCAAAATGCATGAATGCTCAGTGTCTCGTGGGATGTTTGGAATCTCTTCTAATATCTCCTAATAGTGTTTTTCTAACGCACTGTCTAAATAAACTATTAAATGTAGATTCTTGCTTTCTGAATCCATTAAGGGTTTCATGGGTGGATGTTTGTGAGAATTAGCAAATCCTCTAGCCCAACAGTCATTCTCTGTTAAAAAGATTTTAGATGGAACTTTTATTTTGTAAGAACCAAAATTATTGGAAAAGAAAAATGCTACATTTTTCTATTGTAATAATATTTTACATTATCATCTACAGTTTTTGGTGTCACAGATTAAATTTACATTAGCCAAGACTCACCAGGAGTCCTCTGGTAGATTTACTGCCTTTATGCATGCTTAGTAGAGTTTTGAGTATTTCCAAGGATGGCTATTCCACAGTGCCTCTGTGCCTCTGTAGCCATGTTTGATTACTCTCATTGTGATTATTTTTTTTTCCTAATAGCAAATTGAAATTTCCTTTCTTGTAACTTGCTTTTGTTCCCTCTTGTCTTATCACTGCTCACCTCCAAGAAAAGTAGTGTTAATCCTATTTGCAGTGTCATCTTTATTTGGTTCAGTTACAAGCACAAAACATTCTGGGCTTATCATAAAACCATTTTGAACATTGTCTGTTTTGAACAACATGCAGTGACTACCAGGAACTTAACCACTGGCACTGAATTGGACTTTATCAGTACAACTGAAATAGTTCACAGCTGTTCTTTGGTTTCTGTGTGCGTATGCTGCAACGACCGCAGAAGCAACACCACTGAGATGGTGTAGTTCTTAATCTTTACACGTAGATTAAATCTAGCCTGCTACAGAAGGCTTATTCTGTAATCAATTTCTGACAAAGTAGCAATGCCTGAGTGTGGCTGATGTTGCTGTTATTTGCACTGAGGAATACCTTTATTCATCAGGAGAGGACCTCTGGAATTGGTAATCTAATCAGTACTGCTGTTCCGAGTATGTCTGGGCTTGTATTTCAATCTGAGTTTTCTTTATAAACAAACCTATTTTGATGTACTGTGTGCCATAGTGAGATACAGGTGGCTGCAGGCAACTCCTGGAGCATAGCAGCAGAGCAGGAGTGTTAGCTTGACCTCACACTGTCCCATGGACTATCCCTCAGTCTTTACCAGCAATTGATGTTAAAAGAGCAAGTGTAGGATCAATCTATAAGATCCATAAATGAGATGGTATAATGAGGAAATACGAGTTGAAATATGCCATGTTTTGTCAGCTTCTAGGCCCATATTTCTACATATAATGTAAGTTTACACAATGTTGTCTGTGATGGCCACAGAAGTACATGGTGAAAGAGTGCCATTTCAGTGGCTAGGTGTCCTGTTTCCAAATCCCATAGCTATTTTTTTCATAGAAATGACAGTGCTCTCAAATAATTGCTTTTTTTTCCTAATACTTACTTTTTTTTTCTCCCTCTCTCTACAGTTCTTTGCCTTCGTGGTTACCTCCTGCTATGCTGGAAATACGTATTTCAGCTTTATATCTTGGCGATCACGAACTTTGCAGTAAATATTCTGTTTAAGTGAATTCTGTAGTATAAAATATCTTGAGGATTATACTCTTGACAAAAGTTTTGGAAGAGGTATGAGGTCTTTTTGAACATTTCTGTTAGAATTGACACTATATTTTAAGCTGAGATTAAAATGATTATTTATAATACAGTATCATCTTTAGAGACATCTAACACCAATTTTGTACTGTATATTAAAATTCATACTGCTTCTTTTAAAGTTAACATGGTATTTTTCTAGACATTGTATAGATGTTATTACTAAAGCTTTAATAAATCTTATTCAATGTACCAATTTTGTAAATGCAACTTTTAAAATGTTACAGGTATACTTTTGATACTGAATGCTACAAATCAAAACTAAGATTGATACTGTCTCATTATTATGTGACATTTGTGCAGGAAAAAAACACCCAAAACTGTAAAAATAAATGAATAATTGACCCAGCTGTGTGTGTGTTGTAAACTGGGAGTAGAAGGTTGCTTTTTAAATTTCTTTTTCAAATATATATTACCAAGAATTCTGATGATCCTGTCAGCTTGCATATTCTAACAGCTTCTCACAGTCATGAGATTGCTTTTGGAACCTACTGCTGTAGGTCTGAAGCTCCCTGAAGGAATGTTGCACCTGAAACACATTACCTTAACAGGTTTCTCAAATCCAGCAGGCTCCAAGGCGTAAGTCTAGACAACAGTCCCCTTAGTGCTCAGTGATTAACCTACTGAGAATGTCACAAAACACCTACTAAAGGTAATACGTTTTGTTTCTCAGGGGACTGTGTTTTTCTCTTTTCTTCTCAGATTAGTCCATTAATCTGTCCTAATTAAAGTCTGGGCTTCTAAATCGTATTAAATGATATAAAGATTAAATTAATAGAATGTAAGAGTCATAGAAATTAATTAATAGTCAAGACACCGGTGCTAGAAACAAAGGATTTCCTCCCTCCTTTCCTGTCTACTGGCATCATCTGTGAGTTGTTAGTTTAATAAGTGAAGTTTTTAATTTGATGCGCATATTTAAATATCTTTGAGTCAAGCAGAAGTATGACAGAAGATTATTATTTCCAAAACAGATACCTCTGAATGACTTTCAAATACAAATTACCTAAGGATTTTTTTCCAGGAATTATGTGAGGAGTGTAAGGTCATGATTATTGTGATATAATTTAAAGTTTTCCTCTTTGAACGCTACTGGATTAAGAAGATTTGGACTGACGTCCAGTCTTCAAACTGACGTCCAGTCTTAGCTGGATGATTATATATGGTAGTAATCTTCTTGCTTAAAAAAACTTCTTTATTTCTCCCTGTAACTAAATGGTGTGTGCTTACTTACGTGTGTGCCCTGCAGCAAAGATTTGTCAGCAGCCAGCTAATTCTGTTCTGGATCATTGTTTTGTTCTTGATTATGTGTCAGAGTCACAGGATTTCAGTGTAAGGGAAGCCAAGATATTATTTAAAAACCTATATTTGTCTGCAGATTGCATCTGGCCTGCACAGCAAAGGTCAGGCTGTCTGCTGCTTGCTAAAATTATCCAGTTGTGAGAAGGAAGAGGGATACCAACTATGCATTTTATCCACAGAGATAAAATGTGTCATTAAAATCCCATATGCTCTTTTCCATTGCTGGAAAAAAATCAAAGGCATAAAAATGATCCAAATGTCAACTGATAAAATGTACCTAGAAATACAGCCAGAATTAAAATCTCATCAGTAATTTCTCATTAGTAACAATGCTTTCATAGTAATAGAAATTATTTCTTAAATGATACTTGATGTATGTATCTTAAGTCCAAAGAATGTCACTATGTTTGTACAAACGTTGCATGATTTTGCGGTAACTGTGGTGGTCTGGTCTAAAGTCATAACGCAGACAGCACCTGCGGATAGAGGTAGTAAGAGGGAATAATGTTTTATCCAGTTTACCAAAAACTGTTACATGTCAGAATAAAATCCATTAATGAAGGACAAAACCTCACTGTTACCAGATAAGGAATTATTCTGGCAGTATCTACCACCTCTCTGAGTCTTCAGTGCTGATCCTCAAGGGAAGATGTGTGGAATGTCTTCCTAAAGGCAAATCTGTGAGTTGAATCCTTAATTCTGAATTTTAAAAAATATGTACTAGGCAGAGATTTGCTTTATGCTTGGCTTGACTGCTTTTTTTTTTCCCTCACATGCCATAACTTACCTGCCTTGCTCTTTCCTTTTAAAAAGATAATTTTCTTACTTCCCCTGCTCTTTCTCATGTGTCTCATTTCTCATGTTCCCCAGGTACCAACTGTGTGTTTTTAAGTGTACTGAATATCTAGTTAAAATTGGAGGAATCAGTGCAAGCTGAGAATTACTTGTGGAGTTTGCTCCTTCTATTTCAGGCCTGAAGAAAGGCATAAGCACCCAAAAGGTTATCTGTTTCTTCCAGTGCTTTAGTCTTGAATACTGATATGCAAACCGTAACTTAGGCCTTTGTATATTCTAATATTGATAAAGAAGATAAGCTAGCTGTGGTTTATCATATAACAATTAAAACAAGATTTGTGGCTGCAGGCGTTGGTTAATGTTCGTAAGACTGAAAGAAAACTTATTTAAAAGAACAACTGGTAAGTGATGAAATCACTAGTGAAATTCTTAATACGGATATTTAGAAGAATGAACAAAATGCTAATCAACTTGCAAAATGAGTAACTTGTTTCAGACAGTCTCTCTGAAAAAATCTGTCACCCACATACATGAAGATACTTGATGTCAACATGTGGCTATCAAATTTCATGTATTGAGGAGTTGTCATCACCATACACGATGCATTTAACAAGATGAAGTGCATGATAACTGTAAAACCTTCAAATTCAGCAGTGTTTTAGATGGCTTTGTACCAGGGGTTTACAGAAGATGCCTGTATTTCCGAGTAGAAAACATGACTGTTACTCTACTTGTTTTAATATAAAGTTATTACTTACTATGAACTCAGGTCAGCAGAGCCTCAGTCATATTCACACTTTCAGAAGAAGAACTAAAGAAGCTGAATCAGTGGGTAAGAAAAATATCTTTCTTAATAGGGAGTACAGAAGTTACTAGAACCTTCCTCCTCAGGGCTTGCAAGAAGCCTATAAACGCACGTGCTTCTGAACTGGAGCTGTAAGGAAAAGACAAAAGGAAAGAAAAAAGCAGCTCTTTCTCAGCAGCTGGCATTACTCTTGTGTAGACTGGTGAAGTTGTAGATTTGCTACCTAATGAAATGAGATAAAGTTTGGTGGGACAGGTTGTATCTTTTATTGCAACTACTAGCTGGCTTAATAGAAGCCCAGAACTATGTACTGCTGATTGCCTACACAGGCAAACCCTGCCTTGCTCTTGTAAATTACTTACGCTAGCCCTTTATTTAGGTTGGTGATCATCTGATCTTACCTGTCTTCTCTCCCAAGACAATTTTAGTTGCTGAAGGAGCTATTAAATACTAAATATGAGCAGAATGTGCATCCTGCAGATGCTGCAGAAGATAGCAGCATCTATCTGTTACTACTCTGATGAGCCTAAAAGTGGCATATGCCCAGCTCAGGGGCCTGCTGGTACCTCACATCTGAAAGCAAAACAAGTTATTTTTAAACTTGAGGAAATATATAGCTTCCTTTGCTGAGTTTTGTTAGTATCTCTGCATGATTTAATTCGAACTACAGGGTTGAGACATTTTGACAGTTGTTACAGTTATGCCTGTTGCTGCTTTATCTTTTACAAGATCATCAATCAGAACGTTTGGGGGTTTTTTGGTGAGCATAAATGTTGTGCCGGAAGACGTTGTTTGCAGCTGTATCTCCACTGCCCGGCACCGGAGCAGCTCCCCTCCAGGAACATCGCCAGCACACTGGCACGCCGAGGGGTCTTTTATCCCTGGAGTAAGGCTGCTACCCACTATAGTGACTGATTCGGTGCAGAGCTCCCCTCCTGGGACCCTTCAGTGTACAGCGAGGTGCTCCTCTTCCTGCTTGGGAATCACAGAATCACGGAATGGTTCGGGTTGGAAGGGACCTTAAAGATCATCCAGTTCCAACCCCCTGCCATGGGCAGGGACACCTCCCACCAAACCAGGTTGCTCCAAGCCTCATCCAGCCTGGTCTTGAACACTTCCAGGGAGGGGGCAGCCACAACTCCTCTGGGCACCCTGTGCCAGTGTCTCACCACCCTCACAGGAAGTATCTTCCTCCTAATATGCAATCTCAACCTACCCTCTTTCAGTTTGAACCCATTCCCCCTTGTCCTATCACTCCATGCCCCTCTCCAGCTTTCCTGTAGCCCCTTCAGGCACTGCGAGGCTGCTGTGAGCTTTCTCGCCTCCGGGCTTCGTCACTAACCCAGCTGCCGAGGGGGCGGCCGGG
>VZRW01008363.1:0-11908 GCA_013398125.1 Aegotheles bennettii
CCATGGGCAGCACCCACACGGCACCCAGGGCAGCAGCAGGGTGGTGGTTTATTGCACAAGCAGGAGCAGCAGCAGCTGTGGGCACCAGGCCATGTAAACATCGCTCACCGCCACGCGCCGGGAGCAGCGGGAGGCTCCAGCCATCCTCAGCCCACGCCGGCACGGCCACGGCACGCACGGGCAGGCCTGGGAGCTGGCCATCTCCAGTCAGGAATGGGAAATGGGGACTGCTCTAAGGGCCCTGGGGTGGCTGCAAAGGGAAAGGTGCCAGCGATGCACAAAGCTCACACAGACTCCGAGGTCACCCCTCAAGGTCCTCCGAGAGAGTCAGCTGGGCTTGCTTCATCGTGCTCCATCAGCCAGGCACAGGGCAGACGGGCTTTGGAAGCTCTCCCAGTGACAGCCATGTTCAACCCCACCAGCTCCAACTGTATCCTGCATCACCAGCAGAGAGGGGATTCTCCCCCTCTGCTTCGCTCCGTGAGACCCCCCCTGCAGTGCTGGGGCCACCTCTGGGGTCTCCAACACAAGAAGGACACGGAGCTGTTGGAGAGAGTCCAGAGGAGGCCACGGAGATGCTCAGGGGGCTGGAGCAGCTCTGCTCTGGGGCCAGGCTGAGAGAGTTGGGGGTGTTCAGCCTGGAGAAGAGAAGGCTGTGGGGAGACCTTGGAGCACCTTCCAGTGCTTGAAGGGGCTCCAGGAAAGCTGGAGAGGGAGTGGTGCCAAGGGCAGGGAGGGATGGGACGAGGGGGAACGGGTGCCAAGTGCCAGAGGGGAGATGGAGATGGGATGGGAGGGAGAAATTGTTTGGTGTGAGGGTGGTGAGAGCCTGGCCCAGGGTGCCCAGAGAAGCTGTGGCTGCCCCTCCCTGGCAGTGTTGAAGGCCAGGTTGGCTGGGGCTTGGAGCAACCTGGTCTGGTGGCAGGGGCTCGGACTGGATGGGCTTTGAGGTCCCTTCCAGCCCAAACCAGTCTGGGATTCGATGAATTTCAGCTCTGTGACACCGACTCCCACCTGTGGCAGCCTCAGCACACACCGCATTGCTCTGGGGACAACATGGGCAGGAAACTGCCCTCTACATGGGATCGTCAGATCCCCTGTGCTGGCATGTCCCCAGCAGGGAATATTTGGTACATGGAAGGGACAGGATCCAGCTGTGCAATGACAGGAGGGAGCCCCCAGCTCAACACAGCCGTGTGCCAGTTTATTTGGATTAAAAACCAGAGTCCAGCGAGTCACAGGGCTGCAGGGACACTCTGTTTAAAGGGACAACGCTCCTGGAGTTGTCAGCTCTCAGACTTTCCTTGGGATCTTTCCCTTATCTTTTCTGGTGTTGCCAGAAATTTGGCAGAACAGAGCATATGAGGGACACCCCACACCCTCAGCTGAGGGTGGACATGGCTTTGGGACACACACGGACACTGTGCTGTGCAGGGAGGGCTGCTGGGGCTGGCACGCGAAGGGGGAGAGGCAGAGACCAACAGAGAGCAGCTTTCAGAGGAGGTTCTTATTGGGGTGGTGAGAACTTCTTTCACCTTAGGGCACGGGGGTGAAGTCAGAAGAACCAGGCAGGTTTAGAGGGGGGACAGGGGTCTGCCCCACACCCCAATGCCACTGTGAATTACACCTGGATGGAGATCCCCAGATGGAAAGAGCGAAGCCAATGATGGAGCAGATTTTAGCAGTAAGAAGTCCTGGGAACTGGTTGTCAGAGGGCAGCTTTGGTCCTGCCCAGCCCCAGGCTAGGAGAATGGAGGAGGACGGAGCCTGCTGGCAGCAGGGACGGGCTGAGGAGGTGACAGGGGCACACCCGAGCTGTCCTCCTGCTCAGCCCACCCAGCTTCCCACCCGCTGCTGCTTGGGCCAGCGGCCAAGAGCCTCAGGAAGCCGCCTCATGGAGAGCAGAGCGTGGGGAAGCCTCTGGTGTCTCTGCCAGGAGGATTGCAGTGTTTGCATCCTCCAGTGCAGATGGGTGCTGGGGCTGATGGACAAAGGACAGACAGCAGGAGAGAGGGGCTGTGACGAGCGGGAGCCAGCAATGATGTCCCTGCTCCACAAGGCAGGGTGGTTTTGACTAGGCTTCTACAACAACTTATCTACAAGATACATTCAGCAGCAGCGCCAGGTGCTGTGGTTGGTATTCTGCTTGTTTTCTTTCCCTCTCCATCTTCATCCGGTGGGGAAGGGAAGGCCACGAGCTCCAGGGAGCACCTCTGTCTTTACTTTGTGACTTGATGGATGGCATGAGCCAGGTAACCGACATTGCCCGACGTAACGCCAGCCACGGAAATCCGTCCGTCCTTTGTCATGTAGATGGAGAACTCCTTGGTCAGCCGCTCCACCTGGGGTGAAAGAGCAGAGTTCAATCTGCAGGCCAACCTCTACTCTGCCAGCAGAGTGCCAATTTACCCAGCTTGCCAGAACTGAAAGCAAACTGGGAGTCAGCAGCCATGGCATCCCACTACCTGCAGAGCCAGCAACGCACCCTGTGAACTAGGAGAGATGCTGCTTGGCTCTTGGGCAACACAGACACTGCAGATGTTTGGTCACCTCACTTGAGCTGGCCTTTAAGGTCACCTCACTTGAGCTGGCTTTTAAGGTCACCTCACTTGAGCTGGCTTTTAAGGTCACCTCAGAGCAGCACTGAGTGCTTCCTTTGGCAGATCAACCTCCACAAGCACAGCAGGGAGCAGAGCGAGACCTGGGTCCCCACAATGCTCCAGTGCTACAGGCTTGGGGGATGTTCCTTCTTGAGGAAGAACTGCCCACGAGGGCTCATTTTGGCACCTGCAGTCAAGATCTTACTGACCAGGACCACAAATGATACCCTGGGACCACAACAACTGCGTTTACCTGCTCAGGCTTCAGCCCCGTGAAGCAGAACATGCCAATCTGGTCAGTGATGTGCTGCCAGTTGTGGGAGGATCCCTCTTTCTTCAGGTTGGACACCAGCTGAGTCCTCATGCCGATGATCCTGTCGGCCATGCCCTTCACCTCCACGAGCCTGAGAAGCCAACCCAGGAAGTGCTCAGAGCAGGGCTGGGATGCACCAACGCTGTTCCCTCCCCCTGGCTACTGGGAATGAACCCTCCCCACCTGGAAGGGCCTCACACCCAAAACCACGGGGGATGCAGATGAGCAAAATCCAGAGCCCATGAACCTGTAGCTCCACCTGGAGAGCTGTTTCTGAAGATGACTGCTGTTTTATTTATTCCATAGCTATTGGACACTACTATTGGCATCTCTCCCTTCTGCAAGCTGTGGGTGAGTAGGAGGCTTCATGGCAGCATGGCCCAAACCCAGATAAAATTCTATCTGCAGATAAATGGGGCGCGTGGGGCAGGAGGCAGCATGGCCAAGAGACATCTTTGCTGGGCCCTGCATCAGGCACAGGTGTCAGCCTGCCAAGGGCACCCAGCTCCCAGCCTCTGCTCTGCTGGGCCCCAGGGGAGCAGCACAGGCTGGTGGCAGGACGCAGGGGTAGGGTGCAAGGGTCACATTCCTGAGGCTGATTGCCAGGGGGCTTACGCTTCCACTTGCCCTGCGTGAGAGATACTACGTGGCTACAACACCTCAGTCAGCCTTTCCTGCTCCTTGGACAGACAGCTCCTACAGCCCTCAATTCCACAGGGGCTTTGTCCCCCACTCTGCAATTCTGCCGTGGTGACACAAGGGAAACCTGTTTGTGTCAGGCTGGGCCGATGGCAGGACACGAGCAGGGATTTCTCCAGAGGAAAGGGGTGGCACATCATTCCCACTGTACTCCCGAGCTGCCCGTGACAGCAGCAGGCAGTGAGCATCTCACAGAGGTGCCACGGACACCCCACACCACTCTGCTGGCAGCACTAGGGGTTGCCTCTCACCACTCCTTCCGCAGGTCAGGGGTGTTGAGGATGGTGGAGGCGATGCGGGCTCCGTTCACGGGGGGGTTGGAGTACATGGGGCGGATGAGGATCTTCAGCTGTGACTCCACCCTCTTGGCTTCCTCTGCGTCACTGCAGACGACGGTGAAGGCACCAGCACGCTCTCCTGAAAGAGGGGCAGTCAGCTCCCAGCCTCTGGCCTTGGGTACCCAGGACTGGGGCAGGACTTATCTGAACACCAGAGCCCTGTTCTCCAGAAGGGTCTCCACCAGCTCCCAAAGGGTTCTCTCCCACATCCCAACGAACGCAGGCAGCAGAAAGACACTGGCTGCTAAACCCCAGAGGTACTGGGGTCCCTCCAGCAGCCTGGATGAAGCCTCCTCACACCACCTGCCCCACTCACCGTACAGCCCCATGTTCTTGGCGTAGGACTGGGACAAGAGGACGTTGATGCCCTGGTCGATAAAATACCGCACGGCCCAGGCATCCCGGTTGATGTCCCCGCTGGCAAAGCCCTGGTAGGCCATGTCAAAGTACACGAGGAGGTTCCGTTTCTGCCAGCAAAGAGGGGAGAGTGTCACAGGAGCTGAACACCCTCCAGGGAACAAGGCAGCAGGCTGAAAAGAGCTGTGCAGGCAGAGGCCTGCTCCACGACAGCTGTTCCCCTCCAGAAGTGGAGCCATTCCCCTTCCTCTGCCACAGGAAGGTGGCCCAAAGCCCACAGCTGCCCACCACACATCCAAACTGCAGGTGAAGAACCCTCCCGGTGCATTTATGGGATGTGCAGTCCAGCACAAGTGGATTCAGTAGTAATAAATTACTCCATTTCAGTGTCTCCTGTGTTATCAGCTTCCAGGAAAACCTCCCTGGGAACCCCTTCCAATGCCTCCCAGCAGATCCAGCTACACTGCCCCTCAGTCAGGAGACCTGTAGCCACCTGTAGGCCACTTTGACACCCATTAGTTCTCAGGCCAGGCATCCCCGAGCCAAATTTCACTGGCTATGGCTTGGCGGAGCAGCAGGGAGGGGGAGGAGAAGGATGAAGGAAGAACCTGCCCCTGTCTGTTTTCAGCTGAAGCTTGTGAGGAGACACCAGACACGTGAAAGATCTGCCAGCATTTTTACTAGCCCAGCCCTGGAAGCCCCCCTCCAGCTATCACAGCTCCCTCTTTCAATCCTGCTGCCCTCCTTTCAGGTCTCCCTACCCCAGCTCCCTGGGAAGGTGCCAGCAGAAAGTCTGATGGTCAGCTAGAAGCTTTATGGGTGCACTTGTTGGCTCCTGTCTGCAGCACAGGAACATGACACTCCTCCTGGCCTCAGGGGAGGGGGTAACCTTTAGTGCAGTGAAGGCCAGATGCCACCCACAGAAGCCCAGAGAGGTGGATTTCCCAGGAACAGCACAGCACCCCTGGGACACTCCACTGCTCACCTTCACCACAGCCGCCAACTCCTTCCACTGCTCCTGCCGGGGATCCACCCCGGTGGGGTTGTGAGCACAGGCATGCAAGAGGATGATGCTCTTCTCTGGAATTTTCTAAGGAAGACGTTAAAGAGAATGAATTATTAATGACACCTGAGCACTGCCCTCAGCACGAGATGGGCCTCTGCCCTGCACAGCTCAGACGAGCTCTGCAAGGCTTCTAGCCTTGACTTGGTGCCTTCAGGTATCACATTTAGGCTAAGGCAAGACGATCACCCATCTCCCCACATCACCTCTGTGCTTCCAGGCATGAAAGGCAACTCACGGAAATGTCATCCATGGCTCCAGAGAAGTCGAGGCTGCACGTCTTGGGGTCGTAGTAGCGGTAAGCCTGGAGCTGCAGGCCAGCATCACGGAAAATGGGCGTGTGGTTGCCCCAGGATGGTTTGGGTAGATACACATCACGGCTAGACTTGAAGAACCGTTGCTGATAAAAAGAAGGACAGAGTGTTCAAACAGCTTGAAGAGATTCAAGCAGTTAGAAAACCCCGAAGATTCAGCTCTGGTCAAAAGATGTCCTTTCCTTCCCCCACTGCCCACGGACTCACCAAAAAGTTGGCTCCAATCCGCAGAGATCCAGTCCCAGAAATGCCCTGCACAGTGACATACTGCAAGGGGAGAAACAAATCATAGAATCACAGAATCATTATGGGGACCTCCAGGGTCATCAAGTCCAACCTTTATCACATTCCTGACCATTAGACCATGGCCTCAAGTGCCTCATCAACCCGTTTGTTGAACACCCCCAGGGACAGTGACTCCACCACCTCCCTGGGCAGCCCATTCCAGTGCCTGAGCACCCTCTCAGTAAAGAACTTCTTCCTAATCTCCAACCTAAACTTCCCCTGATGGAACTTGAGACCATTTCCTCTCATCCTGTCATCAGCAATGCAGGAGAAGAGACCAACACCAGCCTCACTACAACCTCCCTTTAGGTAGTTGTAGAGGGCAATAAGGTCTCCTCTCAGTCTCCTCTTCTCCAGGCTAAATAACCCCAGTTCCCTCACAGCCAGTATTCATAATACCCGAGTCTGAGCAGCCACAGTGTTGCAGAGGGGACAGCCCTGTCCCTCACCAGCAGCAGCACCAGCACACCCCAACGGTGGCGTGGCCCCCCCCCGGCCATGGGTCAGCAACGCCAGTTGCAGGAAAGGGAGTTGGGAGCCCTGGCGAGGTTATTCCCCTTCTCAGAAAGGGCTGTTTCACCCCAGACTTCAGAGGAAGCAGTTTGCCTTGGGTATGAGTAGCCCTGCCAGTCCTTCCACTTCCCTGGGCACCCACACCCCAGTCCTTACCCGGCCGCTCTTGAAAGCCTCACTGCTTTCACCCAGAGCCAGTTCTGCTGATGCCCGGGTAAAATCCGCCAGCCCCCCGATGGGCAAGTACTCCTTGTCCATCTTCTTGGATGCTATCATGGCCTCCGCCTGGGAAGGAGGAGACACATTCGGCAAGGAGGGCAGAGCCAGGAGACCTGGTGCCAGCAGAGAGCACCACTTCCAGGCTGTTACGAGTCAACGTTGCTGCACAAGGACACACGGTGCTTTGCCCACGCAGGAACTGTGCTGCAGGAAGGTGAGACTTGGCTGTTCCTGAGAGGCAGAGATTGTCACTCCAGAGGGAGACATCCCCAAACCAGGCAGGGGAGCAGGTCCTTTGTGGGGCCCTGTTGTGCTGGGAGTGTTATTGGATGCAGCAGGTTAGAAACGAAGATCCCAGAAAGCCCAGGCAATTCCAAAAGCAGCCTGTCTGAGAGCCAGCTCACCCAGCCCTCAAACACAGCACCCCCTGGTTCTGCTCATCTCTGCTTTAAACAGAGCCAGCAGCAGAAACCAGGTCCCTAACACAGGAGCAAGAAGAGCAGACGAGGAGCTGTGCTCCGGAAAAATACAGCGATGGAGGCACCTGGAGCACTCTGGGAACCCCACCCATGCTACCAGAGCAGCAGGACAGACCCTGGCAGCATTCACACACCACCAGGAAACTGTCCCCGTGACACCACCCAGGCTCCACAGCTGTGACCCAGCCACAGTATGTGCTGGCACAGGAGAGCGAGGGCAAGGATGGCTTTAAACCCACACTGAGGAGCAACATGGACAACACGTCCTCCCCACGCCAAGGAGACCAGCCAGTCCATGTGTGTGTGAGCTGCCAGCTATTCCACGGCCTCTTCCCACACCTGCAGCCCTGCAAGGCTCTGTAATCCCCTCTAGGGCAGCGTCCACATCCAGCTCCCCCCGGCTGGCATTCTAGACTGGCTTATGGAGAAACTGGTAATGATGGCTCAGCAGAATTCCTAAGACTAATCCATGAAGGGAACAATGTCAGCTCTTTCCTCCCATGTGGGCTGGCCCCGGGAACATCAGCCTATTCAAGAAACACCTCAAGTTCAGAGGTCAGCTGGGTTGGGGGGCTTTTGGAAGTCAGCAGGATTAGATCTACCTGGATGGGAACAGGAGGTGCATTCCCTGCTCCATCCCCTACTCACCTTGCGAACACAGTTCAGGACGTACGGCTTCCCGTTGTCATCCCGGTACGCCCCCACTCCCAGGTTCATCTTCTTGGAGTTGGTGTCGCGCTTGAAAGCTTCTGTCACCCCCAGGATGGGGTCGGGGGGACCCATCTCCACATGGGACCACCATGAGCTGAAGGGAAAAAAGCAGCTAAGAGTCAGGTTTGAGAACTGGGCAGGGACGGGCACCAGCACGGCTAGAAAGAATACCTCCAGGGAAATCTTGTCTTGAATCCACTGGGAAAGGCACAAGGAGTGGTAAGAGAATTATCCAGGGAATTATCCTTTATGCTCCCTGACCCGGCACCACGTTTTACACCGCAGAATGGGCAAAGCCTTGGTTCACTCTGGCTGAAGGCAGCTGATCCCTCCAAGTCATGAACACATAGGAAGGGCCCTGCGTCTCTTTGGACGCCAGAAGGGCCTCAGGAAACAAGGAAATGAGCCATAACCCCTCATGCTCCAGCCAAGCACCATCTCCTCGCTGCCCATGGGTGGGATGGTGTAGGTTAGAACCTCTGCCAGACCCCAGCGACTGCACGAACAGAGCCTCTTCCAGACACCTGGCAGGGCTCTTGTGCACGGAAATCAATTGGCTTTTCCTGCACCACTGGCTGATGTAACGAGACATTTCCCCTCCCTACCCTACAAACTCTGCTTGCTTCCAGAGGGACATCGCAGCCAAAAGCCATTCCCTCAGGAATCACAGAGGACACTTCCCAGCATGACCAGCCCCGATGCAAGGCCCCTTCCTGTCAAGCAAGGAACCCCCCTGTGCCAGGAGGAGCTTTGTGCCCTGCTCCCCAGCAGCAGCTCCACCAGCCACCTGCCCTGCCCTGCTGGCAGGAACCCTGCAGGCAGGGACACTCTTAATGTCAAGGGCTATAAAAAGAAACCCGTTATTCTCCTTGGCCACCACCTCTGCCCAGCCCCACCACTCCCAGCATCACCCTCGCACTGCCCCGACCTTTGCCTGAGCACGTGTGTGGGCAGCCTGCATCTCATCGGAGCCCCAGACATCATTTGCCCTCTTCAGACCTCACTGCTCTTCCCAACAGCGTTTCCAAACAAAAAGCCTCTGTTTCTGCTCTCAACAGGCTGCGTGGAAACAAGGGCAGCAAACAGGGATGAGGCAAAGCCACCTGGGCTGGGTTAAAAATGGAAGATGTGCTTAGCGTTTTCCAGACCGCTAACGAGTCTCAATTACCTCCCTGGGCAAGTTCAGGAGCAGCTTGGAGAGGAGGATGAGTCAGTTGTGCCAGGGACACACACCCTGCCGAGGGACAGGGCTGGAGCAGGGAGGAGCAGCCTGAGGAGCCCATCCAAGCAGGGCACACTGGGGGGCAAAAACCATTCAGTTTTGGGCCCCTCACTTCAAAAAAGCCCTCGAGGGGCTGGGAGGTGTCCAGAGAAGGGACCAGAGCTGGGGAANGAGAGGAGGTTGGGGTGAGGGGGGGTCGGTCTCTTCTGCTGTGCCCACAGGGAAAGGACGAGAGGGAACGGCCTGAAATTGCAGCAGGGGAGATTCAGGTTGGACATCAGGGACAATTCCTTCCCTGGGAGGGTGATTGGGGGTGGGAATGGGTTGCCCAGGGAGGTGGTGGAGTCCCCGTCCCTGGAGGTGTTCAGGAGGTGTCTGGATGTGGCGCTGGGTGCTGTGGGTGAGTGGGGATGGAGGGAGGGGTTGGACTGGGTGAGCTTGGAGGGCTCTGCCAACCTCTATGAAAAACCAACACGCCGGGGGTGTCAGGGCAAACACCGAGTGCAGGTTCAGGCAGTGCTCAACACTGCTCCCAGGAAACCATCCCAGAACCTTCCCAGCAACGGAGGGGCAGGGCAGGAGAGGAGCAGGCTCTGCAGCTCACCCAGTCTGGGATTATCTTGGCACGGAGGGCTGCAGAAGCAGTGTCTGCTTTAACGAGCTGCTGCTTTGGGGATGGTTGTGGCACCATCCTTCTGCCAGGCTTCTCACCAAGCAGCTTGAGTTCTGAGCCAGTCTCTCTATGGGCTCAAGGCAGCAGAGGGGGCGTTTGGGACTGATTTTCCCCATTTCCAGCCTGAAGGTTTTCAGGTGAAGGCCAAAGAAAGATTCCTTTGCTATTTCCAGGTGAGCTGGCAGGGAGATGAGAGGAAAAAGTCCAGGCTGAGTTGTCCAAACTCATCAGGATAGTGAAGGGATCACAGAGGCAAAGCTTCCCAGATGGGGGCTTGGGAGATCTGCTATGGATCTGAGGCCACGAGTCCTACCACACCCTGTGCCACCAGAACCTCATCCCTGCACTGTGTGATATTTCATTTGGAGCAATTAAAAGAGCATTGGTCTTGCATAAAGGTCAAAGTTCTAAACTCCACATCCTCTCTGCCAGGCTGGGGCGATTCCGGTGTGGAAATCTGAATGAAGCTGGGGTTGGACTACCCGAGGGGATGCTCACATTCTCCAGCTACACCACTCCAACACAGGTGGCCGAGCCAGGGTGCAGCTGCTGAGCACACCTGGTGTTCGAGCTGTCTCCCTGCTCCTCAGCCACTCTGATCCTCAGAGCCCGCTCCACGCGAGTGTGGTGTGAGGGATGGTGTGATGGAGTGTGGTGTGAAGGCAGGAAAACACAGCAGGAGCAGCATAAACCAGCAACACCCTTCAAACCTGTGTGTGGAACTCCTGGCCCAAGCTGCAGAGGCTTAGAGTGTGCTCAGGGACTGCAGCCAAGGCCAGGAAGCGAGTTTGCCTGGAGGGAAGCACGTGCTCACAAGCCCGGTAAAGGTTTCCATTGTGGAGAGGCTGATCCTCATCCCCCGGGGTGCAGAACACAGGATGCTGGGTTTCCAAACCTCTGCCACATCCCCCACAGCCACTCTGCAAGCCCGAGGGGCCATGGGCAAAGGTGTCCGGATGCCACAGCTAAAGCAAACATTTGCACAAGAACCATGCCAGGAGGCTGCTCCTGTCCCTCCAAGCTACCCACCAGGAGAAGCATTCCAAACAGCTGCCCGGTGCTCCATCAGCCAGCAGACTTCATTATCAGCTTCATTAGCATTTGTTGAGTCAAGGGAGCCAGCCTGACCATTCCTTATCTCCTCACCTCCGTTCCCATTTCAGAAAGACCATTCCCTACCTCCTCACCTCTGTTCCCGTTTCAGAAAGACCATTCCCAGCATGGAGTGAATGAAGCTGCTGAAGATAAGGAAACAGGAGCTGCTACTCACTGCCCACAACTCACCCCCCCGTGTCACCCTTTGGGGACAACTGGGGCTGCACACAAAGGCTCTTTACTCACAAAGGAGATGCTCTGCATCCCTTTTAGGTGACCTCGATTGGATTTGGATATTTACAGCTTGCTGCATAGCAAGTTTCAGGAGACCCGAGTGGGCTGTGCAAGGTATGCCACAGACACTATGGTCTGTGTCTCATAACCTTCTCTATCTGCTGTCCCGAGGCAAGAAAATCCCCACTGCTCTCCTGCATGAACAAGGGCCAGGAGCTGCTCCTCGAGGCCAGGAGTCAAAGTGCTCCAAGAGCAGCAAGGCAGTGTCCAGGGCCCTCTGCACACATTGCCTCTGGGCCACCTGGTCACAGTGGTGTCCCCAGCTCATGTCCCGTGGCTCTCAGCCCAGCTGCTCTGGGGTCTTCCAGGGCTCCAGCTGCACCTGGTACCTTTCCACCCACCCTCTGCTGGCTTCAGAGACAGAGGAGTCCGGACCTGCCAGTGCAGAACTGCTCCTCACTGCTTCCCCCTGCTCCCATCCCGCTCACGCGGGTTTCACAGAATCACAGAATCATTATGGTTGGAAGGGACCTCCAGGGTCATCAAGTCCAACCTTTATCCCATCATATTCCCAACCATTGGACCATCAGACCATGGCCTCAAGTGCCTCATCAACCCGTTTTTTGAACACCCCCAGGGACGGTGACTCCACCACCTCCCTGGGCAGCCCATTCCAGTGCCTGAGCACCCTCCCAGTAAAGAACTTCTTCCTAATCTCCAACCTAAACTTCCCCTGATGGAACTTGAGNATGATGGTGGGCAGTGCCCCGGCCCCATGGCACAGCACGTGGGG
>VZRW01008364.1:2817-35771 GCA_013398125.1 Aegotheles bennettii
AACAGGTAGTACTATACATAGAGTTAATCCAGCTACCTAGTCTCAAACAGAGAATTATTAATAGTAAATCTTTGAAGTTTCAAAAAAAATTTGAAACTGTTAAGTCACCAGAAATAGTACTGCTATAGATGAGAATGCCATGACTTCAAAACCTGGATGTTTAGGAAAGGATCTTCCAAACACCAGAGAATTGCTGGCTGCTCCTGTGAACCCTAGCAATCCCCTCTTCCCCAAAGTATGTTACAAAAGCCCCTTGTCAAGCTTTGTTCTTTGATGAGATACTGTAGATACTACACTTTAGTTCAGGGCAAAGTATCACCATTTTATCTTTTAGCCAGTACCAATCTGGGAGGAAAAAATCCCCTGTTGAGGGAAAAGAAGGAAAAAACTTCTGACAGGTCTAGGGGGAAAAAAAGGGAAGGAAAAAAAAAAGCAAAAAATCCCAGCTGTTTGAAGCTACTCAGAGGTTTGGAATGTTAGAATAAATACTGGAGGAGATAGATTGATGGGACAAACTGCAGGTGAGGCACACAAAGGTGCATGGTAAATATAATTTATCAGTGCACATGACCACCATATATATATATATTATACTTTATACACATTATAGTGATTAGCTAAAAAGCACATACTGCTTTAAGCAACACAAGAGCTTCTGCTTAAACAAAAGCACAATATCAAGCAAAATGTCCTTAGACTCCTTAGCTGAAGTGAACATGATATGTACCTTTGTATAGGTCTGTGGCTAGTTCAAAATTATTGTTACAAGACAACAAGGAGCTAATGTAGCCACTACGCACATATTGTTGTCCTTTATGGATGGAATTGGAACTGCTGGAGTATTAGAGTGGCAAGCAAAGCATCAGTAATATTCAAGAGGTTTCCTGCCCTTCCAGAGAAGACCTCAGTGTGTAACAAGTCCCCAGTACATCTCAGTTTACTGCTCTTCGCTAGGCACCTTGGTGGATTTCTGAAAAGGCAGATATGCCAATTCTAGCTGGTGACTCTACCTTTGAAAATTTCCCCGCTAAAATACTGTGTTTTGTTTGCCTGTTAACAAAGTAGCTAGGCATACTAACATCCTTGAGTTACAGGTGTTTGTCCTCTCCCGTATGTCCCATTCATTTTCCAGTATAATTCCATGCTTTGGTATTGCTTATGGTTTCTGTGCTGTTCTATGAAACAAAGAACCACCTTTGGTAAGGAAAAGTGGAGTTGCTTCTTGGTGGCACCAGGCTCTGTAAATCTGATTGATGGTTTTTGTGAGCAGTGCGTGTCACACAGTCCTTTGGTTGCCACTTGAATAATTTTTCCTCTCCTTTTGATTGCTGATTTGCTTGTTGTTCCTTTTGATTTCACGTTCCTGGGACATTTACTTGCTCCTAAGAAGGCCAGGAACATTTGCTGTGTTCTCTGTCCTGAGTGATGGTTGAATATGTTTGGTTTCTTCTTCACACAGATACTATCAAGTGTTTAGCTGGAGACCCTCTTCTAAAAAGTTGGCCCTGAATAGGCCAATGGTATTTAATGCTCCTTACACCAGATCTTTGGAGTTCTCCTAGTATTTACTAAACCTGTGCCCTTGGTATTTCTCAGTCTTGTATAAAACATAATTTCACAAGGATAAAATTTTAATATTATAACATATATCAATCAATTAGCTAATTTTGATGCAGTAAATATTTTCATAATCTGTCTTATTGCATAACTTTCCAATATGTCCATTATTAGAGAATCTGAAGTATTTATCTTGGTGATTGATTACATTTCTATTTATAATTTGTGAGCTTCCTTCTGCAAAATAATCCTGAAAATAATTCCTTTCCCTGTACCTATCTGCACTCTCGGCAGGTGTTATAGAAAAAAACACAAGTAAAGTCAATGAAGATGAAAAAAGTAAAGTGAAGTCGTTCCTAAGACACTGAGACAGAAAAGACATAAAAATCTTCTATTATGTCCTGCTGCTCTTGTGGGATGGTTGAACACACGATGAATACTGGAGTCTGCCTTTTCATCTATAAGCTTTCCCAAGCATATGCCTCCATCAAAAACAAACAAATCCAAATACTATCTATCAGATGAAAAAATAAATTATCAATATTTGCTCAGTACATGAATTACACCTATTAACAATAGTATTCCTAATGCTGACTTCTCTGGTGCATATTAAAAAAATAAAAAGTAATAAGAAAATATCAAAAGACCATAGTACACCAGAAAAGAAGACTGGATGGAGAGCCAGTGAGAAGATATCTCTCCTTGATTTTGACCCAATCTCATGTAAGCATCTTTAGCTAATCGGTTTGAGAAATTGTCTTCATGATCTGCATTTTGCAACATTTGCTGAATGTTGTATATGATCCTTTATTCACAGTAAGATAGGCCAGTCTGTTGTGTAGCCTTCATGCCTTTGCAAATTACTTATTTTTTTCAGTGTTACAAACCCCTGCCTTACTAAAAAGTTCCCAAGTAGGGATACCCTTCAAAATGGAGAAGATCTCTACTCATTGAGTATTAAACAGTTGGACTTGATGATCTTAAAGATCAAGATTGCTTAAAGAAATGATTGCTTAAAGAAATGATTCTATAATTCTATGATTCTGAGGTAGCTACTGAAATAATATACAGGAAGTCTGTAGAATCATAGCCATTCAAGTGTTAGTCAGAACAAAGTGGAAACAACGCAGCTCCACGGCAGAAAACAAGAACTTCAATTTGTGGATTGCAAACTTTGCCCCTACATTCTCTATACATTAACCAAAAACCTCATCTTTCTCATTCCTTCATTTGGTTTATTGGGCACTACAATATGCTGCTTCCTTGACCTCCCAAAGGAAATATAACTCCAATATTCCAGTGCCATCACTGCTTCTTTAAACAGTTTGTCATCCACACTCCTTTGCCTGCAATACTCACAGTTGCAAATCTGTGGAATGCACTTTTTCATAAATCTCCTCTCAGTTGTTTTAGCAATCCTTCTTCCTTTATTGGTATTAACCTTTCTTTAACCTTGTCTGTCTTCAGATTTAGTCCCTTCCTCATGACATCCCAGACAAAATATCAATTTGTTTTCTATCATTCTCTCCTTAAAACAGTGTTCTTTTTTCCCCTTAATTTCCTTGCTGCATTAACTGAATATTTACACTGGATCACGGTTAAATGGTCCATAATTTAATATGGTGATTCTGATTCATAACTGATAATCATTGCATGCATATAATGCATACAGTTCAAAAGTGCTTTATGCAGCTTTGTACAGACCATGTAAAGCCTAGTTTAAAGGCATTGTTTCAGAAATCTCTATAAATGAAAGAGGTATATGCAAATACATGATAGATAATAAACTAGCAAAGATAAACGTTGTATTATGATGGAGGTAAGGTTGAGAATACGTATCTGTAAGTTACAAGGAAATAAATTCAAAACAAATCTAAATGAATTAAGAAACACAAAGAGCCAATAATCTCAGAAGGCTCTTTGACCAATAATTACAAGTTTAAGGCATAGAATTTGTTGTGCTCCATACAAGATTTTATTACTTTTGGAAATAGTTGCCTGCCCCCTGTTTCTCTTGTCACCCATGAAGTCACATCCCTTGTTTTCTCTCAAGAGTGTCCCTGGAAGCTTGCTCAAGAGCTTTAGCTCAAACTTCGAGTTTGACTATGCATTTTGTTACATTTATGTACTTCTTTCATTTCATAGGACATAAAATAACTCTGGGGGCAGCTACAATGTCATTAGAAGTTCTTTCATATATGATCTTATAAAATAGGTTTTTTTAAGAGATAATATGATATCAAATAAGAATAATGATGCTGAATCCCCGCCCTACTAAATGCTACCATGTGGAGCTCATAGTGAGCTGAGAATAAATGTAAACAACCTTCTTGCCCATTAAACTCTTATCTGAAATTCACTGGTCTGATCAAAGCATCAAATAAAGAAACTGTCCAGGGAGCCCCATATATGAAGCTCTGATGTGTCCGTGCTTTAGGTGCTGCTCAGTTCTCTTGTGTCAATCTGCCCAGCTGTGAGGCTGGACTGTACAAGTGAGCCTTTCAGTTACTGATACCTGAGCTGGCATAAAAACACAGAATCTGCAGTGGGCAATAAAGCTAGTGTAAACAGTTCTGTATCCATGAAAAACAGCTCAGGTTTATACATCTGTGGACTACTGCTGCAGACAGAGAGCCCAAATTGCTATACCAGTGGCCTGATCCACTATGGTAATTTTTTTGCTCCTAAACTACAGAATAATTAATATTTCCAATCTTAAAATTTAAACTATTGTTGATTGCCTAAATATATCAAGAGTCCTAAAATTTTCTCGGTAACTAGACTCAGGTGATTGGATTGTACAAATTGACCAAATGGACAATGATGTTTGGAAAAACTCAAGGAGCAGGTGGTATTTGACTGTAAGAGAACAGAGGTTGTACCCTGTTCCTCTGGGAGCTCCACCTATGCCTGAATGTAAAATGCATCCAGATTGACCTCAGCAAAAAGCTAATGACCTCAACAACCATTTCTATCCTATCTAGAAGTGTTACTCTTTCTCCTTGAAGTCACAGTGCCTTGTGTAAAAGCATATCGTAGGAAGTAAAATTATATTCAAAATCCACCTACTGATTTTTTGGAGAGTGCTCTGGATGAACCATGAGTCTTTTGAGTGGCTGAAAGTATTTTATTTCCTTCCTCCAAGTGGCAATTTTTCCCCACCTGGTAAATGAGGAAAAAGATACTGGCATTGTAAAATGCTCTAGGAATGAGGACTAAGGAACACCATGCAAAAATGAAGTCTAATAATTGTAGAGGAAAAAACATTTAAATTATAAAACTCAAGAAGGCTGGTTCCTCAGAGCCTTCATTAATTGGCTTTATACTTTCTAGGAAGTCATTAACCTTTGCCTTTTCCATGCAGCAAGTAAGTACTATAAAGCCATAATTAAAAATAATAAAAAAAAAGCATCAGTAGCTTTGGTAACTGAGTAGGAAAATTAAAGCATCACTGGGAAAGTATCTAGAAGGCAAAAAAGGTTTCTGAGTGGTTTCCCCATAAGCATATTTACTGGAAATGTATGCAATGAAGCTCTGAAAAGTTCTAAATGTATTAACATGTACCTGTACATTCCAGCATATGAAATGCTGCAAACAAGTAACTAGATTGGTTAAGGAAACATTGTCTATCTTCAGTGATTCCAAATTCCTCAATATTCAAAATCTATGTGGGGGATGCAGCATTACTTGTCACCTCCCAAACACCTTCACCATGCCATGAGGTGAGAGCCAAGCTGTTGGTGGGAACAGATGGCCAAAATTACAAAGGAACAGGGAGCTTGACCCCTGTCCGGAATGTTTCTCAGGCTGTAACAAGGGTGCAGCAAAAACTCCTACCCAAGACCTTGTGCCTCGGTTGTCAGAGCTGCCCTTGTGCTGCTGACATCTTGATGATTCACACTTTGCCAGGCACTCTGTTTGGTGGTGGCTGCTCTGTAGCTCTGAGAAGAATCAAAAATGGAACATGATTAAATGCTGCTCTGAGTTGAGCCAGTGCATTAATAGGAAGGGGAAAGACATATGAAGACTGATCTGTAACAACTGTACAATGCTGTGATACCCATTTGTCATGGAATAAAGAAAGCCTAATTAAGAAACAGCAGGTAGAAAACACAAGAGGTCTGTTGTTTTAAGAAAGTATGCATCCACTGAAAAAAAAAAGGTTTTAAAATGTCATTTTGCTAACTTCAGAAGCACACTATTTAAAATTGTAGTAAAATCTATTAGTACTTGTTCAGAGAACTTGTAACCATGTTAGATCTAGAAAAGTCATAGTAGCCCAGCTACAAATAATGATATAGTTTAAAAGATCAGTGCTGTGAAATACTCCTTATCAGAAAACAACTATTTTTCTGTCAGCTGTGGATTTGAGATTGTTTAGTCTCCAGTTACTTTATGCTCAGCAGGTTTTCATTCATATCCCTGACAAAATCCCTTAACCAACATGTATCAAAAGTCATGTATCATATTATATTTAACACTGTTACAGATCTGTAGCATCAGTCTCCTCTCATTCACAGTTTTAAAACAGGCAGGTTAAACAGTGACTTGTTACGAATTCATTTCAGGCTCCAGAATCTCTGTGTTTCTCTGTAGTGCAGCTGCACAGCTAGCAGTGTTCTGTACAGCCTATGCTGGTAGCCTGGCAAAGCCCCTGATCCTGTGGTTAAGGTTAGGCAGAGTATTGAGATAAGTGACAGTGCAACTGATGTGCACGCTACCAAACACAAGCTTACACAGTTTCTCAGGATCAGGGTTAACTTCCTCTGCAACTCACTAGTTCTTGTGGTTGAATCAGAAATGGTGGCCTGAATGCACTCCCTCTGAGCACACTGGTAGCACAGAGTTAGCCAGAAAACCTGGCTTTCAGCCATGTGATTCCTCTGGTTTATCCATCACTGGGTCTCTCTCTTCATCCTCTGGGTATTAATGTCTCTGTGGATGTTCTTGAAGACATGGCAGAAATTGAGACTTCTTTTGTGTGGCTCATCCTTTTCAGTAATCAAACGTTCTCCTACTAAGTCTCCTGCAGAATGCAGCCATCACAGTTAAGGCTATACTGCCTTAGATATTGTAAGACTTCAACACAAACTACTTACATGAACATTTTTTTTTTTTCTTTGCATGCTGGAGCTCTGGTGACAGACAATTGCAGACTTTCACCATATTTCCCCAGAAGGTTGTTAAATGTCCACAAAATTCAGATCTTCTTGGCCAACAGCCACAACTAGAAGAGGGTAATCCTAATGCTTCTCTAGCCTATAGCCAGAAACACCATCAATAAGACACCCTAAGGGTGTCTAATTTCCCAGAGACATACAGACAATATGCATCTTCTTAGCCCTGTGTGTTATGAAACATGCTGTTTTCCCAGCAACAAAAATCATGTTTGCTTACTTTTTTTATGGAACCCTCAGCTTGTAAATATTTTGGAATCTTTTCTGAAGGAAGGTACTATGTGCATTTAGCAATAATAATACTTTCTCTGCTAACAGCTATTTACAGTCTAGGCTGTCATGCCATTAAGCAGTAACAATCAAGGAACAGGGCATTTCCTAGGAATTAATGGCTGCCTGGGCAGAGTTTAAAGCCTGCGGTACAGCCAGAGGCTATTGACTCCAGCTGGTCATTAAGAATCCTTCGGAAATACCTTGCTCTAAGGTCAGTGTTACTGTTAAAACAAATGTAGGCAGATGGATTTATTTCATGGGTTGAATTTTCAGTTGGTATGCACAGGGCTTTTCTGGAGAATTTACACCTTCTTAACATTAACCAGCCAATTACCCGAGTCACCTCTCAGCATTCCAGTCATACAGTTTTAATTATACTTATTATGAAAAATGGAAGCAGAGCACTCTGACAACTTTCAGATCAGTTTCTCTGGTTATCATTTCAGATCTGCTGACAGACATGGGATGTTCTTTGCCTACCAAGCAAAGAAACAAAAACATTGAAATATGCATATATTCACCAAGAAGTAAGTACTCCATCTTCTTCTCCTCATTATCTAGTATGTTTGCACAAAGACATGATCATTCAGAATACCAGCTGGCCAACAGGCCGAAATGAAAATTTAACACAGGCAGGATTTTATAGGCTCCAACAAAAGCCTATAGATAATAAATAATTCCATTTAAAATATCTTCTGAGGACACGGTGTAGTAGCAAAAGAAGAATTCAAGAAAATACATTTGGAATCAATTTGCTGGAACAGAAAAGGAGCACTCAGTGGAAGTATTCCTGCTCATAAGTGGAGATGAGCATAGTTCTGAATAAAACAAAAATTGATTTAAGCTCTACAAACTACTGAGTAAATCTTGAAACTTATATGTCTAATAGGTCACTTATCTTTCAGTATAGCCATCCACACATGGTTTTATATTTCTGTAATATTATGATTTCAAAAAACAAAACCAAAACACAGTAAAAACATTGTGATTGAAATATTGCTGTTGCTGCTGGGAAAAGCAATTCTGGAAGTTTAGTATAAAGTGTTATTTTTTATTGTTTTATGTGTTTGTACTGTGATAACACAAATAAGCCTAGGAACAGATAAGGCCGAAGCCTCTTGCTCTGTGTCTTTTATCTCAATACTGATTTTCAGACTAAAAATCTGACAATTTACCTGAAGCTTCTGAGCTTGATCAGTGCATAAAACCAGTTCTGGTCTTGTCAAATGATGGAGTTTTATTTCACCAGAATATATAGTCACCCTGGGTGACTACCTTTAGAGGGAGGCAGCAGGGCTTTGGGATTTGACTTCACCACTTTTAATAAGATGAAGGTAAGTATCAAAACATTCCTCAGCTACTGTTGGAATCACTACAGTAAATGGGGAAATTTCTAAAGCCAGTCATCCTGCTGGACAAGCTATCTTTCAGCAGTGAAAGTCATTATTTTCTTAGGGTACACAGAACTGTAGAGCAAAAGATGATTCTGCCAATCCTGTCAATGTCCCATTTCACTAAAAAAACTTGTATCACTTCTGCTGAAATACTCTTATAGCTACTTGCTTGCTTTCCATACATATATACACACATACACACTCAAATAGCTGTTCCATACTATTTTAAGGTTATTTCCACTGGCATATGGGTTTCTTCTATTTTCCTTTCAAAAATGTTTCAACACCTCAACAATATGTGTATGTGTTACCTTAAGGCTTCTGAATATCCCAAACCCGACCTCCATTGAGCTTGCTAGGATACAGAGCAAATCTTAAGGCACAAATCCTGCAAACAGTTACACATCTGCTTAATTTTACAGATTTAAGAGTGCTCTGAGAGTTAAGCACTTAGTAAACATTTGCAGGATTGAAGCTTAAGTGGGTTTTTTTGTAATATTTTGTTATGCGTGTAGGAGTATGCTTATACCCCATGACTGTACTATCTGTTCAAATGTATATTTCCTTTTCAACCACCACCTTCCGATAGCAATAGCCAAACGTAATCCATGAAGTCAGACTCCCAGCCTGAATTCAAGGTGGTCTAAGAAATGCATGTTTCTCCAACAGAAAAAGGTGCTTTCCCAGTTTAGGCTGAAATAGTTGCAAATGCTGCCTGTGGCTGGGCATGAATTATGGACTTCTATACACTGTTTGAAAATCTGTGCTTTTAGTGTAAGAGACAGTGTGTACAAAACCAATTTTTGTCCTTCTAAATGTGTTTTCGAGATGAAACATCCACCCCTCCGACATTAACTGGATAAGTTGCAGCAGTTAGAGTGAAAGGATGCCAAGACTAAACTATTTACTTAAAGGATTCCAATTTGTCCAAGCACCAAATGGTTTAAGTCTCTCAACCAGACAATTAATAATAAAACCACCATTCCAAAACACAGTTTAGCACCCCAGATACATACCCAAGTTTAGCAGTATCTGATTGTCCAATATGCTGCATGTTGCTCTGAAAAAAAAAATTCTCACAAGTGGACAGCTTCAATCCTGAAATCCATATCAGATGTTCAAGAGGTACAATGGCAAAAGATTTAAATGCCTTTAGGTTTTAAACTGTGGCTTATCTTCCTGTGGACAAATACTTGAAAAACAAAAAAAGCTTAGAAATTATTTTTGTTTTCACTGGGGTATTTCAAGAATTAACACTTCTTCTTGTTGACCAGGTTTTAGAAAGACTTCTTTCCTTGTGAGGATAGCTAGATGTCACTCAGCTGGGTAGAAAGTACGTTTTTCCTGAACTGAATAGGTTGCATAACCTATTTCCTTTGTTTAAGGGAAACTTTGTTGCAGCAGTACACCTTATCATTTATTATTTCTGTGTTACCTGACACCCATTTAGAGGGCCAAACTCAACCATCTCAGGACTTTTATGTGGACAGAAGGGGGAAATCAGGGCAAACACAAGTAAAAATTAAAGTGAAAAACATAAATGAACATTATCAGCAATATGGAAGTCCAACACAGAATGCTGGAAACCAGAAGCAAACATAGATTTCTGTATTTTGATAAAAGAGATATAGCCACTGCAGCAACTTTCGGAAGTCACAGACCTTAGTAAGCAACATTGACCAAATTCAGTTTGCAATTCTGAAGTCCAGTCAATCAAAATGGTAGATGCTTACATGATAATGTGGTTAGATTCCATGAAGGATTAAACTAATTTATGCCCAAAGTTCCTAGGTTTTACTGCGATGCCAGAACTGTAACGATGATACCCAGCATAAACATTTGGATGCACACCTGCTAGAAAGATGAGTTATTGAAGGTAGTATGCACAACTTGGAGTTACAGCATTTCATGGGAAAAGTGGTGCATCCTCTACAATAGGATTCCAGGTACACTTTTATTTGTTCCCAGGGTCTTCCTCAAATTTGTCTTTATTTGATCTCATGTACCATAAATGTATTAGAGAGAACCTTATAGAGTTGCTTTTTCAGACTCCTTGAACGTGTGTAAATTGCTATATATAGCAGCATACGAAGTTGTACATTTCATAGGGGCAATGTCCTCTTACAGCAGCTTGCAAACAACTGGTGATTTCAAATTTCTTATGCTCTGGAGTGCTGTACATCATTGTACCCTGGCTATGATAATAAACTTCTTAAATGGGCATGTACCTAGACATACCATTTTTATTAGAGGGCGTGAGAAGGAGGAGCAGTGTTGTGTCTACGTTTCTGCCGACCCAGTGAACACCCTTTTTCAGCAACATGTTTTGCAATGAATATGAAGCTCCAGAAGTAAACACCTGACCAGACTACATGATCTAAAGACTTTTTTATTAGCATAAACTCTGCTACCACATTTCCAAATTCACTTCAGCTCATCTCAGCTAGTTACAGAAAAATCCTTTGTGAGTGCCTCTTTCTGGACTACTAAACATGAAGCTTTCCTTCCATGGAAAAGCACAGAGAATAAAATGCCTGATAAAGATATGGAAGGTGTTTTAATTAAAATTTAATTGCATGAAGCTGGAAATCACACCTTTTTTTAGTTTAAATTACGCTGCTGTTCCGTTTATCGATTTTCTACTTACAGGACCACTTGAAATCCATTTGTATAAAACAAGTATAAGCCATGTATAAAATGTAATGATAATGAGTTAATCTCTGAAAGCACTGAGATAACTAATCCAATAATGATAGTATAATTTTTTGTTTAATATCCTGTAAGGGACAGATCACAAACCTATGTTTTCCATTAGAGTGGCAGAACAGATCTTAATAAAAGGGCCTCATTATGAAATATGCCTCTGGAGAAAATGCTCTGACCCTATAGTGCCATTTAAGAAGATCATATTGGATCAAAGGCCCACTGGGATATAGAGCGTCTGTGGTGGATGAAAGGCTTAGATTTTATCAGTTATTGTAACATATAATCATAAAAGAATGGGAGAGGATTCATGACACACAATAAATAAGATGTGTAGCCACTATTAATTTTAAAACAGAGATTAAAGAACTCTTCGATATCAGTATTTTATGTAAATTACTACTATCCAATATGATTTTCATATATTTTCAAGTGACAAAACAGCTACCTCTGTTCACCCAACAACACAGCACTGGGTGAGATTCTGAAAACACAGAGCAACAGTTAAACAGATGAACAAGTATCGAATTTAAGCCATGATTTACAACAGTGAATGTTTCCAGAATCCACTTCCTTTGGAACAAGGTATAGCAAGAAAAAAAAAAAAAGAGAAAAAAGCTTTGATAGTTCTTTCCTACCTCTGTAGGGTGGAACAAAGGGGCCAGCATCCAACAGAGAAACCATGTCTCAGTTCTCGGCACTCCTGAAAATTTGGTGACCTATTTTGGTGGCTAAATAAAGTTGTGTGTGGCCCCGAGAGGGCCACAGGATTAACCAAAGCCAGAGGGGACTTGTAAGAAGGCAGAATTCCCTACCCGTTTGTCACAGTTCCACAGTGTCACTTCTTTTTATTGTGGCTTTTTTTCTGTTTGTTTTTGATTGTTATTTTGTTCTCAAAACTTTAGAGAAACAAATGTTTGAGATGCTAACTTGGAGTGAAGTTTTCTTTGGCTGTAGATGTGCATCTATGAATTTGCAAGCAGAATGTCTAGAGTTCTTATTATATCTTATATATATATATTAGTATTATTAATATATGCAATGTATTATTATATCTGAATTTAAGGAATTGTCTGGGTATTCTTAGCCAGGCTGTACTCTTACTAACAGCTTATCACAAAATCCGATTTGCATTCTTTATAAAAAAGCTAAAATTTATTAATTTGACCTTGATAAAGAACCTACTTGTAGCCAAAACAAGAAAAAAATACGAAATGTAGTCTTTTCTGTTGGTGATTATAGTATAGCAGAATTTTGAAAGAAAAGGATTTAGGACAACACTAGGCCCTCTTTATGTTGGGGGGTTTTGTGTTATTGAGAATTATGAAAAAAATTACAGCAAAATGGGCAAAGTGTCAACTGAAGCACATTTATAAGAGGATATAGCCTCTAGTTTGCCACACAAGATTCCTCTCAGTTCTGTGAACTGCAAGTGCATTACTTACCCCTGTGATGGTGGTGCTTCCCAACAAGTTCTTAACCTTGTGTAGTAGTAGTTGTTGTTGTTGTTATTATTTAGGACTTGTAAATATAATATTTGGGCTGAGCAGATCATAACTATGCCATGCATTTAATTTGTATTTCTCAAGGGCTGATTTCTTTGGTGAAAAGATAACAATTTTGATGGTGTTGTGTTATACTTTAATGATAATTGTATTGTTTTCTGTCTTTTTTGTGCAGTATTTAATTGGTTTCTCTCAAAGTTCTAAGAATATTTTAAGTTTTTGAATATTTTAAACTGCAGAAGATAGATTTATTCTTCAGCTCTGTGGTTTTCATTCACTTTTCTGTACATTTTGATTGAAAAAGTTTGCATTTCCCAATCTGAACCCAACTTCTTGCAACCAGCCCTTGCTCCCGTCTCAGAAGTCCTCTGCTCCTTCTAATCGTACTTCTCCTGGCTCAAGCCCCTTTTACCCTTCCACAGCCAAATCCCCAGCTTTCCAGTGCCCCTCAAATCTTCCTTGTCACTGCCTGAACACAAACATGAGCTTTCCTCTCCAGCTCTTGTGGCTGTTCAAGGGAATACTGCTGCTGCTTTCCACAATTCAGACCCAGACAATGCCCTTTCTGGCACTTTTCTCCCCATCTGCCACCCTCTTACTGGCTTTCATGGCTAGCCAAGTCTGTTCGCTCTTTTACTTCTTTTTGACCAGAGCAAAGGGATTAAAAAACACACATCAAGATGTACTTACCACAAATTCTCACAGAAAAGCCAGGGAAAGCCAGCACGACAGCTAGACTTCAAGCTATCCCAATGGCAATGGCTTCCTATGCACCCCTACTGCAATTCTTCTTCACGAGGGCTTCCAGAGTCTTTGGTTTTTCACATACTTAGCCTGTTGGTGGCATGTGAGGAATAATATGGTGGTTATTAAGAGGATGTGTGTTCTCTGGAACAGGAAAAAAGTGTCTGCTGGGCCACAGCCGCCTTCTGGATCTGACACACAGTTTCAATGGGATAAAATTAAGTGTTAGTCCAAGTATCCATGCAAAGAAGACCTTAAAGGGAAAAGTACTCTGAGGCCAGAGAAAATAATTTTAAATGACACAAAGGAGTCTCTTCAATTCAAAGCCTTTTTCTTCTATTACATCTACGCTAAGGAAGCTAACAAGACCATTTCCAGTAAGTCACTACCCTTCCATTCTGCTTAATCCTACTTGTACTCTGAAGAAACTAATGAAAACAACAGGAGTGTGGGAAGGAGGTCTAGAGACTCCCATAGTCTGTAGGACAGTGCAGAAGAAAATTTTTGGGGAAGAATCAGTGAACCTAGCCCCCAGAGCAAGAAAAAACACTTGTCTGGAGACTCTTCTTCTAGGTGTCCCTTCAGGAGTTTGACATATGACAAAAATTAAAGCAGAAACAGAAAATGGAGCTATGTGCACTGGGAATGTCAGCTTCAAGAAAATTGTGAAACCTCAGGTGCAACTTCCTGCGTTTTGGAAAACTTTCAAAACATTTCGGGACAAAAAAGCACATGCAAAAATATAAGCCTACCTGGTGTTTATCTTGAACTCAGTGCTAGAATAACTTGCCAGTAGCAAATTCCACACACTGAAACCACAGTTCTTTCTACACACTTGCATGTTTCCATCATACACACTCACACACAGAGAGACACACACACATCTAATATAAAAACATTCAAAAAGCCAGCATCAACATTATAAAAAAATATCCCTCAAAGCAAGTTATCACCTCCCCTGTGAGTAGGAACACTGGGCTTTTATGCTCAGCAACCAGGCACAGCCAAGCCTCCTTTGTCCAGCAGAATGACACCCCTAACCATTTTACACAAACTTCAAATCCACCTTTTAAAGAAACTTTTGTGACTCCTACCGCATAGGCCCAGGTATAGTTCTCTCTCGTTTCTTTTTATGCTGTTTCCTTTCACTTTCTACTGTACGGCTCACTGGCTTTTTTGCTTGTCTGTGTCTCAGCATCCCTTCACCCTACATCTATGAAGGCAAGAAAACAAGCAGCATAGCACGTGTGTGTGTGTGTGTGTGTACTACTACATGCAGAATATCCAAGTCCCATGTTGCCAAGCTGAACCAAGTCTCATCATCATTAGTAATAAAACTCAAAACTTTCTTATATTTATTTTTTTCAGTTGTGGTACTCAGATCCCATTTCCACAACTACTTTAGTACTTATTTAATTCTCCAATTTGAATAGTCCCAACTACTCACTGTGATTGTGAAACCAAGGACTCAAATGTTCAAAGGATCAGAGCCCATGTAGCTTCTTGTTAGGAGAATCTTGAGTTTTCTGTAATAATATTTTTTCTGCTGAGCATGCCTGATATAAATGACTTGTCTTTCAGATATGCAGAACTCTCTATTAGACTCACGCAAAGCCTGAATGGTAAAAGAATTTGTGAAACATAAGCACAAAGCAGAGAAAGTAAACAAAGCAAAATAAACGCAGGTAATAATTTCCCAGAGAACATAGACTGAGAGGCTCCTTAGAGAGATTCCTTTTTTGGGATTCCTCAGACCTGCCCAGCCCCAAATTTGTACTATCTTACAGGTGCACAAGAGAGGTGCTGCACCAGCTCTTTTCATTGGTTCTTTGAACAACTTCCTTCAAACATGCCACAGGTATGCTCTCCCAAAGCATGCCACAGGTATCTCTGGGCATAGCTGCATTCACCAGCTGACCATGAGCCACACTGACATCCCCTCGAGGATGTGCAAGGGGGAAAGCAAGGAAGAGGAAAGGCAAAGAGAGGAAGAAGTGTTGTGGTTGAGAATAAAATCACATTTAAATGAAGAAAAAAGATAAGAGCTATTTCTCTGCAGAGGTCCGTTTGAAAGAAGTAAAGGGTGCAACCTAAGTCTTTTCACTTAGGTTATAGCAATTTTCTTGACATAAAAGGTTTTGTGAAATTTAAAAGCAAAATAGAAAGGTGATAAATTAATACAGAATGGCCAAAACAGAACACAATTATAATGTATCACAATAATGAGAGAAAGACTGGTTGTAATGGTGGTGACTTGGAGGCCTAGGTTCAAGATCCACAAGCATATTCCAGCATAGCTTTTCTGCACGGCTCAGATGGGTGTGAGACAGGTTGTTTCCACAAACAAAACCATCTGCTTATTAGTTGTCCTTGTGCAACTTCTTGTTTCAGACATGGCTCAAGAAGGCTTAGTATTGTCAGCAAATTTACTAGTGGTGCAGAACTGATGTTAGAACTGAACCCTGAGGAACACCACTGGTGATTGGTCACCAACCAGATGTAGCCCCATACACAACAATCCTGTGAGCTCTGCCCTTCAGCCAGTTTTCACCCAGCGTACTGTGAACCTGCTCATCTCACAGCTGTGCATCTTGTCCAGAAAGATGCCGTAAGGGAGAGTATCAAAAGCCTTACCAAAATCTAGAAAAACTACAGCCACCACCTCCCCTTCATCCACTAAGCAGGTGATCTTACCATATAAGGATATCAGATTAGTTAGGCAGGACCTTCCCTTTGTGATGCCACGCTGACTGTGCCTGATGATCTTCTCCATCATTTTTCCAGGTACTGAGGTTAGACCAGCAAGTCTGTAGTTTCCTGGGTTTTCCCTCACACCCTTCTTGTAAACCGGACTAATATTGGCTAGCTTCTAGTCGGACAGGAACTCCAACTCCCTAAACCTTTGGTAGATGATCAAGAAGGGTCCTGCTGTAACATCTGCTAGCTCCTTCAGTACTCTGGGGTGAATGCCATGAGGCCTCAGGGACTTGTGAACATCCAACTGATACAACTGGTCTGTTACAATTTCAGGGTCCACAAGCAGAAAGTCAGTGTTGCTGCAGTCATGGTCCTCCAACACAGAGGAGAGGGCAGCCCAAAGTTTATTATTAGTATTAAAGACAGAAGCATAAAAAGCACTGAATGCCTCCACTTTTTCTGCATCCTTGTTTGCCAGCTGACCATCTTCATCAGTCCAAAATTTTCCTTAGACCGCATATTGCTACTAAATAATTGTAAAAGGCCTTTCAAGAGACTCTTTCAAAATACTGGGTGAGAAGAAAGCTATTTACTTGTTTTGTTTTCTTTTCAAAACAAGTTTCTGCAGCCAAAACCCACGTTTGGTGGACTGCTTAGATCTAACAAAGGGAAAATGGTAAAAGACACAAAAGCCATTCAGGCTGAATTCTGCCATCATTTGATGGTTGCCTGGAGTTAACATGCTCTTTCCAACAGAACTGAGAAGGGAACAGCAGGGTGGGGGTGTGCAGGAACCCAAAACCCGGAGGGAAATAAAAGAGGAGAAAAAACCCTCAAAAGGACATCACTGATTTGTGTCAGACTGCAGAAGCAGATTGCTTGAGAGTCAATACGAATTCCTCCTGAGCTCTCACACATTGTGTAGTCTTCAGAGAGAGCTCGTGTGTTGTAGCTGGGTTCTCCTCCCAGGACAGACCTCTGGCCCTCTGTGCAGCTCCGGTGCGGTGGGACGTGCCCTGCTCTCACTGCTTTCTGCCTGGCTGCCTGCAGAGCCTCACCCCGCTCCACTACTCACCTGGTTCCTGCTGGGTGCTCCTCTGGATACATTCAAGTACCTTAACATACTTCTTAAATTGTGGTGTTTCTTAGAAACCATAACCAAATGATGTGTAGATCCTCATTAGTTCATGGGCCACTAATTCAATGGACTGTAATGGTTACTTTGGAGCATTACAGTCTATTTCATTAGAGAATTTGTTTAAATCCATGTACTATCTAATTAATTGGGAAACCTACTTATGAATGAGATTAAAACTTACACAAAGTGCTTAAAAGCACTTTTTGCCTCCCTACATACACTTTTCCTCAAAATTATGCCAAAATGCCTGACAACAGCATAGAGATGCAGAGTGAAAATTTAAATTAACTAAATGGACCAATGTCAATCAACTTAAGCAGAGGAGTTGGACATCACAGCTTACGTATTGGTTAGTATTTTCACAAGTTATATGCTTAATAATTACTTATAGTGACACACAGATCTTTTTAGGGGCTAAATATAAGTAATTTTAATTCATAGTTCTGTTTCCTTATTTGATTCAATATGGGCCAGTCTGAATGAAACTGTAAATGCATGGCATTCACAGAGATCATGCCACAGATACTTTTGTTCCATTCGTTTAGTTTCATGAGAACTTTGTTGACATTTTTTTGCAAATTTTGAGAAGATAAAAGTGAACAAAAAGAGGTTCTTTCTGCCCTTTTGCCAGGTAGAAAGCTCTATACTACTAACTCCAAAATGAAAAGTTTTAGCTGTCTTTCAGACATCACCTGACAATTTGTGTAAGGTGTGTGATGCTGTGCAGTAAGACCCTCCCTCAGTCTTTACAACCATTTAAAATTGAACCTGTTAGTTTTCTAAAATGTTGCAAAATGGTACAGAAGTATATTATATTGAGTACCAAAGCAAATGCTCTTAAGTTAAAATAAATGGCCTATTTAAAATGATTGCATAATAGGGAAGCAATAAAGTGAAAGAGGGTTTGAATTATCTTACAGCAAATGTTAGTTATTTGGGGTGAAAGTTATGAGTTTCCTATTTATCCCAGTTATTCTACTGAAATAGGTACTCAAATCTTTTACCTTTATTAGTCTTAACAACTAATAAAATATCCAATCCCTTGTTTAATGAGAAGAAATAACCCGTTTGGCTCAGAGACGTAAACTGTAATTACAGATGGGTTATATGTTCAGTAACTAGGAAAGAGCAAATTAGCTTTTTAATCTCGAGATTATTAGTTTAAATCCAGCCACCTCAAAACTCATTTGTCACCCATGTTTGGTGACTTACAGAGTCACATATACCTTCAATAAAGCCCTCTTAATGCTCGAGTGGCACTCTGTGGTGAGAGGCTCTTCTAAAGGAAGTTCCACCCTTAAAAGCCCTGCCAAGATCTGGCAAAGCAAAGAGGTGCAATGGCTTGTCTTCTGGGCAAGACACAACAGCTGTCACAAGGGAGAGAAAGAGGAAAGATAGTAACAAAAAAAAAAAAGCAAGAAAAAAGAAGCAAAATAATGTTCTTCCTTTGAGTCCTTTCTAGTTACCAAATAATCTTGTTTAATTCCTTTCCCTCCCTCTCTTTTGAAAGGCTAGTCAGACATTCCTCCCTATAAGTCTATTCCCCAAAGTAAACTTCAGAACAAAAAAAACAGGGCTGCTAAATTGGAGACAATGTGGAACAGAAAAATCAGTCTTACCTAGGCCTTGAAATACATCTGCAATACCATTTTAGGTCTCCTAAATCAGATGGTGGAGCTCTCCCTCTTCCAGAGCACCCAGGGTCTCTCACTTCTACCATAAATCACTCTTTGAACACTTCAGTGGTTTTTCCCAGCTTTTTCCAGGGATGAGGAAACCCACCTATTTCACTCATCCATGAATGAACCCGGCCCCTGCTTCCCAGGCCTTCCTCTTTAACCTTTTCTAGCCTGGGAAGCAGTTTACAGCCTCCAGCTTCTAACCCTCCACCTTCCTGGCTGCTGTGGCTTACGGTCTCGCCCCTCAGCAGTTTCACAAAGCCATGGTGTCTGTGGGCAGCTGGGGACCTGCAAAGTCAGCCCCACTTCAAAGGTCTGAGCTCAAGGGATGGGAAGACAGGTGGAAAAGCCACGTGGTTTTGTGCTCCATTGTGCAAAAGTGTATCTCCACTGTTTGAATGTGAGGTGCTAATTCAAATAAGCTGACTCAAAAATCCAGAAACCCCTAACTGGCAGCTTGAGTTAAGCCTGGACCAGGGAGGATGCTCTGATTAGCAAAACAGATTGAAATTCTTGTTGCGTTGTGTTCAGTGCTTCTTAGTGCAAGCTGAGTTATGGCATGCTCATTAACCCCACAGAGATACAATTTTCTTCATTGCAGCCTTACTCTACATCAGTGGCAAGTAAGTATGTCTGCTGTGGCAGCAGAAACACCAGTGACAGGTGTTGAAATGAGGGTGGAAATGTTCCAACGAGAAGCTATTGTAGGGTGCTCAGTGGCCTGGATGCTACTGCAGACAACCAAAAACCTGAGGTAGGGATTCTCTTTGCTTATGTAGCATCCACAGGGGCAGAACGGTTTTTGCAGTACCAAGAATGCCAGGATATATGTTAAGTTTTGGGGTTTTTTTCTTTGTCAAAGCAGCAGTACTGCTTCATTTTTTGTGTTTAATTATATGCAATTAACCATGTGAAGTTAAACTGGGCATGTATTTTTTTAAGCCACTCAGACTGGGTAGTGCAGTTTCCTGGCATGCAGGAAGGTTCAACACATCAGCAACAAAAAAGGACAAGAATCATTAAATGGAGTAGGGAAGTAGTAATTGTTCTCATTATTTGCAGCAGCCATTAAGAGTAATTACAATTTGGCAACGGTGGTTTTTAGGTATAAACAGTCGGTGTCTCAGATGCTCATTGGGAGTGAAAGTTAACAAAAATGAAACACCTGTTCATACGTCAGTGCTGCTGCAGTTTAGCAGCATGCAACATTCCTGAAGCTGTTAAATACATGCATTATGCCAACAAAAATTCGGCCACGTTTACTTAAGGCCTGAATAAATGTAGCCAATCTCTGACAAAAATCCGATTAAGTTCTTACCTGGGGTTAATAAGACTGACAGCAAGAAGAGCCATTTGTAAGAAATCTAAACATGATGAGTAATGTAAGGTAAATAGCCGTCGTTGATGCAAAATTGAATTTTTAAAGAAAAATCCTGTGTTCTGACTGGCAGAATGTATTGATCTATTCATATGGCTTCCAGTCCTGTGAATGGAGCTGCTCCCATGAATGGCTGGCACACAAAAGGCAGAGCCAGTGAGTTGAGCTAATGCAAGACTTCAGTGGCCACTGTTCTCACAGGCTGTAACCCACTAAGGCCAAATCAGCAATCTGACTCACTCTGGCTAGTCCCGAGGATCTGAAGAAGAGTATTTTAAGTAGCAAAAAAACCCCAACAAATATGTAGAAATTTTGTAGCTCAAGTCCTTTAACTGCATTTTTCTCTTTTCTGGTTAAACTTCCAGAAAACATAAAATAAAAAATTGTATTTGTGGTTCTTCTGACAATGAAAATTGGAGGGTGAATTATAAATTATCCCAAGACCTGTTTGGGCTTTTTTGTTCCTGAGAAATTTACAAGACTCATGAAAACATTCACCTAAGGGTTATAGGACAAACTAAAGGACTGCTGTCTCCCTGATGCTTTGGTGAATGCTCAGCAGAGTGTTTGCACAGGACAAACCATACTGAGGTTTATGATGCAATTGACTTCAGACAGTTGCTGCTCCTTACAACCATCACCCTGCTGCCCGTAGTAGCCTCTCCTCCTTCCCAAGCAGTGCTCATGCGGGTCACAGGACCTGTGCCCTGGCTTGCAATTGCTAGCATGCTTCCCAGAGGAGCTTTGTCAAGAGTTTCCCTTCTTGTAGTGCTGAAGTTTTCAGAACTCCACGTTTATTGATTTTTTGTTCTGCAAAGTGGGAAAACCAGACTATTTCTCTCACCTAATTTAGGGAGCAAGTACAGAGACAGAAGGAGACAAAGAATTTCCTCCCCCTTCTAATCAGAAATAACCTGTATGTGGACTGCTTTACCCAAGGGTTCGAAGTGTACACAAAATGCTTCGTTCAGAGTGAGAATGAAGGGCATAATCTGGTCCTAAACCAGCCACTGGAGACATAACAAGAACAACAGAATCAACAAACACCAGCATGTTACAATTTAGACAGGGTTTTAGAACTGGCTGCTGCTCCAAAATGGGCAAGTCTGAATCTACCAAACATCTCAAATACTGAAACATCCCAAGTTCATGCCCCAAATCAGAATGATTGCATGGTTGTACCTGCACAGCTGACCAGTAGTACATAAAGAAGCATTCAATAAACAACCAAATACATAACCAATAAGTTATAATATTTTTTATTCATGTTAGAATTTCTATCAGTGTTTGAACATTAATATTTAGAGAGTTTGTACAATTTCCATTGAAAGTTTAGAATGAGAACCACACTAGATCACAAATGGTGACTAAAACACAGTTCAGAATTGTATGAATATTCATACTCTCTTTCTCTCTTAACACTGTTAAACACTTTCTTTTCTGCCAGGGGGTTTACAAGGAGAAGTGTGCACCGTAATCATATTTCAGCAGTGTTCCAAAACATAATGGTATCATCATTACATATAAACTCTTTAAAAATATACTTCTGTCAAAAGACTTGATGACTACCATGTACACTACAAAAATTAATTTTCAAATAAATAAATTATATGGCATAATTTTATCCTTTTAACTGAAATGACACAAACCCACTCCTACCAAAATAGACAGGTGATGAGACCCAGTTTGACTATTTTTTCCTTTTAACTCCTTATGCTAAAAGCTACGATGAGTCCTTAATGTAAATGTTATATACTCTTTCCTATTTAACATTAGTAAGCACTCTATACAAATAAAAATCCATTAAACAGTAAAAACATAGCTGTAATAGTGTTTCCAATAGAAATAAAATCCCTGCATCTTGTTTGTTATAAACTGGCATGACAAATACTGTAAGAAAACATTCTTATGATACAAAAATATAAATATCACCCATGATTAAAAAAGTTAAAAAACAAAAGCAAAACAAAACAAATGTTGCCAGCCACCGAGTTCTCCCCTTGCCAATGTGACTATCAGAGAAGAAGGTCTACATTGAGCAGAAGGTATCAGACAGCTCATCTGCACACAAGCATGCAGGAGGACTCAGGCAGGGGCAGGCGGGAGACACCACGGCTTGCCCTGGCCCCCTTCCCTCCCGAGGAAGAGAAGAGAGTGAGGCAGAGGGCCGCGGTGGCGGTGTCAGTGGGAGCCCTGCCGACCTCTGGCATGGGAGCGCACACATTTGGCAGTTGAAGGTAGCTTCCAATTAGTATCATACAGTTTTGTTGCACAGTCCGTATGATCTGAGGTCACTACACTGCTAGCGCTAAATTGGGGCCCCTCGTCTTTTGTCGTTAAGAGTTTTCTTGTTAGACAGTGAACTGGACCAGTAGGCAGTTGCAACATTAACCCTTACTGTGCATTGAAACAGTAGCTTATGTATCATGGGAATGACACCAGGCTCTCGCCACCTGCTCTTCAAGCGTTCACATTGGAGGTCTGTAAACAAGTGCCTCATATCAAAGTGTTTTCAAGTGAGCAAAAAAGGCATGGAAATTTGTGCATTCTAATTATCCCCATTTGTTATGCTGGCAAGGTCTGTGGGCAAAGATAGACTCCCTGAAGCCACTGGAGAAAAACACTTTCCCATCAAACAACTGGCCGCTGCTATTCAGGCATGGTACTTGAAGAAAAGCCCCACCAGTGCTGTGTTTAGAAACTGAATATTGGTTATGTTTGTTTGGCTCTGAATACACAACTGAACATCTACCTGCTCTAAAAAACTGCTAGGAGAAGGGCAGAAAAAAGATGAAGAAAGAGGAAGACAGAGATAATGAAAATAAGCTTTTCCATTCTTAGGGTTTGTTTCCAAATGGAACACAGATTGCAGTGTTTTTTCAGACCCTTCACCTGCAGCAATCCCCATTTAGTTTAAAAACAATAATACAAAAAGCTAAATTAGTTTCGCAAGAGATCCCAGTTTAGCTGTTTTAATTAAAAGTGCCAATGCAGCATGGGAAAACACAAAAAATAGAGAAAAGAACACCCCAGACCTAATCTGTCATTACAGTCCTGGATCCATCAGAAAGCCATTTATACTTAAAAAGTTAAAACAGAATTATTTTATCCTTCCATTTGATTCTTATCACTTACTATTAACTCCCTTCCTGTCATGAAAATAAGGTGACCAAAGATAACTGCTTTCAATGCCGCAAGGACACAGCTGAGCTGTGGCTCACTGTCAAACAACTCAGTTACCCAGCTTCTAATGTCACTTGTAGTTAACAGTATCAATATCAAAATAAGGCATACACTCATTAAATTTCTATAACCACCAGCACCTCTCAATATCCAGCACCTTTGGAAATGAAAAATAATCGTTATAGTGTTTGCACTTACCTGGCACCTTTTGCAAAAAAAGAAGAAAAAAAATAAGTCAAAGCACTACACGCACAGTAATTAAGCCTTCACAACATTCTTGGGAGGTAGGTAAGTGTAATTATGCCCATTTGACAGAATGAGAAACTGAGGCATGGGGCAGTTAAGTGACTTGACCAAAGTCATGTGAACCAAGTCATTAAGAGTGTAGGAAACCGAACCACAACCCCAAGCCCTGACTGTCTTCTCTTCTATTTTAGTTGGGCTTTTGACGATGGCAGCCTATGGCATATGTGGGTAAACACCGACACAGTTTTCACTAGTGCCTACTAACAGGGAAAGCCAGACTCACATCAACATCAGTGGGTTTATAAGCCCACTGAGTGTTACCATACTGTAAAAGAGAAACTACAGTACACCAAGAACATACACACAAAAGCATGCACACTTCCAGGTGCACACATGGATACACACAGCAAAACAAAGCCTGCACACAGCTAAATCTATTTAAGCCTCCCAGATTAACTTGCTTTTCTTCATATCTGCTTATTTAAAAAAAATTATCACGCATAGCATGTTTGAAATTTAACAGTAACATTTCATACTACCACAGGGTTGTGATACGCAAATTTAAAATATTTTAAACAGACATGTACCTTTAAAAAAATCCTATTACATAAGCAATATTTGCATAGAATTATATAAGTAAATTGTACAATATTTAAGCAGCAGCAACTTATGCTGAAATTTAGAACTAGATTAAGCTTAGTTGTGGCACAGAGATCAATGTACAAGAAGTACAAAGCGCACACAATATTGTCCCCATTCTATTGCCCAGAGGCAAATGACTCCAGATTATACTACTTTACATTGTTCTTTTGTATATTACATATGTGTACATCTTTTAAATACTTAAGAGAAATATTTAACAAAATAATACAATAGGTTACAGTAACAGTGAACTGTTGTCCTGATGCAGCATGTCCTTTTCTACAACTTCAAGCAGTTCTTTTCTTCAAGCAGTTCTGGAAATACAGTTTTCAATCTTTGGCCTCTTCTTTGCTTCAGTTATTATCCCTTATAAATAAACAGAGGAGAAAAGACATTCATTAAAGTTCAAGAAAAACAAACAAATCAAGCTAATCCAAAACTCATTTCATGATTCTTGTGGTTATAATTAGCAGTCAGGAAATGTGAGCTCTGTTTTCAACTCAGTCACGAACTTCCCAGTAAAGAAATACTGATGCCAATTAAAAAAATGTGGATGCTTTAATTTCTGAGTTCCCAGCTTTAGATGACTATGACAAATTCAGTCAAAGCCAATGAACACTTCAAGCAGAAATATGCTATTTTTAGTGCAAAATGTACTATATTCATGATCAGCAGATTTAAGATGATGACGGACCAGAAAGTAAACCTACTTCATGAAGGAAAGGCACCTCAGAGAAATTTTATCCTTCCCCTTTCTTTGAATCACACCATTGTCTGACACAGGGAAAGCTTGCAGCTACAGGGGATGGACCTACCTTACTGTAAGCTGTTGCCAGGTGTCCTTTCTTCACATTCAACATCTTGCAGTTCTATAACTTCTACTTTAGAATTTCTTCTTTCACATCGCACATTAAAAGGCACGTGGGGGTCCTCAAATGGCACATGGTCAGCTTCATGGTACCCCTCATAGTATGGAAAGCTCCCTCCCCGAGAGCTGTGGCTGTGCACCGCAGGGTGGACAGCAACAGTCACTGAAGCTGAGGCAGTCACAGTAGTGATAGGCTGGCAGTATGCTGGTCCTGCGGCGCCCACGGCGCTGAACACCGGGCTTCTCATGTTATGAGAACGAGCCCTGTGGCCCAAGCGATCCCTATTGCTAGGTCCTGAATGCCCTTCAGTAGAAATTTCAAAAGCGTCCCTACGAGGGCGATACGGAGGTGGCCGCAGCCCCTCTCTCGCTTCCTGTTTGGGTTGTCTGCCCTGACGCCACGCCTGTTGCGTGCCGGACTCTGGATTCGACTGTGATCTGGGACTCGACTGATGCCTTGTTTCTGGCTGAACCACCTGAAAAAGAGATGCATGGTTATGCCTCTGACAAAGCCAGGCAAACAAATCCTACACTTGCTTATATTTTATGCTGAGAACAATCACAATAATGCTGTCCTGGCTCTAACTCCACGAAGGTCATGTTCTGCAGTCAGATAATTGTTGATCTTTCCAGTTTAAAACCTGGGAAGCATACCTTCAGCAAAACACAGGATGACAGCTGAAAACATTACTGTAAGCTTCCTACATACGGGTCCATCTTTTCAAAGGGATGGGTGACAAGCACTTAATCTTAACTTGTTCAACAAGCAGAATTGCAGGCATTTGGAAAAGGCTCTATTCCATGCAGGGTACATACACAGGATGTTAGTAGGGTGGTTTGTATAGACTGTAGGAATCTGTTTTCTGATTCCCGTAAAAAGCGTGAAGCACACTGGCCACATCAGTCAATAAACCGTGACCAACTTCAAATGTGGCTGTGCTTGTACCTATTTCTAGGCCTCTACTGAACAAAACCAGATCCGCACTGCAGCTCAGCATGCAGCACCAGCAGGGGTAGGAGACACAGCTTTTTCACTTTCCTTTGAAATCAGTTATGCCAACCCAGTAGCAAGATGCAACAGGCCCAAGACTTGGCACAACCCTGAAACTGTTTTGTTCTGGCTCTACTAGTCTTTCTCCCCAAAACATGCTGTCAGAGAGAGGTATATGAGATGGTTATCCACAAGGAGGTCTGTGGAAGAGGTCTGAATCTTTTAATCTCTCCCTGTTCTCTCTCTGAAAACAGTCATCAAACAGATTGGGAGCTCTCTCCTGTGGCTGGTGCCAACATGATGTAACAGCAATTACACATGCCAAATACCTCTGCCTTCATACCATCATTTTACCCCAACTTGATTCTTAAGGAGAGGATGAGGAAAGCCTTCAGTCCCTGCTTACAAATTCTGCCACAAAGTCACAAAGCATAATTAGCCAGAAGCATAAAAAACTTTCCACAAAAATAAAGATTAAAAAAAACCCCCAAAAATGCAAAACCCAAACACTTTTCTTCCCCTCCTGCCAGTCAATATGCGAGCTACTTACAGTGGCTCTTGCAAAGACAGGATTCTCAGTGGCTTCCACTATTACTTGGTGGACTGGTGCCCCAGAGCCTTGGGTGGCCTCATACTGATGAAGCTCTTCACTGATGCCGGACACTGTGGTTTGAGAGCTGTACTCTGAATCAGAGGAATCTGATGCATTATTTGTGTGCCCAGGTGGTAGTGCAAACCTCACGACACTGGGAAGTGGCTCAGGAGATGGTGTGGGCAATCTATTCCGTCCATTGGCTGGAGAAACCTGATAATGACAATGCATTCAGTAACATTCAGTTAGCAATACCCTTTTCATTATTAGTGCTTGACATAAATGTTGTTCTGCCAAATACACCCTCCTGTGCCATATGAACCTTAGCACCAGTTTTCTGATGAACACTTACGCCGAAATTAAAAAATTAAGGAAAGAAAAAGAGGTGTGATCTCCACCGTGGGTATGTATGTAAACAGGATTACACAGATTCTTCTGGGTTTCATTGTCTCAGGAAGTGCATGTGTGTGTCTGCGTACATGCACTTGCACTTATAAATACAAAAATAGTATGTGGCCTTCCCTCCCCCTTCAGCATATGTTAACAGTGATTTCATAAAATCACCTCTAATCTGTATGTACGGTTCAGTGTCTATTTGCAAAGAGAGACGAACAAACATTTAAAGCAACATACATGGTAACAACATAAGCACACGTATATTGCTTGAGTAAGGCACAGGTCATGTTCAGTGATAGGAATATAAGAGATTACACACTATTGTCAAAACTGTTTTACTACAATACTAAAAAAAGTAAATACTTCTGAATTGTTACCAGTACTGCATATGTATCTTGTGTTTCGTTCTTGTACACACACATACCTATATATAGACATATGATATGTAGCATAGCACACTGATTCTATTAATTCTATTAATATGTGATAAAAAGCACTATATAACACAGTAACTGTGTTAACTATAGAGTAGGTAATGAATAATCAACAACCAAATACAAATTTGGTATCTATGAATCCTTTTTTGCTGGACTTGGGCTTTACGCTGTAAAATTGTCAAAACCTAAGTGAAGCCTTCCACCACCGAAAATGCCGCTTGGGCCAAGAGCATATCACAGGGAGGAGTGACTGGACAGGGGGTACCTTCTGTCAAACTGGTTATGGTTATCAAGGTGCAGTCTGTGGACCACCACTGGTGTATATTGGTCCACACAGGCCTTCCTGGTGGTCTGTTCAGATAAATATTTTAAGGAAAGCTACAGAGGCAGTGAGGTAGGAAAGAAGAAGGTATGTGTACAAAATGAACTGTCTCTGCAAAATATTGGGGAAAATCCTTATTTCACAAAGTGGTTTGCATATCACATTATGCTTTTAAAAGCATAATTAATACTGAACTCGTATCAAGGTTACTGACTGCAGCCTCTAAAACAATACTTATTAAAAAAATTAAAAATATAAGGAGAAGAATATGATCTAAGTAACAAACAGCACTTTTAATAAAGATTAAAAAAACTAGAGCAAGAAACTAAAAAAATCCAAGATCGTTTTAAACTTAACAAGTTCCTAAATAAGGGGGGTGATTTAGGGGGCAGGAGTGCAGATATAGTATTATTTCTTCCATTCACCATTAATTTTACTGACCTCAGGGTATGGTCCAAAGAATGAAAGAAGAACAGGAAGCAGCACCAATCCATTGAGAACTCCCAGAATGGTTAAGATTGCCAAAACAGCAAAAAAATACCTGAAGTAGGGTTTAAGGGGTTTGGGGGGAAGAATAGCCACAAATATTGTTAGAAATAAAGGATTACAAACTACTCCTACCTAAGTTAGAGTAACACATATACTAAATTAAATCTAAAATATTACTAACATTGTTCTAAATAATTGTATCACTTTCCACATATAGATACAGGGGTTTTTACCTTTTGGATTAGAGAAGCTACATTCCACAACCCAAAGTGTTAGTTGATAAAGGAAAGAAAAAAATTACATTTGTTAATTTCCCAGAATCTGGAAGCATGTAATGTTATTTATGAATGTGTTACACAAACACAAAAATATGGAACGTGCACTGAATAGCTGAATGGATTGAAAGCACAAATACAATGAAAAGGGGCCCCCATTAGTGAAAACCCAGGAGAAGCAAACAAATGAAGTGAAGGGTGTAGAATTTAAACAATTTAGTCTAGAAGGAAAAGAAGCCCTCTTCTCCCAGCAGCTAATCCACTGTGAAATGCTTCTGCATCTTACAGCAGAATATCTAATTAAATCTCCAGTGTATCAGGTAAGGGTTTCCCTTGCTGTTCATTAATCACAACTTTCCACCTAGAATTCCCTAAGTTCCAGTTTTACCAAATAGCTCAAATGGCAACCTTTTTACAACACAAGAACCTGCTTTCTGCAAAGAAAATGCTGCCCATTCTATAGTAAGCTTCAGCATTGTTCTGAGTAAGAGCACTCCACAATGGCAGAGCTGCATTGCAGGCTAATCTTTTGTTGCACAATTTAGCATCTCTGAATACTCTTGTTTTGCATCAGCCAATTCAAACATAAAGGCTGAAGTACTATGGAAGAAGAGGAAAGTGCACAAGTGGTTGTCCTTTCCCACCACCGAGGGCTAAGGTCTGGGATCCTTCATGAATACCAAGGTAAACCTGTCAGTATAAGGAAAGCCTTGCTAGTTGGTATTCGGCACAGCTGGGGCTCAGACTAAACTTAAGGCTGCCTTGTAACTAATGATTTCAAGGACTGAGTCCTGGTTAATTCCCGGAGAAGGAAAAGAGAAGAACGGAGGGCAAGTTTGCTACTGATGTGTCTGCTGATTATATTGTCTAGCTGGCAACAAACTTTACTGCCTCCCTGTTTCCACATCTGATCAAATATGTCAAACTCCTGTAAAACTACAAATATCCTGCTATTGTAAACATTTGGGAATTTCTGATCTGCATTAGCAAAAATCAGCACGCCAATCCACTCTACTAACATAAACCACCAGAACTTTATGCTGGGACATAGATCAACAACAGGCATTAAAAACATTTGCATCTCATCCATCTAACACTAGGATAAACAGGAGGGTTATAGCTCTGACCACTTGGTGTATACAATGTCTGTTAATTTACTTAATCTTCTACATTGTTGGACTAATCTATCGTTCTCCGGAAGTTTGGGATCTTCTTCGCCCACTATACCAATGCTCAGGCTCCCATAGTTTATTTTATATTATTTTTTATACAAGGCAAACTAAAGTCAGATTGTGCTAGAAAATGAGAAACTGATGGCCAAAAAAAGTAAAATAACCTAAGTTGAAAAGTTGAAAGGCTCATTTTATAAACTGAGAGAACATCCAATCCAAATTTGGTGTGAAGAGCTGCCTGCCACAGTCTTCCATTTGCTATGACACAAAAATATGCCTGCCAAAACTTGTCAGTTAAGTGAGAAAGTAGCACACCAAATGTACCCCTCTAAATTTAGGTTAAATCTTCAAGTAAACTATAAATCAAAGTGTTCCAACCCTCACAAGTTCAGGTCCTAAAGGAATAATTCTACGTTATTTCTTCAATACCAATAAAATAAAGTAAAAAATACTGACTTTGGAAAAAATGCAAATTTTATTTCAGGACATGCAATATTTGTGTAGTAATAATCCTCATGTAGGTTTCATGAGGTCTAACTGCAAATTTCTCACTTTCTTCAAATCTCATACATAAACAAAAAATCTTGATGAGACTTAGCAGCCATTCTCTCAGTTCCTGCCTCTGACATTTTGTTGTTCTTGTTGTCAAATGGACACCAGCTAAGTCTAGTCATCTATCCAGCGTATGTTTACCTAAGTAGTTAAGTCATCTTTCAGAGCACTTTTTTTTTGGCTCAGTTCTACCTCAGTTCCATTTTAGGGCTTGGATTATTTTATATTTTTTTGTGCTGTAGGTTGCCACAAAGAACCTGTGTTACTTCTAAGAGTAGCCATTTTGCGGAGCTCCAAAAGTTGTTTAGAATAGAATAGGATCTGTTTCATTGCACGTCTCAAATTCCCCTGAATGAAAAAGCAAGGCTTTCCTCTCATACTTGATGAATTCATATTCTTAATTAAATTCACAAGAAACAGTCTGCCTGTAGTTCTAAACAGAAGGGCCTTCAGGCTTTGCTTTACAAAATTTTAATACGAAGTTCTGTGTTCATACTTACAGTTCCCCAGCTCCCCAACAGGGCTTTTTTTCCTCTCCCTGTTACACATCGCTGTAAACCTCACATAATGATAGAAGGAGAAGGCCTGGAGAGAGTCACTTGCAGTACAGTTGCAGCATGTTTGCAGGTTCACTTGTCCTGTGCATGCAAATTGTTGTGCGTACAAGAAGTCTGGAGGACCTAAAGGTTAAAGGTCAAACCCAGCTAACACTGAACAATACCAGATGCTTTGAACTGACTCAAACCCAGAATTCACAAACTTTGCTAAAGAGGGCCATTTTTGTGTTCTTTCACGCTGGGTGTCAGATTTTCCTGGAACAGATTTTAATACCAGCAATGGAAACACTACCATGTCTAGCATGTAACAAGGAGTTTATAAAACAGAAGGAAAGCAGGACCATGCTTGACACACCATGCATAGTAATAAAATGACAGATACACTGAAGTGACTAAAAATGAAAAGCATACTCATACTGATTTTTATTTTAAAAAGAAAGTCAAGATGCACACCAATGCTTTACCTGACAATAAAATCAAACTCTGATCCTGCGAGCATTAACACTCCAAGCAGAGTGGACACAGCTCCATCCAGCACTGGTGCAAACATGTGTTCCAATGCAAGGACAGCCCTATGGTTCCTGTCTCCTATGGCAGTTAAAAATGCCTGAAAAATAATGAAACCCATTTCATTAGACAGATCCACACAGCCTTACAAACAGTTAACTACTTCAAACTACAGTTTATGAAAGTATCTCTATAGCTGGCTAACCTTCATGAGAAGGCCTGAGTCTGCAGTTGTACCACATAGCTGCGGCTGAAGTCACACAACAGAGTAAGCACTGATTACGGAGCCAGACCAAAGTAATAATATTGGAAACAATGCCTGCTTGCATCAGTAGGCTTTTGTCTATAGTTTTGCTTATTTCTACCTGCAAACAATTAATTTCATGGTGAAAGTACTTCAGGTGTTAAAACTACAGAGCTACTCCTCTCCCTCTCGTGGGGCCACGGCTTCCATGAATTTTTTTAATACTTATATTTAATTAAAAATAGATGTTTTTGGAACTTCTATTACTTCAAAGCTAGCAGGCCTATACATATAAAATTGTCTTAGGAATAGCAGATAGTGCTTGAGCAAGAATATAACTAGTGAAATATCTTTTTTCCTCCAACTCCTTTGTGAACAAGCTGTATCAAGAACACTCAAATCTTGTTGTTTTGTGTGAATTTGACTTCTCTGTGTATGACAATGGTTTAAAAAGACAAGAACCTGGATGATTCTTCCTGTGATTTATAAGGGCTCTCTCTTTGATGAATTCTCTACTGCATACTAAGATATGAGCTCAAACAGCTATCATCCTCCTGGTCCTGGAATTTAAGTCTCTCTTCTCTGACAGCTTATTTACACCTATCTGACAAATTTGGGGTGAAATCAGTTAACATATTAAAATGTTATTTGTCAGGACAAGCCGACCAAAAATGGGTACATGTAGAGGGAGATTCCAAATCCTCACTTCCATAGGTAGCCAAACCATATATTATTAATCTTCAGTATTGGACTAAAAGTGGTCTGTGGAAAATTACTGTATCCAGGACATTTTACATTCTTATATACATAAATGGATAAAGAATCCCCCTCAGGGTAAAGGCAGCTGTCAATAAGACTCCAATGAATAGGAGCTATGGGATCTGATCCACAATATAAACCTATCTGTATGTGCGCAATTAAAGGATGCATAATACAAGAGTCTAGATTCAATTCAGAATTTATTTGCAGAACTAAAAAAATGAGGTCACAATTCACAGAACCACAGAATCACAGAATTTTAGGAGTTGGAAGGGACCTCAAAAGATCATCTAATCCAACTCCCCTGCCAGAGCAGGACAAACTAGAGCAGGTCACACAGGAATGCATCCAGTCGGGCTTTGCATGTCTCCAGAGAAGGAGACTCCACAACCTCTCTGGGCAGCCTGTCCCAGTGCTCTGTCACTCTCACAGTGAAAAAGTTCTTCTTTATGTTCACCCAGAACCTCCTATGTTCCA
>VZRW01008364.1:36521-70581 GCA_013398125.1 Aegotheles bennettii
CAAATACCTTACTGAAATCAAGATAAACCACATCTACTGCTCTGCCATCATCTATCCACCTAGTTCCTCCTCACAGAAGGGCATTAGGTTGGTCAAACATGACTTCCCTTTGGTAAAACCATGTTGACTGCTCCTAATGAGCCTCTTATCTTCGATATGCCTGGAGACGGTGCCAAGGATAAGTTGCTCCATCATCTTTTGAGGGATGGAGGTGAGGCTGTCTGGTCTATAGTTACCTGGGTCCTCTTTCTTGCCCTTTTGTAGACTGGAGTGACATTTGCTTTCCTCCAGTCCTCAGGCACCTCTCCTGTTGCCCACAACTTACCAAAGATGATGGAGAGTGGCCTAGCAATGACTTCTGCCAGCTCCCTCAGCACCCGCAGGTGCATTCCATCAGGACCTATGCATCAGGACCTTTGTGGATGTCCAGATTGATTAATTGATCCCTAACCCAGTCCTCATCAACCAAAGCTAACTCCTTCCAAAGCAAATTCACAACCGATAGCAGAACTGAGACACAAGTGGATTGTGAATCACTCATAAACAAGTTCAATTAAGTTCTGTATCACCAGTTTCAGCATTGCAGGAAGTTCTGTGGAAGTCAGTGCTGCTGCTATCATCTGAGGTCTAGTAGGCATTCTTTTATTTAAAGCCTACGTTTGAAAGTTTTCAACTCCAGAGTCAATGTGAAAAAAACAATTTTCAGTTTGTTCAGCATTTCACCTCCACCCACAGGTGACTTCTACTTTTACATATATATATATGAAGTCCTGTAAATTACATTAAATTCTTCCCATTTAGAAACAACTATTTTGTCCTTTTCTATTCCACTTTTCTTGTTTTAAATCTTCAGTTCTAATAAACTGTCATTTCTTTCTTCTTCTTGTACATCACTAATTTCTGTCACTTCCTAAACTACTGCATGTCCTAGGAAACAGGTTTACCTCCAAAAGCCTATCCATCCATAGCAGTAGTGGAAAAAAAGTTGTCATCATTTCAGGGATCCAGTTGCTTCTCTTTAACCTCACCCTACCTCCTCTACCATTTTTTTGATTTCCATCCTGCCACTTGATGTGCCCCAACTTTGTACATCATCTACAACATGTTCCCAGTATTTGGCCATCTCCAGTGTGCCAAGATCCCCATTAGTTCTCCTCTCTTTTTCACTGTCACCAGATCCCCTCAGAAGTCTATCAATCCTCCTTTTGAGTCTAAAAGGCCTGCTGCATCCCCATCCAATGTCACCACCACTTTCCAGCCCTCTGCCTTCACTTCTTTTTGGATTGCTACAGTACTAATATACAAGAGATTATAGTAAACTAAAGCACCTCCTTCCTGAAATTATCTTATATTAACCACTCATCCTTTCTTGCTTCTTAACACAGTAAAATTCAAATCCATGAAGACAACGTGTTGGAAAGATCAGTGCTGATGTTGTCAAATGTGAACACAGAAAAACAGCCTTTTACTCTGTATCTCTGTCACCAAATAAAGCAAGGTGAGTTTTGTGTATCTTGAACACCCAAAACTGTTCCCTTGCAAGCATGCTGTCATTTCTATGCATTTTTGAGCAACAGATTGACTAAGCTGGGCAAATAGGTGCACTCTAGATTTGGACACTGAACCTTGAAAATGTTGATAAACTTCATATAAAATATTTTTTCCCCCTCTCTGCTCCTCCTCATCACACTGGAAAACTGTTTGCATGTTTGTGATCACTATTTGTGCTGATGTTTGTGCTGATGACTTATGAAAAGAAGGTGCAAATTTTTCAAGTGAAAAATGAATCCAAATACATTGAAATTTCAGTGGTCCAGAGAGATCAAATGACACTGTATGTGATTTTAAAAATGTCCTTTAAAGGCTTCTCTTCCACAAGACACAGAATCTACATGCAAGAGGAAACGAACAGCTACATATCACTGAGGCAACAACAGTGTGGCTGCAGACCAGGTCCAGGAGAGTCTGGACTGAAGTAAGGTGCATTAACAGCTCTGCTTTGTCTATATATTTGCATCTGTCAGACAATTCAGTGTCACAGGTAATGCATCCCCTCTTATCTCCTGAGAGACTGAGTTAAGAGCTACCTCATAAAGATCAGCTCTGCTCTATCAAGACAAACTGAATGGCACACAAAACTGTTTGTGACCAATTTCCTTCTGACAATTATGTCACTGACTCAGGAGACTTAGTCGGATTTGTGATCCTAATATTGCCACCATTTTATTTTAAAATATTTTGAAAATGCTTCCCAGTTTTACATACCAAAGCAACATGAACAGTGAATTCCACGCCGATACCAACAGAAGCAATCAGGATAACCACAGGCACTGCACTCAGCTTTATTCCAATTAGACCCATCATGCCAAACAGCTCCACAGTCATCAGAGCCAGCACCACCACCTAGATAATTTCAAGCAGCTGTTAGTAACTTCTTACACTCCAGACAAATGAAGAGAAAGATATTTCAAAACAACATGGTGACTATTAAATATATTTTTCAAAGACATCCTATATTCCCAAAGACAAGCTGCTTTTCCTTGTTTCATTGTGCCCAACAGCAATGACTTGCTAAAGAGCCAGTTTAACTTACACTCCTGAGAGCCAGTTAACGGACAAAGAATCAGTTTTGTATTGGTTACAATTTATCAGTGATCTGAAAAAGTTTATTCTTCCTTAACACGGATACTCCCCAAAACATACATTTTTTTCTTTTTCACCCGTTTCTTGGACAATCCTTCCAGAAAAAGTAACTTTCTACTACCTGTACTGGAATTCTTTTTGTAGAACTGAAAATATAAGTGAAGATGATTTTTGGGTAGGTTTAAAGCCCAGAAGAAAGTAAATGCCACAATCAGCTGATGAGCCTCAATTTACACAGGATCTCTGAGCTTTTAAGATACTTTGGAGGGACTGACACGGACAAAGTGAGCAGTTAAATCTGAGGGAAAGCTTTTATTTTTCTTTCCTCTACCTTGTAAAAAAAATTGAGGAAAAGGGAGGGGAGGAAATCTGTAGATTCAACTTTAAAAGTTGCTAAAGCCAAGCAGGAAAAAAAGATAGACATAAAAGCAGTGGTGGACTCTGAAAATAAACGCCTTTTCCAAGGAAAAAAAGTATGCATGACAATAAATGATTTTATAAGCTAATGAATCAAGAAAAATAACATAAATTGCTTGATTAAGTGCTATGAAAAATATTCTAGACTAAACATTTACCTTTTAACATACCTGTCATATAAACGTATGTTACAAAAACTAGTAACTGTTTTATGCTTTTCTACTTCTGGCATTCTATAAACCATACAATAGTTTATGGAATTTAAACATAGGAACATCATCATTCAATTTAACTTGAACGTTTACTGAGAGGCTTATGGTGCCTTGCAGAAAGCATGGAGGAGTACCCACTTCAGTTTATAATTTTATGGCTCTTTCTCCTCAATAGCTCACTTACACTCTTTCCACAGCATGTACTGTACAACCATTTCAGTTTTTCCAAGGAGACTGCATTCAGAAATCAGTGGGAAAATTTATGGGCAAGTTAGTCACAAGCAACTGCCTTGGAAAAATAACTATGTCCGATAAAAAGGGAGAAGGAATAAATAATTAGAAATAACTTTAATATTTAAAGAAGCTCTTAATTTTCCTCTGTGTCTGTTTCTCATGTTAGCATGCATCTGAGCCAGGGCAAAAGTTTATGTACCTTTCTAAGAAACCTTTAAAGCTGCAAAAAAGGTGGCCACAGGATTAAGGTTATTAAGGTTTGTACCTTTAGCATGAACCCTACCCCCTCAAGTTGAATAAATATATAATGAATGATGCAATATACATACTCCACCAGAGGCCCAGACATAAACAAAACCTTCCCGACTACAGCAAGAGCTATGCTGAAAGGAATTTGACTTCAACAAAGACTCTTATAATAAACTTACAATGATCCCAGCCGTCCAGGGGTTTAGGAGGAAGAGGGCACACACCAGAAACGTGCAAGCCAAAACCACACTAATGGACAAGAGAAGCCAGTGACGAAGCCCAATGTACTGCTCCCAAAACAGAAATGGGTAACCGTTTGGGTAGCTGGCGATCCCCAGGCTGGTGTAGTTACTACAGATAGCTCTCACTTTCTCGATAGCCTCCACAAAGTCTGAAGTTTCACGCAATCCGTTGAGGTAGAAGGGAAATTGAGCATATTCTATAGGCTCAGCTGCTGGAACTAGGAAAAGGATAACAGTGTTAAAATATGTGTTTGGAAATAAGAAGATACACAGAGAGAAGAATTAACAAAACACTATGCTTTCCACACCAAAATGCTTAAAGGTGTTGAATTTAAATTCTACTTCTTTGGAACAACTGACATTTTAACTCCACCCCCCCAAATAAACTGAAAGCTGGAGCAGTACAGGAGATTACTACTATTTTATTATGCAGTGAAATGGGATGAACAGAGTCTACATCAATTCCCCAAACAATTCTGTTTATCAGTGTTATAGCAGTTTTTACTGAATACCCAACCAAAAAGCTCTAACCGCAATTTAAAGTAGAAGATCACATAATGTTAAACATCTTATCCAAATGCTCTTCTTTTATGCAAGTGCAGTTCCTTTGAAATCAAAGGCCATTTCCCTGAGAGTGAGGTTCACTAACACAAAACCAGAGAATAACTATGTTTGATCAGGTTGGTTGGTTTTTAAGATTTTTGTTGAATATTTTGAAAGTCAGATTCAGAAATCCATGTTCTGTTACTGATGGAAATGACTGGAAAAAAAAACTATTAGAAAAGTAATGGTTTAGTGAGGAAATAAGTAACATTTTATCCTTTTAATAATTTGACAAACCCAACTCTCCATACTTCTTTTTGAGTCTACTGTATGACAAGAAAAAAAAAGCTTTCACAACAAGCATTTTGTTACTGCCGTTGTGTGTTCCAGACCCTGCAGGGTCATTCAGTTGACTTGCTAAACATGATTTGCCCTATTATAATCTCAACTATAAATTTTCATTAAGACAAGACTTGGCTGACTGCCACAAAGCTCTAGGGTTTGAATATACTGAAGCATGGCTAGCTGGTTACCCAATCACATTTCTAAGCGCACCAGTCCTCTCCCGTATGCCCTCTTCCCTTTCCTTCTGGTGTCCAGCTAGCAGTCCACCCAATAAATTGAAAGCTGAAGCAAAGCAATGCAAACTGGCATTGCTGCTCAGGAAAACAGCAAATGGCATGGAATAGGACTACTCCTCTACCTGAGTAGTTCTTGTACCATATCAGTGTTGGTAGCTTAGCATATGAGCTAACTTGATAAAAATCCCTTACGTATTAAGAATTGAGGATAAACAGGATATAATCTCAGTGACGAAATTTCAGAACACAAGTAGGAATTTCATGCAATCCCCAGGTTTCTCTTGCAGACAGACACGAAAAAACAATGCTTACTGTTAAGTTTTTAGAGCTTTAAACTGTTACAAAACTGATTTTTCAACACAATAAAACCCTGAAGTGGTCCACAATTGCAATGGTGCATGGGTCTCCCAAGACCACAGGCTAAAACAATATTTTGTCCTGTTAATGCTTCTGAGCCCTGTGCAGCATCACCCACCTAGAGTTACTGGTTCTTGAAGGAAGGAGGGGGGGCATTTACTGTAAGACATTGAGATGAAATGCTACTTACTTCTCAGCCTTGTTTCTGGCATATAGTCTGCTTTGTCGTGGACCCACTCTGGACGGTGTGGCCGGATGTTGGCTTGTGAGGCAGCATAGGCTACAGGGTCATTGCTAACCCAGGCTGTCAGGTAGATGTAGAAAGCGTTTGGGTTAATGATTCCATCCGCATCCACCAGACGCTGTTTAGTTAACTGCAAAATGGAAAAAATTAGAAAGCCTTTCAGACTTGAGTTTTGCCTTCAGGGCTCTTGCTGTAAAGCTTTCAACAAATGGCCTGGAGATGCAACACACAAATAGGAAGGAAAAGCAAAAGAGTACCAGTCTTCACTTGAAGTGACTTATCCATAAACTATTGTTTGACAAAAACAAAAAAATAATCTAAAAAACTACAGTGACAGTCAAAACTGGTTATTTATAAATTAGCACTCATATAATATTTACAATAACCACTAAATCAGCAGACAGTTCCAGAATAGACTGAACCAATTAAATCCAAATTCCAAAAGCCTGCAGCCAAGAGTGAAAAACAACCAAGTTGGAGAAACGTATTTAAAGACAGGAGAAGAAAACCTGGCAAGAGTCCCTATACACGTCTGTGTGCAGTTAACCTCTGTTGTTAACACTGAAGGAAATGCCACCCAGTAAATGGAGGAGAGCTATAAAAATAAAACATCTGTATAAATTTTGCTAACACTTGCCTCTTATGACCTACATATTCAGAAAATGCCCAGACGAGTCAAGAAAGCAGACGAGTGCCCTGTGTTATTTGGGTCACTGTGGGCAAAATGTATCTGTGGGGTAAACAGCAGTGGTGCACTTCTAGGGTTTTGCAGTGAAATCCTGCACAGCTAGAGCTCTGACAGAGGACTTTGTGGGTGAAAAGTAATACTGGGGTTTTTTGTTTTGTTTATTTAAAATTCTGGCTCAGCTCCAGTTTCAGGTCTTTTTAATGAAATGAAAAACAACAGTGACAGCAGTTAAAAAAAAAAAAAAGCTGGATTCCAAGGATCTGGATTCAATTAGTCCACAGGATATGCAACAACTGTATGTCTTCAAGCTGTCTCTGGAACAGCACAGTACAGTGCTCAGCCCCTGTGGGTGCACCGCACTTTTCTCCCTCCCAGGCACAGGAAATTATATCAGCAGCTGCAGACCAATTGCATTTGTTCCACAGCGTACCTGGTACACTCTGCTAACTAAAATCTCACTGAAGGTTTTCTCTTCAACTCCCTTTCTTTGCTTAATTCATAGCTGAAGCTTCATTCAGACCTGACAGCATGCTGCATGTTGCTATACAGCAGCGTGTTTTACACCCCATAGAAACTTTGAACAATGTATTCCGTAAATCTGTCACCTTTAATGCTAGGGGAAAAGAAGACAATAAGCAGATCTGCAAGCAGCTCATTAGAAAGACAGCTTTTCTGCCCGAAAGCACAGTGAGCCAATGATGCCTCTAGGAGAGGAGTTAGGTTATTGCAGAATTTCTTCTTAGAGGTTCGGTATCTAATTTTAGTGTAAGGCGTTAAACCTAATGTGTTTCCACCTACCAATGACTATAGCAAATGCAAGTCATATGCTGTGATAACCTTGCAAAAGAACCTCAGACATATTTTATTCAGGCAGCTCAAGTAACTATCATTCTTAGTTCTACAACAGTATAGCTGTATTTAGTGATGATGGCACAAGAATATGATGCAGTATGTAATGATTTCAATCCCCTTCCACTATCATTCAACAACACCCTATATAAAATGTTATGTTTTGCATAAACTGATAGGAACTAACCAAATAATTGCAAATGCTAGATTCAAAGCCGTAGCTGAAAGCTGAGCAAAGGTCAACCCTATAAGGCAATCATATTTAAATCAAGAAACAATGCCACTTAAGGCAACAAGGTGAACGCTGGCTCTGTCTGGCATAGGACCAGACTCCATTTACCTATGGATGCACCGAGGCATTTTTAAAAACAATTCCAGTAGAAACTGAATGTGTCTGACACATAAGCAGCACTGAACACATTACCAACCAGTAATAATCAAGGGCAGATATTCCCACTGCTGATTTTGAACACTTCACAACACAGGCCAGACTGCAGCTAACAAGTAGCTTCAGCAAAGTCAGCGAGGCCATGTGGTGAGGTGTAACTCAGGCATTCAATTCATTGAGATGAAAAAGGAGACTACCACATGGTCTTTGCATCTCCCCCTGTATTTCATCTGTAATACAGATATATTCCTGTATAAACTAGTATGGACTCTGGTACAGTACCTGGCTGATGTCAATGGGCTTTGCTCGGTTGCCTGTTTGTACCAAGAGTTTGTAAGCCAAAACAGCATCATCAGATCCATTTTTGTAACTGTTGTAAGTGATCTTCCCAGTTTCCCAGTCGCTGTCAAATGCATCCTGAAGTCCTGAAGAGTTAAGAGAGGCAAGGAGAAGACAGAACAAGCAGGTAAGCAGTCACTCTTAGAAACAAATTTCAGTAGGAAGAAAGATTACTCTTTTTCATAGCTGAATCAGGAAGAAAGTTACCCACTTGCTGCCTCCTAAATTTGGGTCTCCTTATTCATTGCCAGTGTGTGGGAAGGCAGAAGCACCAGTTGCACGTCCAGTATTCTGCCCAAAGTAAAGCAGGGTAAGCAAGAAAGTAAAAGGGAGAAGCCTCAAGAATCTTCCCATGTTGTGCAGACCAGCAAAGCTGAGCTAGCAAGCTGCAGATGCAATGTGCAATATGTAAAACTGCTTCCTCTTGAGGCAAGGAGGAGATCACAGAATCACAGAATCCTAGGGGTTGGAAGGGACCTCGAAGGATCATCTAGTCCAACCCCCCTGCCAGAGCAGGGTCACCTAGAGTACATCACACAGGAACGCATCCAGGCAGGTTTTGAATGTCTCCAGCCAAGGAGACTCCACAACCTCTCTGGACAGCATGTTCCAGTGCTCTGTCACTCTCACAGTAAAGAAGTTCTTCCTGATATTCACATGGAACCTCCTGTGCTCCAGTTTGCATCCATTGCCCCTTGTCCTATCATTGGTCATCACTGAAAAAAGCTTGGCTCCATCGTCCTGACACTCACCCCTCACATATTTGTAAACATGGATGAGGTCACCCCTCAGTCTCCTTTTCTCCAAGCTAAAGAGACCCAGCTCCCTCAGCCTCTCCTGTTCCACTCCCTTAATCATCTTTGTGGCTCTGCGCTGGACTCTCTCAAGCAGTTCCATGTCCTTCTTGAACTGTGGGGCCCAGAACTGGACACAATACTCCAGATGTGGCCTCACTAGGGCAGAATAGAGGGGGAGGAGAACCTCTCTCGACCTACTAACCACCCCCCTTCTAATGCACCCCAGGATGCCATTGGCCTTCTTGGCCACAAGGGCACATTGCTGGCTCATGGTCATCCTCCTGTCCACCAGGACCCCCAGGTCCCTTTCTCCTACACTGCTCTCCAGCAGGTCAGCCCCCAGCCTGTACTGGTGCATGGTGTTGTTCTTCCCCAGATGCAAAACTCTGCACTTGCCCTTGTTGAATTTCATTAAGTTTCTCCCCGCCCAACTCTCCAGCCTATCAAGGTCTCGCTGAATGGCAGCACAACCCTCTGGTGTGTCAGCCACTCCTCCCAGTTTGGTGTCATCAGCAAACTTGCTGAGGATACATTCTGTACCCTCATCCAGGTCATTGATGAAGATATTGAACAACACCGGTCCCAGTACTGACCCCTGAGGGACTCCACTAGTTACTGACCTCCAACTGGATTCTGTCCCATTGACTACAACTCTCTGACTTCTTCCCTTCAACCAGTTCTTGATCCACCTCACTACCTGATCACCAAACCCCTACTTTATCAGCTTATCTATGAGGATGTTGTGGGAGACAGTGTCAAATGCTTTACTGAAATCGAGACAAACCACATCTACCACTCTACCATCATCTATCCACCTGGTTATTTCCTCATAGAAGGCTATAGATCTTGAATAGGATTAGGACTCTCTGGTCTTGTGTCCTTCTCAGACTTCAAGAGGAACCTAGTACTCCGCTTGGAGAATTATATGGGGAAGAGTTAAGCTTGTCTAGAATAAAAAGTGATTTTCCTCATCAGCCACAATTCCAGAATCAACACACTCGAAACTCCATAAGCATATTCGCATTTATCACCTCTTCCACAGACACCCTCCTCAAAACAAAGCTCAAGTCTTGCCCTGACCTGGATGGTGTCAGAACAGAAGAGAGCTGAGTTCAGCTCTGATCCATCTCCACCACCTACCTTGGACTTAAAACCAGAGGAGGCATTCAGTCCATTATGTAGAAGGGAAACACTCTCCATACTTCCCTCTGCCTCACCAAATCCCTGGCTGAGCGCACTGAGCCACAGAGGAGGACACACAGCACTCTCATTAACTGTTTTGGGCTACTGCAGAGCACTGAGGCAATAGCTTCTACGATATAACCAGAAATTCCACTACAAGGGGAAAAAAAAACACACTCAAACTTTCAACTTCAAACAGCAACTGAGCTGCTCCTCGGGCACAGCGTGAGTGAACACGATTTTGTCAATTTGTTCCATCTGTTCAACTTGTGCAGCTAATACAAGTCGTGAGATCTGCTGCCAGCACATGTAAAGATCACAGCCAACACCTATTCACTCTCAACTGTTATTTTCCTCCTTGCCACCCTTCAAGGGGAGGGAATACCTCACAGCACAAATTTGGATCAGATTTAGTACAGGAAGCCACAGCCCAGTACAAGGAGGCTCTATGCAAGCAGATGACAAACCGCATGTCCAGAGAAGGGAAGGAAAAGGCTGGGGGAGTGGTGGTGGAGGAAATCACCAACCCACCTCGCAGCTGTGCTGAGGAGCTGTAATGAAAACTGTCACTACAGATCAGATACGTTAGCTACAGCTGTACGGAGATAAGAGTGCTGGAAGAGAGAATGCACCCAGCCAACACTGCCTCCAGTCCAGAGTACCTGCTCATTTAAAAACTCATCCCTCCTGCCTTAGAAAACTGCCTCCCATGTCCTAACACACCATACCCACTCACGAAGCCAACAGGCTAAGAAATGAGAGATGAAAGAAGCCTGCTCAATTCCTGCATACAGCCCTCCAGGACCTGCCCAAGAGGAGGACAATTCGACATCAGGTTTTCTGGCACCGCCAAAGGACTTTGAGGCCTCCCTTAAAAAGTGTTGTTTGCTAGTGCCCTTGGAGAGGGGAAAACATTGCTTAGGACATGCAAAAATACGAATCCATTCCTCCTGTGCCAAGCTGAGCTCTTAGTCAGTCTCTCAGAAAGTGGCCAGGTGACAGTATTTGTGCTATCGTACCAGTCTTGTGAAAATATGACTTTGGGAAGCTAAGAGGAAGCTGTTGAAAAAGCACATGGGAAGGAAGGAGACTAACAAAGAACAGCTTAATTTAGAGTAACATCCAGCCACTGTCAGGGGGCTCCATGGACACACAGTAACAAGTATATCCACTGTGATGTGACACTACCAATTTGTGGTTGCAAGGTATGCCAGAGAAGAGCATGTACATTTAACATTACTGCAGTGGGTGAAAATTCGGCTGTCTCACATCTCCCTCTGTCCCCTGTTCTCACAAGTTTGGTCATCTGTCAAATCCTGCTCCCTTTCATATCTTTATTCCTCAGCTGGCTTAACCTATTAGTGACCTCACTGAAACAGGAAGTTGGTGGAAAGAATACTGAGAAACCACTATCAGGTGTGATTAATTTCTAAAGAATTTCAAAATTTCAATAATTAAAATAGCCCATAACATGTTGAAATTAGTAGCAGAGTTGCTGCTTTCAAAGCAAACAGTACTCACATTATAAACTGTTCATACCAATGATTTTAAGAGACATTTAATCTTTTATAAACGGGATAAATGAAATGTTCCTGGATAGAAAGATACAAGTAACTTGTTGACTTCTTTCTGCAGAAAAGTTAGAAAAATTAAGGGAATTTTTAAAATCTTATGTATAGTATTTTTTACATTAGCAGTCACTCTTGCTTAATGCTTCATAAAAAAGTGAAATGCTCCAAAATTATGTGGGATGCAGGAATGGGGGTGAGGAAGGAATTCCTTCTGACTCATGTGAACAGCTGGCACCATGAAACACCAGATAAGATTACCCTTTGCAAAAACAAGCCTAATTACAAACCATCAGTGAATTCAAACTACCTCATTTACATTCAGTCACAAAAAAAATGTTAACATTTCCAGTTTAAATGAATTATTAGTGTTAACTCTTCTTCTGTTGTATTTCCAGTAACAGAAAACATGCTAACACGATATGATAACAGAAAGCAAAATACAAGGGAACCTCTGAAAAAAGAAGGGCATTAGTTCCACTGCTAGTAAACGAGGAGAAATGTCCACTTGAACCAACCACCGCAAGTCGCTGCTTCCTGGAGTCTCCCTCGTTGTTCCAGTAAAACATTTGTGCTCCATGCACCTAGTCAGCATATCCAGGGTACCACAAACACAGCTCCTCTAGTGGAAGAAAAGCGGAGGACATGGACGAAGGACAGACAGGCTAATGTGGGCTCAAAGGGGAAATGTAACTATGGGCAGTGAGAATAGGAACACCCCCAAGAGAAGAGCAAATCTGGAAAGGTCACATACGAGCAGATATGCAGCACAGAGAAGAAGATGCGCAGGCCCTTGGCACCGGGTCAGGGCCACACAAACAGTCCCTAGAACAAGGGGGTGATTACAAAGAGGACAGGGAGACATCTGAAATAGAAAATGTTTGGAAAAGCATATGGTGGGCATGAGAGAGGGGCAATGGGAATGCAAGCACCCCTGGGAACAACACCAAGTGGGTTAGCCTCCATCGTTTCACTCTGAGAAGCCTGCAAGAGAGCACATCCAAGGGCACCTCTTCCCGACTTTATTGTTGGCAGACTGTGCTGAGGTTCAGNTCCATCTCCCTCATAGGTTTAGGTTTAGGGGAGGGGAGAAGGTGGAATGGGGGACACCAGACACATTTTTTGCAACTGTTTTGGAACAACAACAAAAAGTACCCACAAAAGAAACAAAATAAAGAGCAGATATAGAAGAGATTTTGGAAAAGCATGTAGAAAGATGCTTGCTTAGATATCTAGGAAGTATAGTAATTAAGTATAATCCAGGAAAACATCTAAGCTATGTTGAGTTTTCTTTCTGCCAGTAATACCTTCCCTTACAGCTCAATATGTTTATGTGAGCAAAATATTTTAAATAAAACTTCCAGTAAGTAGATGGTAATGACTGGATCCAGTATATTTAAAACCATCAAAAAAATAAAGCTAATAGCTGAAATACTGCTTTGCATGATTTATCAGTGCATGACACATACTGAAAACTTGATCATTTTGTTTAGATGCACCACTTAGGTACATCCACTTTCCTAATATTGCCCACCATATACTCAGAAGGAATAAAATACCTCAAATACTGGCAGTTACCTACATGTTCTCTAAGAATCACTGGCTGCACTGGCTGTCTGTGAATGGTTAAGGTTAAAATTTATGGTCTCACAGCCTGACGTAGTCAGGAAGATTTATTTTTCTGTTGGCAAAAGCTTCCTGGAGATTCTCCCAACAGAAGGACATGGATAGGACAGAAGTACTCCTGGAAAGGATACATTTGCTGTTAAATTTGCTGAGATGTAACAGTACTATGCATTCTAAATACAAACCAGTTATTTGTCTTAACATGTGTAATTATTGTATCTTTAATATCTTTAATAAGCTGACTTCATTATAATTGTCATCATAGTACCTGAAAGGCCATGCCTTCACCTGCCTTCCCCCATTCTGTTACAATTCAGCACAGAAAAAGCAGCACCACGGAAAGAGTAAGGATACTTCACCGGAAATCTAAAACATACAGTAAGTTCCAAATCCAATAACACACATAAGCCACATAGAATTTTCTTCACGCCAGCAGTCCCAGCTGAAGCCAACAGGATCACTCATGTGCTGAAAGATAAGCCTGTGCCAAAATACGTTGCAGGATGGGGATTTTTCGTTTACTGTCCTCAAAACACTCAGCAAACATTTATTTTCCCAAGACAGTGGGACATGCTTGGCCATTAATTATAAAGCAGAACTCCTCACTAGCTGCTTAGAAATTCATGGCATGAGATGGCCTCTCATGGACATAATCTCTTAAAGCTTCAAAACTGCCTCATGGGGGAGTAAATTTAGCCACAAAGAATTTAAGTGACCTGTTGGAGAAACAGTGAGTGAATGTGCAAGTCTGCATCAGCACCTAGGTGTTCCCCTTCCTGCTCAAAGTCCTCAACCATGTGACTGTATTCAAAGAGGGGAGCATTACTAGCATGTACAAGGAGTTAATTGCAGAATTAAGAAAAGTTCATGCAACTATCTCTTACCTTGCAGCCAGTCTCGAAAGTAGTGCAACCACATTTTGGGAAGCTGCCTATCCTCTTCCAACAAAACGTATGTCACATTGCTGAAACTTCTGTGAAGTTCATAAAGTAAGTGCTGGACATTTGGATAGTCTGCTTTCTGTGTCACAATATACATGTTGTAGAACGAAAAGTACTTGAACTGTGCAGCAATAAAGTCATATTCCCTTGTTTCCCGTGGTACAATGTCTGTGAGATCTAGTCCATCTCTCACCCGGGTAGTTCCATAAAGGCTGAGCCCAAGTAAACCCAGAAAAAGAAAAATAACGATGATCTGCAACAGAAAATGGAAATCCATCTGGTTTTAGGTTTCTAAAGAAACTAACAATTCATAATGCCATACTACATAGCCAAGTTCAGAACTAACACCCAGTCTACTTTAAAGCTTTTCTTTTTTCTTTTCACTCACACACACACAGACACACAGACACACACAATCCTCACTTGTAACTTACATTTGAAAAGTGTATCTTTACAGCACTTGCAAGATAAAACTTTTGAAGTATGAAATTAGCTGTAAAATTATTAAGAATTGTTATTCGAAAAGGACTTCTTCCTCTATTTAATACCCCTGCCAGAATAGTTTTGTCACCTGGTCAGGCAGAAGTCTATTTCTGAAAAACAGGTAAATAGTTCCCTGATTACCTTAGTTTTTGGTTTTAGCAGGAATGGAGCATAATGCCTTTCTGCAAAAGATGAGAGTGTCCATTTCGTACAGGGTGGCTCAAGGCAATGAATATTTGAGTCTGAGAACTGGGAAAGCAAATCCCTCGTCGAGCTTGTGCTTTCTGGGCTCTGGCAGCTAAGATTATCTTGTGTCACTGTCACTGGCTGCACAGATATTTCTGAGCGAGGTTCTGCTGTGGTGTAGTACACCTGCGTATGAGGATCATATTCTGTGCGCAACTGCACTGTAGACTGCATTGTAATCTGAGTTTCATGTGCAAAACTGTGACTGCTGTATGGGGGTGGAGGACTGTAGCAAGTATTGTCGTTTTCGGCATATGCTTGAGGCTCAATCTGAATCACTCTAGTGACACACGGACTGTAAGAGAAGAGAGAAACATCTGTTTGCATCTAGATATATATTTATTTTAATCAGACTAGATAGGATAAGCTGCTTCCACCTGAGACTGCTTCTGCTGCTAGTAGATTGTTCATACTAACTAAGTGTAATGCTTTGATGGGAATTTTATTGTGCACCTTTATAAAACATTTCTCAGATACGGTTCAAAGTATAGGCGTCTGAGAATATGTGCACATTTCTCATGCTCAGGAAATAAGGAACCAGCAGCTGTTTGAAGACATGGACACCTGCCCACACAGTTCCATTAATTACACACGCTAATCAGGTCAATACCCAGGTAGCAGGTAGCTGCACACAGTCTGAATGCACAATATGTGTGTGAGTTTGCATCTGCATGTCCATGTTGAGAATTAAGCTATTTAGATCAAAATGTAAATACATGACATATTGAATTCTTCTGTTTAGAACTATTAAAGTAGTGGTTAAATAATATTTGGGCCTTCTGGATAAGATCTCAGATTTTTGGGAGGCAGGTTGAAACCACTTGCCATACACTGACTGAATGTTTTAAAAATTAAGTAAACATATGCAAGGATTAATTCCTAGGAAGGATGGGCAACATGAAGAGACAAAATTACAGAAGCAATTGAAGCATTCCCTTTATTTTAGTCTATGTCAGACCCTAACAGACACCCAGCTAAAAAAAGAAAAAAAAATTATCAGAGACAAACCTCTTCCTGTAAATGAGAAATGACAACTTGATGATAGAAAACAGAATCAGAGATTTTTTCACCAAATGGACAAATCCTACAGAAACAAGAGGAATTCAGAATATTGCTACCTAGACAAAGTAAGCTCTCATTAAGTGCATTTCTTCATATGTAAATGGGCCTGAATTCTGATACACATTTGGTGCAACTTTAGACAAGGAAGAAAATGGAAGGTCTGATTGTGCTGTATTTCTGAGAATCTGGGCTCCAAAATTCAAGCACATTAGACCACTTATTGAAACTATGACTGAATCAGAAATAGAAAGTAGGAGTCCTGGCTTGGGATCAACTTGCTCTTCTAACCACTCCCTCAAAAATAAATTCAGGAAAATGCTTTCTCTCCTTGACATTAAAATAAAAATGTCAAACTGTGTCAGCTCCCAGGTGATTGTAACAGGCTAAGATGACACAAGGTGGATTCCCCACATCCTGGTTATGACAGTAAGAGTACACGTGTAGAAATGTAGCCGACTCTTTTAATTGCAGCCAAAAGCAAAACTAATGTAGAAAACAAGCTTAATTTCTAAGCAGTGGCTCCACTGATGACAGTAGACTACTCCTAGCCCCACTCTACGCTCAGAGCTGTATCAGATAAGAGTCTGTGTATACACTCTTTGGAATGTCAGTATTACCATTCTAAATTACTAATGCAGCCATAACAGAAACTTTATAAAGCATTATCCTGTCATGGTATTGATCATCTTGCATTCCTCATAATCCTACAGAAAACTTGGCTATGGGGAAGTAATTTTACAGTTCATACATTGTATTTATGTATTTAAGTTTAAAGGCATAAAAATTAGCACATAGTAATTAACTGTAAGTAAGGCTTCTCAGTCCACTGAAGTCATGTACAGTCCTCCAAGATTACCCAATACTAGGCACTGGACACCTTGCAGTACCCTAGAACATTCTAAAAGTACTTGAAGATATTCCTGAGGCATGGATCTTTCATCTGTGTTCAAAAAGTTGTCCTCCAACAGTCAAAATGGACACACATATAAATAAAGGGAAAAGTGTGTGTGAGAGAGAGAGGGAAAGAGAGAGTCAGTCAGACAGACAAACGTAACTTTTCCCCTCAGTCAGGTACCAAGGTAGCAAATGTAAGTCAGTCACTCATGATGAAATCATAGTAACAATATACTGACCCCACTGCAATGAAGAACTCTGACTCCTGAAAAAGAATGGTAGCACTGACTGGTGACCACAAAAAGGACATACCTCATACATCAACCTATCACACATCCTCACCTTGTAAAACAGCAAAATATATCCAGTCTCCTGTCTTCCCGACGGTACAGGTCCATGCTCAGGATAGCAGGAAAAATCAGCAGAACCATAGCAAAGTTGAATACCACCACAACTGCTGCCTAGAGACCGATCACAGGAGAAGTGATGTTGTTACTAAGCTTCATGTAGGGTATCAGCTTTACAAAGCATAAAACTTCCTTTCAGTTTTCATCTGTTCACCCATTTATCATGTCAACCTGTTGGATGCTTTCAAGCTTTTCCCTGAGGAAACTGGAAGATACACTTTTACATTCCCATGGTATGGTAGGCCTCTTGCAGTTAACTAATTTCTTTAATAATAAACTTCATATTATTTTAATACATCTGTGCCTGAAGGTGTGGTGATGACTTTTTAAGTGGAAAAACAGTAAACAAATCGTACTTTTGCATGAGATTCTGTCATACTTAGAGTCTCACAGTAAAAAAGATGGAAGCAAAAGCAAACCTGGAGATGGAACTGAAGTTCTCACACTTAAGGGATATGAAGTAACTTAAGCGTCACAGTAACATTAAAGCACATTATTTAATCATAAATGAAATAAAGGCTTAAGTAACTTTTAATTAAACTGTTCTATTTAGTAGAATATTATGCACATGATGTACTTAAAAGCCTATCCAAAAAGAGCAACACTTTGAGTTTATCAGGGATTAGTTTTTAAGAAGAATTAAAATCAATCCAAGGCCACATAGTAAATCTATGTATTAATATGCTTGTGTGTAACCGAACTTGATTAACGAGCCAGTCTACCAAAACGCGTCTTAAATTGGAAGAAAACTGCATCTTAAACTGGGACAAGAATACTTGGTTTAATTTGTAAAGTGAACATTATGTAATGGAAAAAAAACCCAATCTCCCCACCCATCCCCTTTCAAGCCATACTTCAAACCCTTTCCCACACAGAGATTCCCAGAGAATCTCCACAAACATATGTGGTGCAGCATCTATCATGATTATTAATAGTATTTATTTGTAATGCAGAATGGTTGGGAGCACTAGTCATCACAAAGGGAAAGCCTGGGCACAGATGGGAAGTTAGTTATAAGAGCAGGAGATACACTGGGAAAAAAATGGTTGAGCCATCAACTGGAGAAAAAAAACCCTGAAATCCTTATATTTTAGCCATTAGACAAGCAGTAGCCATCTCCATTGTAGCCCATTTCATGTTAAGGAAATCATATAAACTATCAAGTGCCTCCACCTGTAACTTGTGAAGTAATGACTGTTTGGCTTAAAATAGTCATAAAAAGGAACAAAAGTTAGTCTACAAAAATGAAGTTGCTGAGCTGATTATTTAATCGGCTCTCCTTTTTCCAAAATAAATGAATGGTTGTTTTTGATGTTGAAAAATCAGGCCTCAGAACTGGCAGCTCAGAAGAGGTGATAACCAAAATCCATGTTTTAAAAATTCTTGACTTACATGTCAAATAAATAATGTAAATTGCCTAAATAATTCAGTTTTTATTTTTGTGTCTCTTTATCTGTGAAAGTCAAAGTACTAACACATGGAATGATTTTTAGGGCTCTGAAGCTGTCAAAGTATAATAAAAAGACTAGGTATTGTTTTTACTTTTCTGAGAATGACAGAATCAACTAGTTATACAAATATTCTCTAGTCATTTCAATCATAAATACATTGTATAAAAAATTGGTTTTTATATGTGTTTCTCTTTTGTTGTCTCCAGCCTGCTTGAAGTAAGATTTTGGTCCTGCTGGTTGTCTGCGGACATAACTACTAAAACAGAATTTACCTAGTACTTAAAGCCAAAATGGTATTTATCCATCTTTGAGAGAAAAGATCAAGTGACTATTTCATGATTTATAAATATCCACACAGAAAGGTATGTAAGGTCATAGCCAAGACCTTAAAATTAAGTGATTTCCTTTTGATCCTCTCTAGAATTAATTGAATCTGTCAGAAAAACAAATGGCTGCTATTGCAAGCAAGGTGTTTGTTGGACCTAGTTCATACAACTGCTTTCTTTATTGCTATTAACCAGAGAAGGTTGAATCACCCATATAACATGAATAATTAGTTGTGTCTAACCAAGATCTTCTATCAAGGATTATTGAAATTTGGAAAAAACAGCTGAGGTCTGACTCAGTAACTCTTACTCCTCTCAGCATGGCTGAAAAACTAACAGAAGTCCTCTGTTCCTCCTACATAAACTGCAAATACTTCATGTCTTATCAGTTCCCTTTGTGGCCCCAACATCCTTGAATCTCAAATCCTGCTAAACCTGAAAACTAATACTTAAATGTATGGTAGAGATGCCATTAAAATCAGTTATATTCTCATTTGATTTTTTAAAAAAACATTACAACTAATCTGACAACACACAGTAAATCTGCCTGTTAACATGGCATCTATTTTAGAACAACTAGATTTTGCATTGTGCCATCCTAGTGTTGATGTACTAACTCTGCAAGTAAAATATTTTTAAACAATCCTCTCTGGCCTGATCTGTACTTAAACAGATTTCCTAATACTTTACATCACACTTCCTATATATTGCACACTGTCTTGCCCTCACCCTACTCCCCCGCATTTCAAGGATTTATCAGTTCTCAGTTTTCACAACTAAATTCAGAAAATACTGTTCTTGTATCAATTCTAATTTGTTATTCCATCAAAAAAACACCCTGTTGCATGATAAAGAGGGAGAAAGAACTGTTGAGGGGTGACCCAGCCCCTGACCTGATGCATCAACTGCTGCCTCCCCTCCCAACACCATTCAGACATCTGGTGGCTGGGAACAGGAACGTATGAGAAATGCAGTCGTGGCAATACCCACAATCTGTAACAATTACGTTGATTGGAAAAGTACCAACAATAAACTGAGGGAGCAGAGCTTCCAGAGTACAGGCAATCTGTTAGCAGCACCCAAGCTGAGACGATGCTTAGGATTTCTGGGGACAGGGCATCTTCTCTCACTCCTTCAGAGAAGAATGGTCAAATGGGAGAGGAAAGGGCCTCAGACCTTTTCCTTGAGAAATCAACAAAAGTGAGATTAGTCCTAGAAGGGATAAAATGGGCCCTTAATGGGGTGTAAAATGAAAGCATTCAGTGAAATGAGATCAGAAAGTAGTAACAAAATTCCATTAATCAGAACAAAATGTTGATCACTTTCTGAGAAACATGCTCTGCTTTTTGCATCTTTTCATAATGCACAGCCTGAAAGTATTATTGCTGCTGCAACTGTTAATGGAGACAGAAGAATGGCAGTCTGTGCTGGAGGCATCAAGGGAGACGGGAACCAGGCTGGTAGGCTGGGGCCGCGCTTAAGGTATGTGCTGCTATGTGCCATTCCTGGCAGCCCACCCAAGGAGAATGGGTGTGCTGCATAGCCAGAGGTGATGAACAGACAAGGAGGTCTGTCAGGGAAACTTCCACCCTCGTGCTCCCTATCTGCAACTCCCTCTTGACAACGTGCAGACTTGGATCCCCTCCTTGCCCCTGCCCCCTCCACCCCTTTTTCCTTGGGCTTTAATTTTGCTTGTTAAATTCTTGTATCAGGAGCAGGGAAGGGTAAATGATGTGGGTAAAAGGACGGGGACAAACCACTTTAGCAGAGTAAGATAACTGAATGACCTTAAAAACTTATGTTCTTTCTTTGCACAAACCCACCACCACCCGGTAATGCACTTTTACATTTAGGAAAAAACCTTGTTATTCTTACAGTGAGGGAAAAAGTTACAGCTAAGACTTACTAGGAAAAGTTCCACCCCTGCTCATTAGTGAATCCACACCACTCCTCTGCTGTTAGGGGAGGACATTTCTGGTGTAAGCAAGAAGAGGTAGATGAATTTTTGTGAAGCTGTACCTTTTCCTTCCTGGTACGGAGGAACCCTAACAGTATCTGAATAGTCTGTCTGAGGAAAGAATTCAGCCCAGAGGTAGTTGCTCTCTGTCATGCTTTCCTTCATTTAGACTCAAAACAAAGGGCTATGTTTAAGACATTCCTACTGCAAACTTGAAAAACTTTCAGTGGATTTCTCTGATAACCACCTCCTCCTCTGACACAATTTTGAGAAACAAAATGCATTAGAAAACTCAGGACCTACTCCTTCAATGTCCTTGAGCACTCTTACAAGTGATTCTTGTGACTATTTGGGACATGTTCAGCATCTCAAAGCCTATCTATAACTGCTTAAATAAGGGGCTAATAAGATCAACAAATGAAGAAAATTAAAGTCCTTATCTGCATAATGGAATGAATTTTTAAAATCTCACGTTCAAAAGGCCTTATTCCCATTTTTGAAAACTCGGCAAGAGTCAACCCTACTGAACTCCTAAGACAGCATGAAACCTGCAGTGTTTTGAGTTCCATAAAGAAAATTAACAACTCAGAGTTGTCAATGAACTGTTTTAGCTGGCAGAACAGAACAGAAGCTGAGAAGAAGAAAGCATTGATATGCAAAACATACATCTCTAACTAGAAGTTGGGGTCACAGATGCAGGAAACCATTTATTCTCCCTCAGCAGCTGGGTTATTTTAGAGATAGTGTGCCTCAAAAGTTATGGAAACTTTGACAATTATCTTGCAATGTCTTAAGAAAGTGAATTAAGAGCAAAACAGGGTCAAGAGCAACCCTTTTTCTGAGCCCACCTGTTAAGAATTCCCTATCTAGATGAGAAGGTGGCAGCATATGTGAAAAGTAAATGCAGTATTTCATTGCTTTTGAAGCCTCGCTAGGAAGCTATCAGAGACAGCAAGGACTGAGTAAGACAAGCCTGAGTAAGAGGGAGAGGGAGGAAGAAGACTGTAAATAAAGAAATCCATATATAAATATAGACCACCCACCAATATCTGCCATAGTTATCTGATTCTGAATGCTGTGATTAATTTATCACCTGATTTTGATTTTACCTGGTGAAGCTAGGCAAAGCAATTATTAGATGTTCCTTTCTAAAAACAAAGGATGTTATTTTAGTCATTCCTAACTTATATACGTATCAGTTATATATATTGCTCTAGCACCAATAAATCCTCATTACAGGTCTCCAGCTGCCCTTTTTTGCACATTTTTCCATCTCTTATATACATATAATGGGTTACTATGTGCAAGCAAAGACAAATTACAGGCGCATGTGAGAAAAGATTGAGCAACTTAAACCATTAATTTCTGGACACCCCAGAGTTCCTACACATAGGTTCTATATTAATCACTGCCTTAAAAAAAATTTGATCATCATGTTTTTATTCTGAATAATATCAACATGTTCATACATGAATATGTTGAAATCTCACTGGAAACTTTTTGTTTGTCATTTTGTTATGCAGACTTCGTTTTATGAACTTACAGTGACTCAGTCTACAACATGGCAGCAGGTAAAAAGATTTTAGAAATTTAGATATAGATTTATATTTAACTTAGATTACAGTAACAATTACAGCTGTTGTCTCCACACATGTTCCAAGGCAACCTGTCATGTTCTGATGTGAAAAGTGAGAATGGGGGAAGGCTGAGCAAAACTTGATCAGATAAGAAAGAACTAATTTTGGTGGCTCACACTCAAAAGCTTAGCAGCATGATTAGGACAAAATGGCCCACATCTGTGGAGTACTTCTTAGAGATGTATTTAAGCTTAAGTAACTTCTGTGAAGCACAGGTACTACAAAGCATGACAAAACAAGCCTTCTCCTCTGATTCCTACTGAGGATCTTCAGTATCCTCTTAGCTGCTTAAGGTACATGTTGAATGTTTGAAATTGGGCCACAGATTTAGGAGACATAAGTAACTTCTTGCAATAGAAGACATGTTACACTTCAAAAAATATTTCACACACTGACACTGGTCTTTGCCATAAAACAAAACAATTCACTGTCACAACACCTGTAAGAAGAGACATCTAGGTTTTGGCAAATCAGCAGAGTTAAATACTGCTATCCAATCAGGGCTAAGAATCTAGTTTTAACTGCCACAGGCATATGCTAAACAATGCAGAAAACCAGTGAGGCCTTTACTTTCTCTATTACTCACTACCAAATCGCATACTGAGAAGGCAATGGTAAACAAATTATTAATGCTTATTGGTAACATAACTGCAATCTCAAACAGTTTACCACTTTACAGTTTCATGCAGGCATACTCAGATCTCTGAAAACAGCAATAATTGTCACCTGTAATCAAGAAAAGTAACAGCCCTTACTTCCTCTTGTTAGTCAAGGGCTCAAGAAGAATCAAAAATAATCGAAGAACTAGGCTACAGTAGAAAAAAAAAATAACTACTGAAAAAGTGCAGTTTGCCTGCTCTGCACCAAGGCCAGACAGTGCAATAAATTGCTTGGGTATTAAAGCAATGTCAGGGCAGAAACTCCCAAAGCTTTCTTCAAAGAGCCCTTGCTTTTTGAAGAGAGCTTTCTTCAGCATTGTTAATATTTCATATTCCTGAAGGCATATTATTGCAAATAAATACAAGAAGACATAGGGAGAGTGAGCAATACATGGTTCAGCACAAAAAATTCATATTTTCTCTCAAAGTAGTTGAACATAAAATTGTTTAAGTTTTCTCCAGGGTTTCTAAAATTACATTAGAAGCAAGGCAGTACAAACTGATGCAGTAATAATTAATATGGTAAATGCATGTTTACTGCTGCTGTTGCACTTTGGTTACAGTTTTTAAGAGTAGCAAATTGGACAAACGTGAATGAAAAGATTAAATTCCTACTCAGGAATATTACAGTACACAGTATAGTCCACTCCTCTTAAATTAAGAACACAAATCTTTCTGGAGACTTGTTTCTGCTTATTGCATACATACTGTTTCTTCCACTCAACCCACCTGTGATGGGACAGGGTATTCTTTCACCTGCTAACAGTATGCAAGAGACTCCAGGCATGAGAAATGGGAGGAGCAGAATCAAGGGCAGATAGTAGTTGTTACTACCCAGATCTATGGTAAACAGTGAGCACATACTGATTCAGTGAACCGCAGCAGCACTGAACAACAGACTTCAACACTACCACTAACAGGTACCATCACTGGCCTTCCATGATCGTACCACACATAAAAACTAACAAAAGAGCAGACAAACTTACTTGGAGTGAAAATGCTCGTAAAGCAGGAATAGGGATTAAGGCAGCCATAAAGAAAGCAGTAACATTGCTGATAGATGTAAGGGCTACACTTGCTCCTGTTCGCTTCAAACATTCACCTGTTCTGTCCTGCAAAACAAATGATGTATCTTAAAAGTCAAGTGAGTAAGGTGATATCCTGCAAATTAAGGTGTCATCCTGCAGATATAACACAGTAACAGTGAAAAATTACTACAATGAAATTCTCAAAAAAAGTGTGCATTTGAGAGTATACTGTATACTGTTAAGGAGAAAAGCAGATGGCACATGAAGTGGCTCATGGGTTTTGTGGGCAGAAAATATTATCAAAGCTGATTCTAGCTCCAGAACACAAAATTAAATGGGTACTGACATTTTATCAAATACATATGTAATTAAGTAGATTTTCTTTTCTACCAGTGGCATCACTTGGTGCTCTCATTTCTCAGACAAAATAAGCGTGTATCAACAGCACAGAGGCATAACACATCTACACATCCTGCAGAAGTGTGTAACAAAACAAAAAAACAACCTAAAACCCAGGGACCACACACAAAAATTGCAGAGAAATTAAGATAAACACATGATCCTCTCCCAACCCAACAGGCTATTTTGCATCATATGGAGGTTATAGCAGAGTGAGGTTGTAGTGCTTGCATGCCAGACCAGCTGGAAACAGCACATGGAAGACATTGGTTGTACAAAACACAATGAGCAAATATACATTGCTTTTAAATGGTTTGTACTTTGGATATGGAACTTTGGACTGTGGGTAAAAAGGTCAATAAAAGGAAAGGATCATAAAAGTGATGGCATCTTACATTTCATAACATGTTATGCTTTGAATGTCATGATGAATTATAAACAGCAGAAAAGAAAAACAAGAGAAAAATATGCAAAATAACTCAAATTTAAGGCCATAACAAACAAGTAAAGGTAACAGTTGATACAAATAAAAAGAAATGTTTGTTTTCTAAGCTATCCTCCTTCTCTTTCTTTTCAGCTTAACGTTTTTGTGATCTTCCATTAAAAGTATTCTATTATTTAACTGTCAGACTCATATTTGAGTTTCTTCCTAAATTTACATTGACTTTTGCTGAAATTTTGGGCAGGATTTGGATTCTGTAAATTAGGCTTTATATGACAGCTATAAATTAAATTTAAGACAAAATAAATCTAAGACATATAAAAAAAGAAAAGAAAAAGAATGTGAACATGCTTAAACATTCTAGGATCACATGCATTGCCATAATTTCCTATTTTGACAGAAATAAGAATTTCCAGGCTGTAGAAAAAGCTATAGAGAAAAAAATTGGGCCTTTTTAATCACTACTAATTAACTCTGGATATAATTATCTTTTCTTATATGAAGCCTTTTATTTTATCTTCCCCCAAATCCCCACTTTGTCATTACCTCGAATGGAATTCGCTTATTCTGCCCTGTTTCGCTAAATGCATGTGCCAGAAGGAAAACATCATCCACACCAACCCCAAGAGCAAGAAAAGGCAAAACCTTGGGGGAGAAACAAAACAAAAACCAAGAAGGCTGTTTTATGACCTGCCATGCAGCTAGCCATTAAATGGCTAATTAAAGCAACTTTCACATTATACTGTACACAAATCCAAGGGTAAAGTGAAAATCAAAAGGATGCAATACAGCTATTAACTTTTATTCTGGAATACTGCTGAGGAACGTGCAGTATGCCATTTACACATACAAAAATCTCATCAAAAGTATTTAAAGTTGAGGACAAAGAACATCTGATAATAATACAAGATATATTAAAAATATTTTCAGAATATCAATATCCTGATATATGCAGATATAAAGACAAAACCTGTAGCTTCTTATGTACAACTGGATGTCTCCACTCCTATTTAGGACACAGAAAAACCAAATAACCCAGAATCTATTAAATACACGAATTACACAATACCTGACTTTTTTGTTAATATCATTTGGCAGCACAATCACTTAATTTCTCACAGCATAAGCTACGAGAAACAGGAGAAAGCCACAAGTAAAAATCTAGAACCAAAACACTTTTGCAGCTTTTTTCCCCTCAAAGATTCAGTTGTGTTCATTTACTAACAGAGTACTTGCAATTTAACAGCAGATTTGTGTCTCCTAAATACCTGAGTTGTGGCAGCATTAAAGGAAATTCCAATCAATGAGCACAGGCCCAATCCTGCAGCCACTGACAGTGCAACCAACAAGACTCCTGCCAGCCCCACGGCACCCTGAGACTTGGCACAGTCCCATCGCAGCATTGTTAAACAGGCGTAGGCAAGCTACAGCAAGGGGGGGGGGAGGGAGAAGGAGTTGTGGAAAAAAAGGCAGAATATTAAAATGGATCCTTCTCTAACAGTTATCTTTCCCCACCCAACATATACATCCTTACAAACATTTTTAAATAGACACATGCATAGACACAACAGAGATGTTACACAGAGGAACAGGCAAGCCTGAGGCAAACTGTAGGCTTTTTTTAAATATGCCTAAAATGTTCTGGACTACTGACTGGTAACAATAAAGCAAATAATTCAGCCCTGCTCTACTATCAGAGAAATTTAAATAAATTTATTTTATTACCATTAGTAAGTAGCCACTAGCTACTCTGATAACACTGACATCAGAAAATGATTTCAGGATGTCATCCAGGGTGGTCGTAGTAAAGGAAAGCACCTTCTGAGTAGAGTTTTGTGCAACACTTTGATGAACAACCTATGAAAAGAAAAAGTTGAAGTGACTAAAGAAAAAATTAATTCCCACCTTCTACAGCACTTATCTGAAATCAACTATTTTTGCCTTAATGCTCCTGTGAAAGCCCACACCCTACACAGAGATTATGCTGATGCTACACAAATGTGTTTGGTCATTATTTCTTGCAAACTACTGATTATCAAACAAGAATCTGCACCCTTCAAAAAAGGCTACTGCATTCCCAGCCCACTCCAAACATTTAATTTGAATTCTCTTCCCATAACACCACCATGGATTTGCTTCAGTACGAGTTTTGCCTTTAAGACAAGGCCAGCAGTCTCTTTATGCTGCTTGTCCTACCCCACTGCCTGGCTGTTCGCAGAGGTGAGAAGCAGCACAGCAGAGGTCAGAGCTTGTGACACAGAGGCCAAGCACTGTCACATAGCATCCCCACCTGGGCTGCCGCTGAGAGAGCAGCTCATGGTTGGCTAATGTTTTCCAGACACCTTTAGAATAACCATGCCAACCCAAAGCTTTAAAATACCAGCTGGGTCTTCGTTTCTTTCTCAGCCCCAGCAAAGTAAAAATGTCCCAGACAGCAAAGAGCAAAACCTTCATGGCTTCTCCTATGTGAATAACAAAGCAGCTTCTCAACTGAAAAAAAAAATCCACTTTAAAACTGGGAGGCAATGACTCAGTTCTGGTTTAAACATCTTCCCTGAAGAAGTACTGTAAAAAGCTGTGACAGAAGGCAGTGGATCTCAGCAGGACTTTATAGTATGATATCGAGGTTATTTTCAATTTTACCTCAACATACATCCTCTGCCAGGCTTCCAGAATTGCTGCTGCCTTATCCTCATTCCAGTTGATATGTGAAACATACTCATATCCCTTGAAGTGCTCATACATTTGCTTAGGAGTCATTAACTGAAACATGGTTTGCAAAGCCTGGGCACTGTGACATGGAGAGAAGGGAGAGGAGGAAGAGGCATAAAATGAGCATTTTCAGGAAATTATTTTCATGGCATTAAGTCCCAAATGAGACCCTAATAGGAGCTTGCATGAGCATCAAGATTTTATAGGGCACATCTTCATATTAAAAGTGAACAGAGTATAATTATTCTACTGTGTACCTGGTGTAGCTGTACTGGTCTATGCAGTAGTGAGGCTAAATGTGGTTTCACTGAGGTTAATGGGAGTTTTGCCATTATTTTCAATAGGATCAGATTCAGGAGCAAAGAATGTAACTCTACAAATCAGTTGTAAAGATCATGATTGATAGATACTACTCTAAGAATGCCAAAGGAACAGTTATTTCTATGAGATCTTGTAAATGCTGTTGGTAATTTGCAATTTGCCATTTGAATACCTTGGTCCTTCTCATACCTTGAAGAGAAATGCCAGATTAAACTCCTGATGTCTGACAAGCTCCGGGAGTACACAATAGCAATAACTATCCATCCTGAATTTTCACAGTATGCAACTGTATCCAATATAATCCATCTATATCCAATATAATTTCAGAAATTTAGGGAACTATTTTATCTTTCACTAAAAACATATTCTTTGGCTACTTGTTGAAAGACTTATGAATGTTTAGTGTGAATGTAAAAAAGGTCAAAATTCATATTACAAGTTCCAGTAAAAGTTCTCTATATTGTGTATGGAATAATTAGGCTTCCTTTAGTTTATGGCCTACATTTTTCAGAACAGTTCTATCTCATATTTTTTTCCCCTGCTGAAGTCTAGCATTCCATGACTTTTTCAAGAAGTCTGAAACAAAGGGGTTTGCTTTATCACTCAAAACTGTATTCAGGATGTAGGACATAAAACCAGACTTTTCTCTATAATGATCCTGAACAGAAAGTTCAGTGAATTCTGAGAAGTTAAATAAATGAGCATATTATCCACATTATTTTTCCCCTTTTTCTTTTGATCATATTTCAAAGCATGACCAAAAATGTTCAGTACTTTAAACACTGTTCAATGCTTTATACATACATTCTACGTAACAACATTGCCAGGAAGAAGCTTGCTTTCTGAGTGACCTGCACTATCATGCTGAGGTTAGAAGCAGGAAGCAATGACGTCTCCTTAAATTTAAACAACTGTCTAATCACTCTTTTAAATTCTCTTTTCTTGAGGCGTGTCCTCCTAAACTGGAATTTATAATACACATGAAGGGCAGTAAATTTTGTATGATGCTTCCCATGTACCCCAAAACCCAAACTGTAACAAAGAAAAACTACAAAATTTTCCTTAACATTTGTTTACCTGACAAGTTTACCAGAACTGTTCTTCACTGTACCACCTATAATCAACTCCTCCTGCCAATGCATGTATTTTCTTGACAGTCCATAGCATCCACCACTCAAAACAAGAGCTACATCAAGAGGCTAGAAAAAATTATAATGAAGCAATTAATCAGTTTCATAACTTCAGACAAACTCATACCCTAATTCAACACCCAGTGTACTAGAGTAACAGATATTAAAGATGATCTAGGAGGTCTGTAAAGAGAAACTTGTTCAACAAATCAAGCTGAACAAATCAGCCAAATACTTGCTGACCAGATGGCATTTTTTCCAAATCCTGATGTGATTGATAAAGGGATACATAAAATTGGGGCCCATTACTTCAAATTCTTCAGAAAAATCAATGAAACTGGTGCTAGCTGAAGGAAGGCTTTGCTGTGTGGAATGAGCGTGTAGCGGCAGCTGTACTCCAGCAGTGTCTATGTCTGTGTGAGGCATCAGTTTGCTGAAATACACATCATTGCACGCCACAGCCAGCCAGTTGCTGACAACTGTACTCTCACCCTAAATATGCAGGATCAAGCACTGCATCACAGAATGAGGGGAATGACTGTGGGCTAACAGCATATAGCAGGAACAGAAAAATGATGTCACTCAGGAAGAAAATGGTACCTTTTTCTCTCCTCTCTGCCCTCCCCCCGCACCCTGGCCTCCCTTGAAAAGATACACACAAGGACAAGCAAACTTACTTTGGTGGAATTTTTATTGGGAGCTGTGATTGGGCAATCAGGATCAGCAGGATTCAGGCAGGGTCGATCCATATAACCATGACCAACCTCCGCTTTATTCAGCATTTCTTCCCAGCTCTCCACTTGGTAGTTTATTTTCTTTAACTCTTCCAAGAACTCTAAGGGGTCAAAGTTGATCCACTGCAAAGGAGGCTTCCCTCTGCAAGAGAAACCAGAAGAAAATGACACACACACAAAAGACAAAAGAAGTACTGAAGCAAACACACTTTTAAAATTCATATTTGCACAAACAACTGAGTCATTTTCTGTTACAAGTTAAAACCTTTTTGGATAAGGTTGCTTCATAAAATGTAAGGCATGTTTTAATTAGATTTGTTGATGTACTTTTCTTGCAGCCCAGCTGCAATTTTAACAAAAATACCCAGTTCTTACAAAGTTATTTCTAGCCTGTGAATATTCTGTTTTATACAATACTTTCATTTACAAGCAAAGCAAAACAAAACAAATAATCAAGCACCTAAGTAACAAAAAAGCAGCCAACTGCTGCTTCAAAGAATTAGGGGGGAGGGGAGAAGGAAAGAAGAGAGGGGTCTGAGGAAAGAAAGCCTTTCTCATAGTATCAGATTACTTCTTGCTAGTCTAATAATCATCTTGCAAATGTAATCAATCAATATAGCTGATCTTTGTTTATCTATAACAATGCTGTGCTCCTGAAAATGCCCTGGCTGCTTGACTATCAACCATCAAGCTTTCCTGCTACCATGGCTGTCACCACTACCACTGTCACGTCTCCCACCCCCCACTTCTGAATTTGTGATGTTGACAGACTAGAAAGGCTTTTGGCTGCCTTATTCTGTGGCTCAAACCACACTGTATCTGCTTAACCAGGCTTAAGTCATTATTCTGAATCTCCCAACCAGAAAACACAAACCCCCTTATTTCCCCATCTAAAACTGTACACTAAAGGTTAGGAGACGGCCATTGCAAATTGCTTTTACAGAGACATGCAAACCAGGACAGAAACAATAACTCAAATGCTAACTCTTGCATAATTAACAGAAAATGCCTGCACAGATTAACAATTAACTCTTTAAACGATTCAGGGCATATAATATCACACTCGTAAACTGTGAGAAACTACCCATAAAAGATACTATATGGCTTCTTTAATGATCTCATAATCAAAGGGTTTGTTCTTTATTCCTTAGGAAGACTTGCAATTTAACCCAAGACATTTTCTTAGGAATAAAGTTCACAGCCAATCAATGTTTTTGTATTTTATGGGAAAAACAAAACAAAATAGAAACCCACCAGAAACAAGTTTATTTCAGGAAAAAAAGGGGCATAAAATTCTTCAAGCTTGAATTCAGAACTTACATTTTATTTTGCATGCTAGCAGAACAGGAAAAATAACATAGGATTTAAATCTATACCTACAAATCACCTCTTAGAAACAGGAAAATCTTTGTTCAATGTGAAAAAAAAAACCCATGCATATTTTCTGTAGAGACACTACACTTGACCTTTTATTTTTCTGTTAAACCAAAATCTCATTAAACAATGAGAAAGTATTCAAAAAATCATACACAGTTACACAGTTAAAGTCAGTCAGACCAGAAAGTTGTAAAAAAAAGCATGCTTACAATAGATAGGCTGTTCCTGACTGCAGCTTTGCTCCCTCCCAGAAGCAGTCCAAAGGAGTGATAATTAAGCAAGGATAAAGATATTCTATGATCTGTCAAAATCAGAAAGGGAGAAAACACAGTAATTCTAATCAAAGCAGCAGAACCTGAATCATGAGAATACACAGATCTTATAGCTAAATGCCTGCTACACATACCTGGTCCATGTAACCTGCTTCTGTGATGAGTTCTCCTGATTTATAACACAAATGTTCCAATTTCCATTGTCTGTAAGAAGTATAAAGAACAAATATGTCTTTCTCGCACAATTACTGAAAAGTTATTTTTAAAACATAAAAGACAATCAAAACTGCAACTCCAGTACACAAATTGGCCTCAACCAGCAAATCATTGAGAAAGGCAAGAATTATTCAGCATAGATACACTACACCTCACAAAAAAAGCAAAAGCTTTTTTTTTTTTGTAGTTACAGACTAAACATCTGTTTCAGTTACTCTCACATTTCCTGTAAAACTCATTACAAATAATAGAGCTGCTTTTGGATGAACAGGTTAGTCAACACATGTTATGAGGACAGAAATCCATCTTGGTATAAATGAGATTGCTCGTGACTTCAGATACCACCCAGTGACACAACTGAGAAAGAAGCCAGGTCCAGCTCAGAGGACTAGTATATTCCCAGCTGACACACACGTGCAGGAGAAAAGAAACGACTGGGATTTCTGTCTTCCTTTTCCAGCTATGTTACAGCTTCCACTGCCATGACTTCTAATGCCTTAGACAAGGCAGGAGCTAAGTAGAAGATAATCTGAGTCCCAGCATTAGTTCACCAAGGCATCAGTTGGATGCGCTGAAAGATGGGGCATCAGGTCTCACAGACACATCATCATACAAGTAGTAACCCTGGAGGAACCAGTTTCCAGGAAGACCTCTCACTAGCTCAAAGCTGTTACTTTCCTATGGCACACCTTGACTATTTTTTTGTTGGTCAACACACAGCTCCCAACATTCAGTATGTGCAAACAGGTACTCTTGAAGGCCAACTCTATTATGTCTGTATCATTAAACAGCTTTCACTCCATCCACCGCTATTTCTCACGCATCTGCATTTCCCTTTATATCCAAACTATTGGAAGGATAGTAACCTGTGCTGCGGTTCACAGTCATTATGTACTTCATGATGGTGTCAGCAAGTGAATTCAACTTTAATACAGAAGGATTTTCAATGTTAGGAAGCCCATCCATAAGGTCCTATATTTATGAGCACAGACATCACTCCTTTAATAAACAAATGCTGGATACTGTAGCAGTTCTCATAGGGCTACACTCTCAGAATCTATTTCAACACGATTACCCCAGCTTACCGGTTAAAAGCCAACTCATCACTGCTATCACGCCAGTATCAGAAACCAGTGACAATCAAATCAAAACTCAGCCCTATGGGCTCTGAAGTGCTAACCATTTAAAAATACATGGAGGTAAACATGTGCCCACTTTTTAGCTGTTACAGATGATCAAGAAAACTTTGGCTTTCCCCCTTACCTGTTGTACATATAGATATGTACTCTGCTGGCCTGAAGCGCAGATTCAAGGTGCTGTCGGAGTGCTTCTGTTGTTAGTACATTAGCACCATCTTCCTGTGGAGTCTGAATCATGAGCTGGGTGTTAAATATGGCCTCTTCTCCAATCTTCTGCTGTGTAATTTAATTCCCGACTCACTCGTCCACCAACTGATGGATAAATAACAGCTTTGTATTAGCCAGTAACTGCTTATTCTGGATTCACTTGATTAGCCGTCTCCAGTCAGAAAGAACTGACCATGTATGTGGTCTCAAACTGAACACAGTATAACTCTAAAACTAGTAACAACCCTATTTTAGTAACACTGCAACAAAAATCACATTCCTCATTGAAATACCATTGTCTCTACTGAACCAAAACATCAATGCATAAACTGAAGCCTTGTTTTTTTCTACTTTATAACCAATATCCCATATGTAAAATTAAAAAAGCAAGAAAAAAGAAAAACCTTGTCCTTGCAGACCAGACAAATACTATGTTACAATTTCTCACACTTGTATGTTCGAACAGTCTACTCCAAAAGCACATTTCAAAATAAATGGTTTTAATTTACAATCTTCTCCTAAAAAATTTGGCAAAGGCAGAAGCAGAATGTTTTTCTTCATTAAAAAAAAAAAAAGAGGAGGAAAAGAGTAAGTGAGCATGAGTACCTCTTTCAGCCTTAAATAAAAAAAAAATATACCACGTTCACATAAAGAGATGCAGTTTTGAGTGTAGCAGAAAGGACTGTTAATTTACCGCAGTGGTCCAGTACCTGAATAACATGCTGTGAGGTAGGAGATCATTCACACACAACATCTGTTTTTAAACCCATATGAGCTGAACAGTGGGTTCCATATTAAAACATGGTGGGGAAGGGAAGGGGAAAGGGGAAAGGGGAAAGGGAAGGGAAAAGGAAAGGGAAA